>CM042538.1:16625399-17155399 GCA_023630585.1 Cranoglanis bouderius
GCAACTGGTATAAATGGGCACTCAGGGCTAAGGCCCCCTGTCTTTCAAAGATAAAAAGACATTAATACAATTTTAATTTTAACCAAGCACAACAAACAAAACAGCAACACCAATGGTCATAAGGAAAACACACAGAATGGTATGAAGAAGCAATGCCAGGGCTGATTTCTTTCTAACCCAGACTGTAGATTCATACAACCTATCAGTGACAACAGAGTCAGGTGATTACACAGAGGGGAACACACCCTATATCAGGGGTGTCCAATGTTATCCACAAAGGGCCGGTGTGGGTGCAGGTTTTCATTCCAATCAAGCAGGAGCCACATCTGATTCCACCTGTTTAATCAGTTGATCTTGGCTTTCAATAGACTCAGGTGTGGCTTCTGCTTGGTTGGCATGAAAACCTCTACCCACACTGGCCCTTTCACCCGAACAAGACTGGACACCCCTGCCCTAGATCTTTATTTATTTAACAAAAGAGTTACAACATTTCTGTTTACCAAGGTTGGTATTTGGAGGAAACACTGCCCAATAGAGAATTACAGAGTTATACCACTTTTAAAAAATCATGTACACAGCTGCTTTTCTGCCTTTAAGTGGAATAATTTGCTCGTTATCATTCTTATAATTAGTGAAACTTTATATGTGATATAATGCATTAGTCAAACCTAATAGTTTTTTGCCAAGCTATTGATAATTACATTTTAGCCTCCCATCTAATATCATGACCAACCATCACTGATAATATACCAAATACATTATCACATATGATCACGCTTCATTATTCAACATCAAGCACCAACATTCACCAATAAATCCACAAATTCTCCAAAACCATTCTAGTTGTGTGATTTATAATTCAGTAAAAAAAGGCATTCAAAAGATTCTCAACATTGCATAACCCAACAAATCTGTTTGTTGAGGTTTGTTAGAGAAGACATATGGCACAAAACAGCATTTACCATATTGTGAGGAGATTTTGAATCCCTATGCTGCCACTGCCATCTGTGGCCCTCAAGATAGGAGTTATGGCATTATTATCTCCCCTCTCAAGCACAGCGACACTAGCCAATCACGGGTGTCTGTATGTAGAACAAGGTAGATAGCTCTTTTCTCTGAGTGTGTCTGTTTTATGCTGACTGTGTGTGTTGCCAAGCAGTTTAAGTGTGTTACGCAGCATTAGCAGCACCAAAAAGAAACGGTGGATGGCTTCATGTGTCTTAGAGAAACCTTCCTTGGTTGGTAGCTGTCATGTGATAAGCAAGAGCTAGCTGGGAATTGGCAAGACCAAATTGGGGAGAAACTGTGGGAAAAAATAATAATAATAATAATAAAAAAGAAACAATATAAGACAGAATCCTTGTACTCAGAGGATTATTGTTTGCAGTGTGATCTTAAAATTTCAACACAAAGCTCTTTTCAACCTTCAGGTCATCTTGGTGTTTCTGATAGAAAGTTCCTGCTACGCTTCACATATCCACCAATCAAAAATGAATTTTCTGCCCACTGCAAAAATATATTGGTGTAAATAAACTGACCTCCATTGGCGAATATGTACCAGTGACTGCAGTGAATAAGTCCATGATATTAAACGCTTATACTCGCAGGCTTTTATATCTATTCAGATTCAGCGCGGTTCACTAGAGCTGTGATGCTGTAACTGGAGGAGCGGCAGTGTGCCTGTGCGACATATTAAAGCAGGCTATTCATCACAAGGTTATCTTGCATTTTCTAGCACAGCATTACAATTCAGCTGCACATTAACAATCTACTAGAAGATTTTCCTGGCCATTATGAACAAACTAACACACAGTTATTCATCACAGTGCAGGTACTCTTCTAACAGAGGGCCTAAACCTAACCCTAAACCTGACTATTAATGAAAATTGCATTTTCAGCTGTTGAAATAAAACACATTTTTTACACATTGCATAATAATAGGTACACACCTATGGTCCTAAAAATAAATAAATAAATAAATAAATAAATAAATAAATGGAGCCAGGAAGACTGGGGGAAATGTTGTAGATTGTCATATTTCAGCCTACCTCGGACAAAGTCAGGAAAGTATTGGCCCCCTTGTTATTTAAGCCAGTAGGCCTGCTCTTACTTCAGATGTTTGCCATGGTGCAGTGAAACCTACTCTAGCACACTAATTTTTATTTGACCGTACAAACGTGTATATTTGGTAACTGAAAAAGAAATGAATATTTCCTTGAGTTTTTTTTTGTGATTTATTTATTTATTTTTTTGATAATTGAATATATTTTTGCAATTATCTGCAGCTCTACCCCAGGTGACTATATAAAGTATGTAATGTGGTGCTTGAAAGTTTGTGAACCCTTTAGAACTCTATACATTTCTTGCTAAATATGACCTAAAACATCATCAGATCAGTCCTAAAAGTAGAAAAAGACAACCCAATTAAACAAATGAGACAAAAATATTATACTTGGTCATTTATTTATTGAGGGAAATGATCCTATATTACATATCTGTGAGAGACAAAAGTATGAGAAAAGTATTGCTTTCAGTATCTGGTGTGACCCCATTGTGCTGCAATACCTGCAACTAAACGTTTCCAGTAACTGTTGATCAGTCCTGAACATCGGCTTGGAAGAATTTTAGCCCGTTCCTCAGTACAGAACAGCTTCAACTCTGGGATGTTGGTGGGTTTCCTCACATGAACTGCTTGCTTCAGGTCCTTCCACAACATTTCTATTGGATTAAGGTCAGGACTTTGACTTGGCCATTCCAAAACATTAACAGTGCTTAGGGTCGTTGTCATGATACATGATCCTTGAGATTCAGTTCATGGACAGATGTCCTGACATTTTCCTTTATAATTTGCTGGTATAATTCAGAATTAATTGTTCCATCAATGATGGCAATCATGGCAAACAGGCCCAAACCATGATACTACCACCACCATGTTTCACAGATGGGGTAAGGTTCTTATGCAGGAATGCATTGTTTTCCTTTCGCCATACATAATGCTTCTCATTTAAACCAAAAAGTCGTATTTTGGTCCCATCCATCCACAAAACATTTTTTCATTAGCCTTCTGGCTTGTCAACGTGATCTTTAGCAAACTGCAGAAGGGCAGTAATGTTCTTTTAGGAGAGCAGTGGCTTTCACCTTGCAACCCTGCAATGCACAACATTGTTGTTCAGTGTTCTCCTGATGGTGGAGGGAGGCCTTTAATTGCTTAGAAGTTACCCTGGGTTACCTCTTGGACTATTACACATCTTGCTCTTGGAGTGCTCTTTGTTGGTCAACCACTCCTGGGGAGGGCAACAATGGTCTTGAATTTCCTCCATTTGTACGCAATCTGTGACTGTGAATTGATGGTGTCCAAACTCTTTAGAGCTGATTTTCCAGCCTGATGAACTCTTTTTCCGAGGTCCTCAAAAATCTCCTTTGTTCATGACATCATACAAACAAGATCAGACTTTGACAGATCCCTGTTCTTTAAATAAAACAAGATGCTCACTCACACCTGATTGTCATCCAATTAATTGAAAACACCTGACTCTAATTTCACCTTCAAATTAACTAGAGGTTCACATACTTTTGCCACTCACAGATATGTAATATTGGATCATTTTCCTTAATAAATAAATTACCAAGTATAATATTTTTTGTCTCATTTGTTTAATTGGGTTTTTTCTACTTTTAATACTTATGTGAAAATTTTATGAAAATTTTGGTCATATTTATGCAGATATATAGAAAATTCAACAAACTTTCAAGCACCACTGTATATATAAAGTATTTCTGATTTGCATTGCAAAATTGTACAAATAATGCAATAATAGTTCATCAGTAACCTATTTACATGTATATGTTAGCATCAATTAGTGTACTACAATAGCCAATAAGCTAGCCTGGCAACACTTTAATACAAGCTTGAGTAATAAACAATTTATAATCAATTTATGCATAGTTTACTAATGACAGATAAATTCCAAATGTTTGTTGAAGTATTACTAAGCATTACTAAGCATAAATTCGGAATGCAGAAATACCCAATTCCAATCCTATGAACCCACTGCTTTGCAAACATTGAATGAGTGAAACTTTTATTATAAAGATTTTAACTTGATACCCAAATACTAATACATTCTATAAAATGTTGGGGCACTGATAAAACTGCAGAGAGTGAGAACAGCCGGAATGCTAACACATGCTGTTCCGGTCACCACTGAGCGTGTGCAATGATACTGATACCCCACTGCATCGTGGGTAGCTGGCTGTGAGCAGTTTGCAAGTTTTTATGTCTGAGTGTATGCTTAGGTGTGTGCAATCCTTCTCCACTCTCCAAATGTTCCTTTATTTGTTATGCAGGATTTTAACAAGTGGCAAAGAGCAGCTTTGAAGACTTAATGCATGTCCACTGAAATTTTCTAATCTTTCTGGAATGAAACAAAATATTATTTGGTGGCTATCAATGTCAACTTTAAACAACAGTTCCCTGATTTTGGAACATTGTTTTGAAAGACAGTTCCCTAGTTTACTTTGTCACATTAGATAGAAAGCTTGACAGAGTTACACAAGGTATAGTGCCCTCCACTGATCTTAAATCTTAAACATAACAATCAGCATGAGGACTTCATTGATAACAGCACACAACAGCAACCAACAAACATAGCTGAATAAAATCTTCTGTGACTATTGAAAAGTACAAAAAAACACCCTTGGTAAATATGAGCAAAGAAGAAAGAAGGCTGTGAAAAATTGTCTTTATTGTTTAACCTTTTGATATTTTGTTCAAATAATTCACAAAAACAGTCTGCTCTCATGGATATCATACAATTGCAAACACAACTGGCACCCCTATGAATTCATATGAGAAACTCTAATCCTGGACCCACTGCTTTGCAAACATTAAAGAATGTGTGTGTGTGTGTGTGTGTGTGTGTGTGTGTGTGTGTGTGTGTGTGTGTGTGTGTGTGTGTGTGTGTGTGTGTGCATGGTGCCCTGCAATGTACTGGCATCCCATCCAGGATACAGTCTTTCCAGGATAGGCTCCACCATGATCATGTCTAGGATATGGTTGTTTACTAAAGATGAATGAAAGAATAAATGAAAACTTTTATTATAGAGATTTTAATTTGATACCCAAATACTAATACATTCTATAAAAATGATTTTAAACTTAAATATGATAATTATTCATTAATTGATGATTGGTCAATCATTAATCTTTGATAGGATGATACATATTTGCTTACAACTTCTTTATTACTAATAATCTTAAATTAATGTGGTACTCTTACACTTCCTATACCTGACAAATTATTTATTAATTTCATTTCATTTATTATGCAGCCTCATTAACAGAGGTGCATTACCTTCCTATGAAGAACTGATTACATGCAAAACTAATGCACATGGTTTATAATAAAAAGACTACATTTTCTGGGCATCAGTTAGTAACCAAATATAACATAATATCTATCTAAGCTTACATTGTATTATTTGGTAACTGATATATATTACTTTAAGATGACATTTCCCAGAATTAATCAAGTGTTTCCGTTGATGGCAAACTCTGTATATTGGGTTAGATGTACAATTTCACCACTATTATTTCAAAGGATATTGTGCTCTTCTTGTGTCAAAATTATCACCAACATGCCACTAATCTCTTGCAAACTGTTATTTGTTTGATTTAAAAAAAAAAAAAAAAAAGAAAAAAGAAAAAAAAAAGTAACCGAAAATGTGTCTCTGTTGTTATTCGCACCAGAGCAGTCTGATCCATTTTCTCCAAGCACTTTGTTTTTGCATTGTATCTTTGTGATTACAATCATGATGATTAGCTTGTTTTGTAGCTTAGTGTGTGTATACTCTTTCACAAATGTCTTTCCAGACACTATAATTATGTGTTATCTCACTGCAGGGCTTCAAGTCATCATAATGACATCACTTCTTTACTCCCTAATGGTTAACATCAGTTAATAGAGAACTTGGATCACTCTGGTGGTCTTGGATTGAGATGCAGGATTGAGTTGGAGAAGCTATTTTTTTTTCAGCCCACATTTTTATTTCTCATGAACACAAAGAGAAGGATTGCCTGTGGCTCAGACTTGTCTGTCTAAGTCGTGCCCACTCTCCATCTCCTGCATCAGCATCCAGCGCTACACTGTGCCTAGTGCTCAGGCTTCCTTCATACAGCATAGAGAGAAGGGGCAGCCAAATATTTTATTTTTTAGCATATTGAACAATCCATAAATATGATTGTCATATAATATATGAGTTCTCATAGCATATGTGTTGATCCAAATAAAAGCAAAAAAATGTGTTTATTCACAGAGGATGCCAAAAAGCCTCACTTTCAATAAGTGGCTCCTCTGCTGGTTCTCAGAAACACACACAAACTCTCAAGTGCACTTACATAGGGGGCCATAATGATGATTGACAGTGAGAACCGGCAGACAAATGCTGATCCCCCACAATCCTGTGCAACGGCATGGCTTCCCCCTTGTTGTAGTGGCCATGTGGGCAATGTTGGGGCACTGATAAAACTGCAGAGAGTGAGAACAGCCGGAATGCTAACACATACTGTTCCGGTCACCACTGAGCGTGTGCAATGATACTGATACCCCACTGCATCATGAGTAGCTGGCTGTGAGCAGTTTGCAAGTTTTTATGTCTAAGTGTTTGCTTAGGTGTGTGCAATCCTTGTCCACTCTCCAAATGTTCCTTTATTTGTTATGCAGGATTTTAACAAGTGGCAAAGAGCAGCTTTGTAGACTTAATGCATGTCCATTGAAATTTTCTAATCTTTCTGGAATGTAACAAAATATTATTAGGTGGCTATCGATGTCAACTTTAAACAACAGTTCCCTGATTTTGGAATGTTGTTTAAAAAGACAGTTCCCTAGTTTACTTTGTCACATTAGATAGAAAGCTTGACAGAGTTCCACAAGGTATAGTGCCCTCCACTAATATTGGCATCCTTGGTAAATATGAGCAAAGAAGGCTGTGAAAAATTGTCTTTATTGTTTAACCTTTTTATATTTTGTTCAAATAATTCAGAAAAACACTCTGCTCTCATGGATATCATACAATTGTAAAGACAACTGGCACCCCTATGAATTCATATGAGAAAAATATATTTGGGTGAAATTGTTCAACCATGACTTCCTGTTTCACAGGGGTATAAATATGAGGTAACACATAGGCCAAATTCCCTTAGTCATTCATAACAATGAGTTGACTAGGAATATAGCTGTGATGTGCGGCAAAAATGATGCTGAGCTTCACAAAATGGGAAGTGGCTATAAGAAAATAGCACAAGCATTGAAAATGCCCATTTCCACCATCAGGGCAATAATTAAGAAGTTCCAGTCAACTGGAACTGTTATGAGTCAACCTGGAATTGGACTTGTGTCTATATTGTCTCAACGCACTGTGAAGAGTATGGTTTGAGTGGCCAAAAAATCTCCAAGGATCACAGCTGGAGAATTGCAGAAGTTAGTCACGTCTTGGGGTCAGAAAGTCTCCAAAACTACAATCCGAAGTCACCTACATCACCACAAGTTGTTTGGAAGGGTTTTAAGAAAAAAATCTCTACTGTCATCCAAAAACAAACTCAAGTGTCTTCAGTTTGTCAGACACTACTGGAACTTCAAATGGGATCGGATTCTATGGTCAGATGAAACCAAAATGAGCTTTTTGGCAATAAACACCAGAGGTGGTTTTGGTGCACATAGAGAGGTAGCCATATGGAAAAGTACCTCATGCCCATGGTTAAATATGATGGTGAATCTTTAATGTTTTGGGACTGTTTTTCTGCCAGAGGACCTGGACATTTTGTTAGGATACATGGCATCTTGGACTCTATCAAATATCAACAGATATTAAATGAAAACCAGACTGCCTCTGCCAGAAAGCTTCAAATGTGCCGTGGTTGGATCTTCCAGCAGGACAATGATCCAAAATATACATCAAAATCAACACAAAAATGGTTTACTGGCAACAAAATCAAGGTCCTGCCATGGCCATCCCAGTCCCCTGACTTGAAACCCATAATTTCGTGGACCTCAAAATTTGAAGGATCTGAAGAGATTCTGTATGGAGGAATGGTCTCAGATCCCTTGCCATGTATTCTCCAACCTTATCAGGCATTATAGGAGAAGACTCGGAGCTGTTATCTTGGCAAAGGGAGGTAGCACAATGCATTGACTAAAAGGGTGCCGATAATTGTTGCACACCTATACTTAACAAATTTTTTTTTTTTGATAAACCTGTGTTGTGTTTGCAATCGTTTGATATCCATGAGAACAGAGTATTTTTTGTACATTTTTTTAACAAAAGATCAAAAGGTTAAACAATAAAGACAATTTTTTACAGCCTTCTTTGCTCATATTTACCAAGGGTGCCAATATTAGTGGAGGGCACTGTATCTGGTTGGAAACAGTTATGAACTTGAATGAAATTCCTGAGGCTGAGAAACTGTAGAAGCTCAAAAGTTGAACTTAAATAAAGTTAAATAAAGTTATGTTCTCCAAATTGCTATTCATTGTTATAATTTGTGAATGAAAAATCACTTTTTTTTCCAGGTGCGCTAAACAGACACAGATACAGATAGTGGCATTGCGTTACACCCCTTGTATAGATACTGTACATACATGTTTGGGAAGTGGTGTGTCAGTGGGTGGGGCACTGGACTACTGTTCAGAAGGTTATGAATTTGAATGCTAGTACAGTCAAGCTGCCACTGTTGGGTCCTTGAACAAGACCCTTAACCCACATCTGATCAGCTCATTTATAAGTTGCCTTAGATAAAAGTGTCTGCCAAATGAATAAAGGTAAATTTTTGGGGGCCATTATCTTGTTAATTGATCCATCTATGACCCTGAAACAGACAATCATTCACAATGCCATCAATCTTCACAAGACCCACAGAACCACTAGCCACAAAAAAAAGTCTCAAACATAAATGATCCACCACTATATTTTACAGTGGGTATAGGGGCTTTTACTATGCATTCGGCTTCTTGATGGATCTTCTGATTTTAATTTTGGTCTAATCAAACCACTCCTTCCTGTTGTACTTATAAGGATGCAATGTAAACTTCAGGTTTTGCATTTTGTAGATTGCTCTCTAGAAACTTCTTTAATGAGTTCATGTTTTTGGTTGGTTCCAATTTGTAACACTATTTTTAAAGCCCTGGTTTTGCTTAATGGTGTTGGTACCTGCGTGTGTATTTTATATTTCCATTTTACTACTCATGCCAAGTGATCATGATTTCACATGACTTCACATCACTTATTACTACATGAAAATGGGACATGGTCAAGTCTTAAGATGAAAGGTTCAATTAAAGTGCCATCACAATTTCTCAAACAGCTAAAGAATGGACTTGTCTCAATTTTAAACAATAAAATGTGTAAACAAGTTAAGTTGCTTTAGATTTTAAAATGTGCCTGAATGATGCTGATAGAAAGACAGGGTGTCCAAGAAAGGACAGAAAGTTTGCCTGTCTTGAACCTTATCAGTGGATTGGGAGCTCTCAGAGGCCTTTTGTTTTTGTTGAATGTTATTGCAGTCTGTCTCTTCTGACCTGTCTTGTACTGAAAGTGCGTGTGAAAAAGTGAGAAATGGGAAAGAGGGAATATGTAGATGAGCATGTTATAGGATGAAAGAGAGAACAGCAGGCATGATGTCACCATTGGGGTTTCTGTAGATGAGAACATGGAAAGACAAAGTGTTTCTGATTAAAGAAAAGGTTGATGAGTCATTCGATTTACACAATTTTCTAGGTTCCCTAAGTGTGCTAAAACAGCCAAGACTTGTTTCATGGCAGACATTTACTTTTTTAGTTTTGCACTAAAACTACAAGGCAAATTTACTTTTTTCTGTAACTAGGTCTTAAAACTAAATAAACAAATGTTGGACAACAAAAATGTCTTGGCTGATTGATTACATGTGAGTAAGAAAAAAAAATCATTCCCTTTAAGCGTCAGTACTAAGGCTGACAATGAAGATGAAGACCCTATGGCACAACACCAAGCCAGTAGATAGCGAAGTAAGTGCAAGTGTGTGTGTGTGTGAGTGTGTGTTTGTGTGTGTGTGTGTGTGTGTGTGTGTGTGAGTGTGTGTTTGTGTGTGTGTGTGTGTGTGTGTGTGAATTCAGGGGGAGGATTATTTTCTCTTACTGATGGATCCATTTATAACCCCTGAGGTCGAGCTGAGATTAGCACAGGATCAAGGCTATCATACTACAATGTGCAATCCATCACTGTGTATTTGTGCATGTGTGTGTGTATGAGAGAGAAAGTTGTGGTAGGTCTCATGTTGGCTGCTGGGTGTATGAGTAAGGCAAGGGAATGTTAGTATTGTAGGGCCAATGATTTTACATTTTCATGCTTGTGGGTGTATGAGTGTATTGTTGTGAGACGATATGCATGTTGTGGGAGTTTGTGTATTGGTGAATGTTAGCATTAGTTTCAAAGAAGTAGAGTGAGTCTGCTGAACTTTGTTGTGTGTGTGGGTGTGTATCTGGGCCGGCCGTGTGGGTATGCTTTTCTTTGTTGTGAAATCACACACATACACGGGCGTTTGGAGAAGAAGATTGTGGTTCCACTGGTGTTTGCCTAAATGGGTTTTCTCCCCTTCCACCCTTAAGCCCCCTTTTGCAAATTCACCCCATTCTCCACCCTCACTTTTTCTTTCCTTTCACCCTCACTTTCTCTTCACTCCTCTACCTCTGTTACTGGCCATTTGCCTCTCCATTTGCCTCTCCCTCCTACACTCATCCATCTCCTTATCAGTTCTGCTGTGGTGTTGGTCTCGGTTGGTGTAATGCGTTCACCTTCACCAAGCATAAATTCAAACACTGCAGACCATGTGTGTGCTGTAGAATAAAAATGTATCATGTTGATATATCTTCAGAAAAATGTACTATATGTATAGCAGAGGAGGAAAATTACATTTTGATTTGCTTTTAAGTTCGTCAAACATAATGACAAAAACTACCAGACTTTCTAGCAGAGAGAAAGACAGAGACACATTGGGTATGTCACAATCCTAGTTCAACAGTCAGGGCACTGATCAGGGCATCTGCCATTTTAAGGGCTGTCTCAATTACAAAATTCTTCCAGTGCACTGGAACGTTCGCTCCCTAAAAAAAAATCTGACAATGCACTGTAAAAACCAGGGAGGATAGATGCTCACTATGCTCCCTTACTGGAAATAATGTCATATTTTCTGAAGCCTTTCAGCTCGAAAAATGGCGGACAAACTCGCAACCAACTTCTGTCTGCAAATGTAAGTAGCTTGTCATTGTTGTTGTACACTCAAATGATTACTTGCATTAGTGATTTTTATCTTTATTTGATGTTCTATTTATGGTTTGTTTGTGTCTAATGACTTTTAGGTGTTTAATGTTTTTTTTTTTAATCCACTAGCTAGCCTACGATCCTGCTTGAAGTACCATAACAGAAATGCATGTGACTAAGCTAACAAATTTATATGACATATAAATCATAAATATTTTTAAGTTTTTAATTTTTGATGATGTTTTGCAGCGCGAGTATGTAGTCATGTCACCGGGAATTGAGATCACCTTACCAGTTCCCCAACTCATGTACACAATATACTGATTCACTACCTAGGGAGCTGATCAAGACACACCCAGTAACATTGCTAAAAAGAAATTCATTCCTTCATTCATTCATTCGTTCATATTCAGTAACCACTTTATCCTGTTTAGTGTCACGGTGGATCCTGGAAACATTGGACATGTAGCAATGGGATGCCAGTCTATCGCAGTGCATCATGCACACACATTCACTCACTCATTCACACCTACGGTTAATTTTGCGTAGTCAGTCCACCTACTGTCATGTTTTTGGAAGGTGGGAGGAAACCACACTGACACTTTGAGAACCTGCGAAACTCCACACAGACAGTAATACAAGTTCTGGATGAAAACAGGACCCCTGGCTCTATGAGGTGGCAACTGTACTGACTACTACATCACAACTTTTCTGTGAACAAAATCTCTTATACTCTGTAGAAATGTAAATAATGTTATTATGATTTTTCCCTATGAATTTTACGAGTTGCTTGAATTCCCATGCAAATGACCCATTCCCTTACTTGTACCAAAGAGTAAACATAAGGCTTGCTGCATACACACACATTCTTTCTGTAGCCCTGTGGCAACAGTATGGTATCTGAACACTGAGCTGTGTAATCAGGAAAGCGAGAAGCGATAAAGCTTATTTGGTGTTTGTGGCTTTTGCCTGTCCTGGTATTTCAGATCCTCATTCCTTGTAGATGGAGACAGAAGATAGAGATAAAGCACCATGGTTTAGTTCTTGCTTATTGCTTTTAATTCTTTCTTTTTTCGCCCTCAGCATCCCCATATGTTGAGGGTTTGATCCACTTATTTCCCTTTGTGTTTGTGTTTGTATTTATTCAATCTTTGAGTCAGGTGATTTTTCAAGAGTCAGTTAATCTTAGTCATAGAATCTAACAAATGCATCTGACATCTGCCATCATCTACATAAATAGAAAGAAACTAGTGTTAATGTTTTAGCCCTGATTTTTTGTTGTTGATCAATTTTTGACACGCTCCAGATTAGTGACTAATCACTGCACCAATAAATTTTATATGTTAAAGCCTGATATATGCTTCATTTCAAAAACAGTCTGCTTTATCTGGGTTCTCCAGTTTTCTCCCACCACCCAAAAATACACCAGTAGAAGGACTGGCTACTCTAAATCAATATTACTCTGAAATAATTCATGTGTTTCATGTTTGTTTTTCAGAGCCATTTTTTTCCTTTTTCAAGTCAAAGCAGTGGAGCTAGTTCTTATGGATTCAGTGGACTGAAATACCGCCAGCTAGATTTATAAGGTGTTGTCCATTCAAGTTGTACATGCATCCTTCTTTAAACAAGCTCTGTTTGAAATTTAATTAGATGCTAATCCTGTGGGCTATAGTCTGCAAAAAAAAGCTATAAATTCATTATCTTAGTCAAAGTGCCACTATTTTATTAAAACACACAATATAAAATACACTTTACTCTTCACGACTTGCTGTTTACTAACCCACCCATATGTTTGCTAGACACATCAAGCATGTTCTACACTCAGGGCTTTTGGAAGTTAGATTTAGATGCCTCACAGAAGCGCTTACGAAGAAGCTTACGATGAAGCATAAACCAAGCAGGGATCATTAGCACTTATGATTAAAACCATTACATGATTACCTGGTGTCTGAAATGAATTAGTGGTTGACCAAATCCTTATGTTAATTTTGGGGATTTTCAAAATAATATAGGGTCTAATAGGCATACACTCCAAAAGAAATTAGAGAACCTATCCAGCTCTAGGTAAACTACCCCAAATTACAAATTGTGTACAGTGTCTATTTGGTCTTTCCAACTTTAAAAGACTTTAAAAGTTCTTTGACATTTACACTTTTTCATTTGCCTAAATAAACTACAAGTGATGCAGAAGCCATCCTACTTAAACGCTAATCTACCTCTACTCCGCCCCCACACCACCTTAATGCTTGGAATATTCACCTTCATCCGGTCAAATCAATACTTCAACACACACTCTTATCACTGTCTGGCGTACTCAGGAGATCACGTCCCTCCAGTGTGTTCTTCCCATGTGTTCATCTAACATCTGGCTGATAGTGTTCTATTTGTACAGACCTGCGGTTTTTAATCCACATTGTGGTTTGTCTTTATGATTGACCGTGAACTAGGGCTTTGTCTGATAAATCCGCCTATCAGTACACAGTCTCTAACAATGCTGCACACACTCCCTCTTTTGTGTGACTGGAGTATGTGTGTATTGCGATTGTGATGGGTGTGATTCTGGTTGATGATATACATTAGTCTCTGGGGTTAGATGAGGATGATGATGAGGATGATTATCTGATCACCCAGAAGGAGCTGCTCGGAAGTCATGCCTACATACAGGGAAAAGAACGTCCTCTACTTGTGCGCGTTTTTCTTTTATAACACTTGGTCTTGTTCAGCTGCAAGTTACACAACATTATAGCTTATACATGGAGCAAAAAAAAATAATAAAAGTAATATTTTTGCTCCATATATAAACTATGTTTATTTGAACCAAAGTGCTGTTGAAGGCTTGATTCTCAGAAGGTGTTCATTTTCTATCACAGCAGAGCTCGGACAGTAGTTCCTGCTGCCAGGTTTACACTACACTCCTGGGCAAAAAAATGTGCCAAGGCCAAAATGGCAAACTATTAAGCTTTTAATGGTCTTAACAACAAATCGTTGGTTAGAAAATGGGCAATAATTAAAGAAATGCCCTCCTGAGACCTCCTGTGCCACAATTTGTTCGTTTACTTTTGCTGCAGTGAACTGTTTGTGGAAAAGCTTGTGGAAATTCACTTATATAGTCCTCTTGTACGCAAAGGAAAATCATGATAATGATTAAAATGTTTAATGTAAAATTCAAACTAACACATGCCTGGGTGTACAAAATTAAAATAAAGTAAAAATAAAATAAAAAATAAGAAATTTTACCCACAAGGTTTAAACATTTAAAGAAATCAAAGCTATCCTATACTAAGTTGCTTTATCTTTTTTTGTTCAATTCCTGCTTTAAAGGACAACTTTAAAGCTATAACTCAGTTTTCAGACACATGAAAATCTTCAGTACAATGGTTTCTCTGTAACAGGCTGCATTACCTTAGTTAACCTAAAGAAAGAGAAAAATGAGAGGTTGCTGAGAGAACAACTGTTTATAGCTGTTATAACATTTGTGATTACTTGTTTCACAACATTAAATGCACAGAGGTGCTTGAAAGTTTCTGAACCCTTTAGAATTTTCTATATCTCTGCATAAATGTGACCGAAAACATCATCAGATTTTCACACAAGTCCTAAAAGTAGAAAAAGAGACCCAATTAAACAAATGAAACTAAAATATTAAACTTGGTCATTTATTTATTGAGGAAAATGATCCAATATTACATATCTATGAGAGGCAAAAGTATGTGAACCTTTGCTTTCAGCATCTGGTGTGACCCCCTTGAGCAGCAATAACTGCAACTAAACTAAATTATTTTCAATAACTGTTGATCAGTCCTGAACATCGGCTTGGAGGAATTTTAGCCCATTTGTCAGTACAGAACAGCTTCAACTCTGGGATGTTGCTGGGTTTCCTCAAATGAACTGCTTGCTTCAGGTCCTTCCACAACATTTAACTTTATTCTTCTTTAACCGTTCTTTGGTAGAATGACTTATGTGCTTAGGGTAGTTGTCTTGCTGCATGACCCACTTTCTCTTGAGATTCAGTTCATGGACAGATGTCCTGACATTTTCCTTTAGAATTTGCTAGATTAATTCAGAATTTGTTGTTCCATCAATGAGGGCAAGCCATCCTGACCCAGATGCAGCAAAACAGGTCCAAACCATGATACTACCACCATCATATTTCCCAGATGGGATAAGATTCTTATGCTGGAATGCAGTGTTTTCCTTTCTCCAAACATAATGCTTCTCATTTAAACCAAAAATTCTATTTTGGTTTCATGCGTCCACAAAAATTTTTCCATTAGCCTTCTGGCTTGTCTCCGTCAGCAAACTGCAGAAGGGCAGCAATGTTCTTTTTAGAAGGCAGTGGCTTTCTCCTTGCAACACTGTCATGCACACCATTGTTGTTCAGTGTTCTCCTGATGCTGGTCTCATGAAAATTAATATTAGCCAATGTGAAAGAGGCCTTTAGTTGCTTAGAAGTTACCCTGGGTTCCTTAGTGACCTCGCGGGCTATTACATGTCTTGCTCTTGAAGTGATCTTTGTTGGTCAACCACTCCTGGGGAGGGTAACAGTGGCCTTGAATTCCCTCCATTTGTACACAATCTGACTGTAGATAGGTGAAGTCCAAACTATTTAGAGATGGTTTTGTAACATTTTCCAGCCTGATGAGCATCAACAACTCTTTTTAAGAGGTCCTCAGAAATCTCCTTTTGTAATGTCATGATACACGTCCACAAACATGTGTTGTGAAGATCAGAATTTTGGATAATTTTCCTTAATAAATAAATGACCAAGTAAATTTTTTTTGTCTCATTTGTTTAATTGGGTTCTCTTTGTCTACTTTTTGGACTTGTGTGAAACTCTGATGATGTTTTAGGTCATATTTATGCAGATATATAGAAAATTCTAAAGGGTTCACAAACTTTCAAGCACCACTGTAACTATAAATGGATAAGAAGTATGACATTATTCTTTAATAAATAAATAAAAATTGTACTAGCTGGCAAGCCTTTTAAGAGGAATAAAACACTTATTTTCGGTGGTACTGGTCCTCCGCCCCATCAGTCGTTGATTATTGTCATATAACAACAGGTCTTGAAGTGTTTTATTCCTTTCAATTTACATTATTATTATTATTATTATTATTATTATTATTATTATTATTATTATTATTATTATTATTATTATTTTAAATCTTATGAATTTTGTGTGAGATCAGGTTGATATTCACCTTTGCATCAGCTGTATGTTTTCTGTGTTGTATGTTAAATGCATGTAGAAGCTTTATTTAGTCACAGTGTCATGATAACCGCATTATTATGAGAAACAGAATCCTGGAAAGATGGTTTCATCTAAAGATTTCGAGCATGTTTTTGTGTATGTATATGTGCTCATCATGCCTTTCTAGTCAATCATGCCATGACCAGCTGGAAGAGTAAACAGGATACAAGGACATGGAAATGAAAGAGGATGTCAAGGCTTATAATACACACACACACATACTTATCATAACAATACTGTGAAAGGGAGAGATGACATGGTGGGGTGTATAATCATTTTTATTTTATTTTTACTTTAACAATTCTCTCTCTCTCTCTCTCTCTCTCTCTCTCTCTCTCTCTCTCTCTCTCTCTCTCTCTCTTTCTCTCTCTCTCTCTTGTACATGCGCACACTCTCCAAAAATGACTACCACTGCTGACCAAGAGCAAGGTACATAAAAAAACACTGTATTTGTGAATACATTTAAAAATTACAGCTTAATACATTAACTCAAAAACACTGCATTTGAGGAAGTGCTGCAGGATACTATAGTTTTCAACCAGAAAAAAGTTTTTGTCATTACCTTGAACACTGACAAACATTTGTCTGTTCTAAAGCAACATCTTTTTAGTATTTTTGTTTCCAGCATTGTGCCTCATGCACCAATATGTTTTAATAAGTAATAGGGTCAACATCTACAATCTAACTGTAGTATTTAAGATTTTTGACTCCCTGCCACAAAAGAGACACCTGTCTCCCCCCCCCCCCCCCCCGCCCATGAGAAGTGCATTCTGAAAGTGTTTCTGAAAATGGTCAGTTTTGTTCCTGTAAAAATAAATAAATAAATAAATACAATGCAGGAGCTGCGTACTGTTGCTTGGCGCACATCTGAGAAAAAAAAAAAGATTCCATCTTGTCCACTGACATAGTCTAGGGTTTTTATGGATTTTTTATTTTATTTTCCTGCTAGGATTAAGGCAATGTCAACAACTTTGGAGCAGGAATATTATTTAAATGAAAGCAATTAATATAATTATTCATAATTAGTAATTAATTAATGATCACTTAACAAGGAATGAATATTTAATTAATGTAATAATAATAACAATAAATTATTATTATTATTATTATTATTATTATTATTATTATTATTATTATTATTATTAATTGTTTAGCATAAAGTAGAATGACTTGCATTGTCTTTTCATATTGTTTTGTTTCTAGAAAAATTGTCATTTGTTTAATTTTTAATTTTTTTTTTCCCCATTTAATGTCCATATGTTCTACCTCAAAGCTCTACAGGACACAGTATCTACTGCTGCTACTTCTAATAGTAATAATAATACCAATACTGATAAAAAGACAAAGAAGAAAACATAATTTCTTCATGGAGCCCCCACACCAAACTCATTTAAGCATGATAATATATAATTGCACACCTAAAGCCTCTCTCTCTCTCTCTCTGTGGTCAGAATGGCAGGTCTCTGCCCCCTCCTCCTCATTCACTCTCTCCTGTCACCCAGGTTTTATTTAGAGCTTATCTTTCCACTGCACAGCGTGTGTATTTGTCACGCAGTGGCGTGGCATTCCTCCCCCTGAGAGCCTCAGTAGAAAATTCCGCTGATGACTTTGTCCGATACGGCCGAGCCGAGGCCTCGTCACAGGAGAGAGACTTGTTATCATCGTCGTCGCATTGATTAGGCCATAAAAAATGCCGTCTGAAGCCTGGGTGTATGTGCGTTCTGAGTGATGTTGACATGTCTTGATGTGGCTATTTTTCACCCCATGTTGTATTAGTTTTCATCATCTGTTTTCTTTCTTTTCTTTCTTTTTGTAATCATAATGCAAACTTGGACAAAGTATAAGCAGACTCAAGATACAGGTTGAAGAGACTTGTGTAATGGTGTGTATTTACAATTACTTGCTAATGATGACTTATTACATTAATTTTTACTATAAATTACCTGATTCAGGTGTCAGAAAGGCTTCCTATTTACCTCACACTTCCTGCTTCATAGTTTCCAGCTGTTCTAGATCTGTCTTGATGACACCCTCGCATCACTGTTTGCACCTGACCCTCATAACTAGTCTTGCTCTTTCTTATTAAGCTCCGTATTTATAAAACTGTGAAACCTCTAAAACCAGTAACTTTGGTAAAGGCTTATGCTGTGTTCGAGTCGAAGTTGTAATTCCCTGCCCACAACCTGTGCCCACTCAACTTAAAAGATCAACTCATAAACTTGGGATAGTCTTCTCAACTACCAGTTCTTTCTCTGTTTATGGAGTGACGTCAAATCAACATGGCTGTGCACACTGTGAACAGTGTAAAGTATCTGGTCCCTACATTTAAATCAGTTTATAGCAGTTTTGGCTTTAGATCAAGCTAATATACAGACACAGTACTTGGTTAAATCTTTAACATTGATCGTACTAATCACTGTTTTGAGAAGGTAATCATCAACTTAAAGTTATCACTAATGTTAGCTGAATTTTAGTCCAAACTATTGCATAAGTGTTTGAAGTTCACTATAGTAGAACAGTGCCAATAGCCACTTAGGCTTTTAAAGTATGGTTAAAGTAGCATTTTATGAGCTTTATGTGCTCTGGCAGAGCAAACAAAAGACAGCCTTTTGTGAAGGCATCCATGTATTTTTCCCCACTTCACACGTTGAATGTCCCAAGGTGGAAAATGATTATATGATCATTACAACTCGCAAATTACCACTTACAGGGCACCACCAAACCAGCATTTGGAAACCTAAACAGCTAACCTAGCTTGCTGGAGTAATGAGCTTGTTAGATTAACTAGCCAGCTACTCCAGTATTATACAAAATGAGGTGCACCTCAGTGATAACAGAAGTACATGAAGATGTGCAGTATGCACAATAACTCTGTGATTAAAAACCTGCAAAAGTCACCTTGTCATTAATGCAAGTAACACTGCAGAGCGTTAGATCAGACCATTCATATTTGTGAGATACTCACTACAAATGCGACTTTTAAACAGAAAAAGTGTGTGTAAATCTTTCTTTTGTTACATTTTCATATTCAGATTCTAAAGTGCGAAAATTATTGTCTTGTTGTCTATTATATTACCTTATGTTTGTAAAATGAGAAGTCTTATGTTATATCTGTGCTTTATTTTATTCTACACAAATTCACGTTATGCTATAGCTTCATATTTTGGCATATATTTTGGAAAGTAATATGATCATGTGATTCTTGTATTTATATTATTACAGTGTGTTTGTTATTTACTTGTGGAATAAGTTGTGACTATGTGATTCATATGCATTTTACACTTTTACCTGTGAAAGGTTCTGACACAAGGTTACTTTTATAGAAAGGCAGCTGTGGAATGATGAGAAGATACAAGCATTCATTTTATCTCAGCTGATACAAGTTACCTAACTATGTGGAACCACGTTGGACTTAACAAAAATGTAACCAATGTGCCTTCATGATGTGTCACATGCCAAAATGATGATGCTGATGATTTTACGGTCATCACCATGACCGTCCCAGTCATCTGTCATCTATTTAATGTTGGTGCAAAATAAACCAAAATTAAAAAACAAACTACAACAGAGAAAACCATTACTCCAATAAAAAGTGACACCAGTACTGTAAAGAAAATCAAACAAATTGCAATATGCACGCTATCATATCCCTCCATGACCAAGTTCAATACTTATTATCAGTGTACAATGTAAGTTAGTGCACCTCAGCCTGCATTAACCTGTCTGGAGACTAATAGAACCATGCTACAGGTTCAGAACTGGCATTTTTCTAGTGATGAGTACAAGATTATGGAAAATACAAGGCCTTGTTTATTAGTGTTTGAGTGTGAAAGAATTACACAGTAAAGAATTACTGTTTGTCTGAAACCTATGCAAACCGAAAATGAAAATACGCACCATTGTGCTTAATGTGATTGCTGTTGACGGTGATCAGGAGTAATACATTTAGGTGTTGAGTATTTTTTGTTGAATTAATGCGTGAAGCAGTGAATTACTGAAATAGTTAAATGTTTTGACAGAACATGGCAGCTGATCACAGGTATGGTTTAGTCTAATAGCTGGTGCCAATTAATATAAGTTAACAAACGATAATTGTAAGCATTATTATTCATATTGCAGCAAATACCCAATCAAAGCTTTTAATTCAATTTTTAATGGACTACAGGTATTTCCAGATACAAACCGAACCAAGAATATTGAAGTAATCTCCCTCCGTATCTGTTGCTTTTTGATTATTGTTGTTATACAGTTAAGTAATGTTAACTGCTTCTTACTCAGAGTGATTTACAAATAGAAAAGCCAAATACTATATATTTGTTATGGCATACCTTTGTATATAAAGTTGTAAATTTTGCGCAAGAACATATCTGCACAATAAAATTAAAAAGTGTCACAACTGATTTTCCTTACTTTGACAAAACAGCTTCAATGTCCAGTAATTAGTTACTTTTTCAGTCGCTTGTAAGTTAGCTACAGTTGAGGTCATAATTTTAATCAATGTAAATTGTTATTATTTTGTCTCCTGGGAAACATACATGTCTTATGTAGCTTCTGAAGAGCAGTACTACGTAAAAAAAAAAAAAAAAAAAAAAAAAAAAAAAGACCTTTAAACAAAATAATAACAATTTACAGAGACCATCCTATTCAAAAGTTTACATCCCCCTGGCTCTTAATGTAGTGTGTTGTCTCCTTGAGCATCAGTGAATGTTTGAGTCCCTCAGTTGCCCTCATTGTGAAAAGGTGGATCTCACCATCATATAGCCACTGTTGGAAAAGGGACAAATATGCAGAAGATGCTGGAAAAGTAAAGAATGTGCAGGACTTGAAGGATTTTTCTGAAGAACAGTGAGCAATTTAACTGCTCAGGACAAACAAGGGACTCATGAACAACTATCACAAAACATAAAAACAGTTGTTGATCATCCAGGTAACAACACACAGTATTAAGAATCAAGCGTATGTAAACTTTTGAACTGGTTCATTTGTGTAAATTCAGTTATTATTGTGTCTTGTGGACTATATGTAAACATCTGTTATGTGAAATAGCTTATTCAAGGCAGTACTAAATGAAAAACAAAATGCAATTTTTATGATCCCTATTATTTTTTATTATCATTAACATTTTGCAGATTCTGCAAGGCATATGTAAACTTATGACCTCAACTGTAGCTACTTTATCAAAATTATAGATAGGTTGTGTCTTAGCTATTTTATATCATGAGTATCTTGTATATAGCTTGTCAAGTTACAAATGCAAAACATACAAAAAATTATTTTCACAACACTTCAAACCTTGCTCACAAACCCAACTATTAAGCAGTCATGGGATTTGAACACACAATTTTCTGATTACGCTCTGATCACAACCTTAAATGTTGATTCAGAAGTTGCATGCACTCCCATTTTGGCCAGGTTTGAATTTATCAGCTCTAGTTGTCCTCTCTCTGAGCTCTTAGTGCTTGTATTATAGTTGATCCTTGTTGCCTGGTTTTCAAAGACATGCTCTAGTTTAATGGTTTTGACCTCTGCCTGTCAACATGGACCTCAATTATTATGGATTTGCCACTGATGATGTCTGCCAGTGTTCTGGCCACTGTTATGAACTGTGATTATGATTCTTAGATATGCCGAACAGAGACTCTGAACATACAGCTGACTGCCTACATCAGCATTGCCTAAATATTATCAGGTTGGAAAGGACATGTATAATTACTTGCTAACAAGGACTGCATACTTACCAATATGTACTGTATACATTTTGAATTTGAGAAGTTCTTTCTAGTTAGGGATTTAGATTAAATTGAATCTAAGTATAATGTAACAGCATAAGTGTAAAGACCATCTAGAATAGCCTTTTTTTTTTTTTAGAAAAGATTTTGTTTAGATGGAAATACTCTAAAAACATAAGACTGGTGTCTGACCGGTGTCTGATCAGTTTGTTGTGCTCAGTATATTCTGTTGAAAAGACAATTAAGCCAAATTGCCAATTTTTTCTTCTTCAATTGAAGTAACAGCGATGGACATGACCATCATTAAACTGTAATTATAATCACAAACAAGTCCCTATCAGCTCAAAGCGTGACATCAGAGGAAATGGCTGTGACCAAGAAAAAAAATGTTGATCAGATAGCAGAGAGTGGCGGCATAATTTCTCCATCCCCTTTTGAATAATACCATTATCAGTAGCTAATGATGATATGCGGAGAGGTGGTTATGGAATAAACCAATTACAACAACAAAAAAAAAAAAATCAGAGAGGAGTCAGGAAGCTCTTGGAGAGGCTATTTGTCCAGTCTCACTGATGCTCACTTCACTTCGTTTCTCTCATTTTCTGCATCTTTCTCATGTAGACTCTCTCCATCTCCTCTTTATCTCCCTTCATTCCTTTTACTCTCTTTCTCTCCCTGTGCAATAAATCGATGCAGGCCCTCTCCTTCACTCTCCTTTTACTCTATACACTATTTTACAAATGGCCAAGAGCATCATAATGTATTTGATTTCTTCTTTTCATTTTTCTTTCTATCAGCTGTGTGTGTTTGTGTGTGTGTGTGTGTGTGTGTGTGTGTGTGTGTGTGTGTGTGTGTGTGTGTGTGTGTGTGTGTGTGTGTGTGTGTATATGTGTGTGTGTGTGTGTGTGTCTAGGTGATGGCGGTGGAAGGAAGGGCCCATGGCCGTTATCAGTCTATAACATCTGGCTGCGTGTCAGGTGATGAGAGAGAGAGGGAGAGAGATAGAGAGAGTGTGTGTGCGTTTTAATACAGGGAAGGGAGAGGAGAGAGCGAGGATGGCTGGTGTGCAAACAAACAGTGGCTGATATGGTCTATGCTTGTCACAATCGTTCAGGACGCTCATATATCTTCCCCTCTCTCGCTTCGGCAGCCCCTTCCTCTCTCTCCCTCCCTTTTTTAATCTTGTTCCCTCTCTCCCTCTCGCTCTCACTCTTCCTCCATCTCTGGTTCTTTCAGTCTTGTCATCTTCCTCCTGTCATCTCGCTCCTCTCCGCTTTGCTTTCTTTGCACTCTTCTTTTGTTTACTTCCTGCTTTGGTTCCCTTCTATAATTCATGTATGTGTGCAAATGTTTACAGCTAGAATAAAAAAGTGACCGCTCCATCCCACCATTTAGGAGGCAAAACCATCATCAAGAGCAGCATCGCTACAAGCCTAACCAACGTAATAAAGCATTTCTATGTTTTCAGCATGAGGCCTTTGTTCACCTCCACAGACTTTTGTGCAGCTCAGCTCGACAGCGGCCTCCAGAACAGACAAATAAAAACGACAACTGGAGAAACACTGCACTGGGGAACAAGTGTACAGTTTGCATGTCATACGGAGTAAAACCCTTTTAATACAATTCTCACAAAGAAACAAAAGGAACTCAAGTAAATCAATATGGCGTATTCCTGTGTTCAAGTCGGCCAATGTTTCAGGCTCGCTGGCCCCGCAGCTTAAATATCCACTAATGGACGCGTGTGTAGATCTAATCATGGCTGTAATTGAAGTTAACTTTAGAGCTCTCAGTCTGGAGGAATATTTAAAGACAGCAGAGGAGGACTGAAACTCAATATAGTGCAGCAGAGACCCCCCGCTCTCAATAATTGATGAGCACACCAGACATAATTTTTTAATTTTTAATTTTTAATTTCTGCTTCATGAATGTATCACAATACACTTGCATTTTGGACATTTCTGTTAGGTCTGAATTGTGTTGGCAGGTGAAGTGTGTATTTGAAATATTATTTGGTGAAATGTTAAAAATAGCACAGTTAAATGTCTAAAAGGACACTGTGACTTATTAGCCTCCCATTTATCTTGTATTTGTGACACCTCCGGCTTAAATCACATATTAACTAATAATTAAAATTATTTACAATGTATTTATACAGAAGACTAGAATATACAACACACAGTTCCCTCCAAAAGTATTGGAACAGCAAGGCCAATTCTATTGTTTTTGCTATACATTGAAGACTTTTGGGTTTGAGATCAAATTGGCCTTTAGTCACCAGACCTGAACCCAATTGAGCATGCATTTCACCTCCTGAAGAGGAGGCTGAAGGAAGAAACCCCACCCTGAAATAAACAACAACTAAAAAAGGCTGCGGTAAAAGCCTGGAAAAGCATCACAAAAGAAGAGACCCACAATTTGGTGATTGGCCAATAAGTTGCAGGCTTTATGCAGTTACGGCAAGCAAGGGATATCCAACCAAATATTAAGTGTTACTTACTTCAATACTTATCTGTTCCTATACTTTTCCCTAAAAATTGGGTGGTCTGATACAAAAGGTTTTATGTTTTATGTTGTTTAACACATCTAGATGTAAATACCAGGAAATAAGAGCTGAAATCCTAAACTCTCGTCTCATATCCATCTTTTGATCTCAAACCCAAATGTCTTTGCTATATAACAAACAAATGAATTGGACTTGTCATTCCAATAGTTTCAGATGGGACCGTATTTTTGAGATACCTGTACATATTTTGAATATAGTTTTGTATTTAAAGGAAATGTATGTGAAATAAAAAAATAATGCTTAAATTCATTCAGTGTTATCTGATGTTATGCATATGTTATGGAACTTTTTTTTTTTTTTTTAATTAACTTCCTACTTCCCACTTCAGAGCATTCATGCATGCTTGCCTGTGTAACATCAGAAAAATGGACATCAACAGTAAGCCAGCATTTCTTGGGTTTCTGTGTGGTTTAGCAAGCTCTCAAATAGCTTTTAAAACCCGGGAGAGTTACTGATTTTATTTATTTTATAAAGTGGATGTAGGACACAGTGTAGAAATTCACAATTAATAGTATTCAAAAAAAGGAAAGGATTAGTTTGATCAAAAATCTTCCGTTAATTGAATGAATATTTTAATTACCATACTCGTGTATTCTGTGACCATGAAGCACATTAATCAACTAAATAAAGTCTTAAAACATGCTAATTCCTGTTTTTATTTTGTACTACAGTAAGTGAACTGCCATGTTGAAACAAAAAATAAGAAATACATCAGAAATCAGAACTCTTGAGAAAATGGAGAGCCAGTCATTGGCAGGCATGTTGGTTCTGTCCATTACCTGCTACAAACCCTTCACCAGGTGTTCTAATAGTCCATGATTAGTCCAAATTAGTGCAAAAAGTGTCTAGTGTGCCACATTTGGTCAGGAAATAAGTAGATGATTAGCAGAAGCAACACAGCTTGTGTCTATCCTTGTAAGTTAGCATAATGAAGAAGAAGGGTTAAAATGTATTCCTATTGATATCTCCATTAAACTGCTGATGCTGTGCTATAATACATACCAAATATAACCTTTACCATGACAAATACACATTTCAGACATCCAGAGTTACCCCACACCAGTTTTTAGTCAATTGTGTAGCAATGTCACTAAGTGGAAAGGTGGAACTGAGATAGATAGATAGATAGATAGATAGATAGATAGATAGATAGATAGATAGATAGATAGATAGATAGATAGATTGATTGATTGATTGATTGATTGATTTGATCCTGCAAGGGAAATTGCTATGTTACAGCAGCATAAAGTATAACAATAAAATTTAAAGCATAATTTCAGATCTACCAAAAAAAAACAAAAACAGATCCTTTATTACAAGATTCAAGATTTTATTGATTCAAGATTTAAAACACAATTATATACAGTTATAACTTGCAGTGAAATGAAGACATTTCTAATACTTAACATTTCTAGTTATTTACTGAAACTCTGCTTTTGTACATTGCTCTTGTCTTACACTTACACTATTTGTATTTTATGTGGTTGTGAGGGCAAAGCCTCTGTTTTGTCATTTATGTTGCACTAAGACCCAAGATGCTCAGTATGTCTTTTCATTGTATCTGACTATAAGGACATTACAATAATACAATTTGACGTAACCAATAATATAATTCTGACAATGTCGGTCCAGATATCATGGTTTAGTGTGGGCCTCGTGTCCATGCTAGCAGCTTTTGTAGCACTGGCTCAGTGTGATTGATCGAGCAGGCCATGGTGGAGCACAGTGTGAGTTGTAGACGCTCCTGATATGGCTCCTGAGAGTGTGTGAGATGCTCTGAGATCTCCTGTGTGTCAGATTGTGATAAGGTTCTGAGCTCTCTGTCCACCATGCGATTAGCCATCTGCTTGTAGCAGAGTGGAGTTTATTAGCTTTAACAAATGACTCTGTTCCTGGCCTGCTGAGGAAGACTATCCACCAGCAGCAGGGCTCCATAACTCCTGAACAGAGAAGAGAGGGATGGAGGCCAGGAACAGAGGGAGGAAGTGGGAGTTAAATAAAAAGTGAGTTAGTCAAGTAGAAAGAGAAGGAGTCTGTGAAGCAAAAGCAAACAAGTGAGTATGTGAAGCACTGACTTAAGTAAATAAAAGGGAGCAAATGAATAAGAAAGTAAGTAAATCAGTAAATAAATAAATGGGTGAGGGGAAATTGATACCTGTCTGGAGAAGTGATTGAAAGTATATAATCAAAAGGGAAATAAATTAATAAGGAATGGAGGGAGGGATGAAAGGAAGGAATGGGTAAGCAAGTGAGTGAAACAAACAAAAAAACAGTAAAAAATGAAAGGGTGTAATTGAATGTGTGAATTACCTATGCTAACTTTTAACAATGTACTAAAGAAGCCCTATTTAATGGATTATGGACCAGTCTCATTTATCAACGTGTGCAAGAAAATGTATCTTTTTCTGTAAGAAAGTATATGCTCTTTTCTTCCTATAAGCACATTTACATCAAGAAACGTCCCAGAAATGCAGTTATAACGGTGAATAAGAAACAATAAAGCGTTCAAATCACTTTTCTTTAGATTGTAACTGTCTAAATGTTTTACTGGATGTTTTATTGCCTACATTGTAGTGCTTCCTTTCTCTCGCACCATATGCTGAGTTTATTAAAGTTTGAATTGGATTGTATTATAAGTAGTCAGTGCAGGCGTATTCAATTCTTGAGAGAGCAAATGACTGAGTGAAACAATGAGTGTGTGATTATGATAAAGTGGGTGAGTAAAGCTGAGTAAGTGAATAAGTGAGACAGAAAATTGGGTAAGTGAATGAACAAATGAATGTACACATCAGTAAAGTAAAGACTGTGAGTGAAGCTCTTTAAATGAATAATGAATGAGTGAGTAGGTGAGTGAGTAAGTGAGTGAGTGAGTGAGTGAGTGAGTGAGTGATCGAAGCAGTGAATGAATGAATAAATGAGAACAAACAAATGAGTGACTGGGTACAGTATGTGAGCAAAATAATGAGAGAGGCTAGATGAAGAACAAATAACTGAGTGAGCAAGGGAACCTGTACGTGATTAAAGCAGTTAGTGAATGAGTGAGAGCAAATTAATGAAAAATTAAGGAAATGAGCAAGTGGATAAAAGAAATAATGTGTGAATAAGTGGACGAGTAAAAAAAGTATGACATTAAGTAAGGTAAGTAAAGTAGTGTTAATAAACAAGTGAGAAAGTAGTGAGTGAGGGATTGAAAAAATGATCATAAATGAATAAGTGAGAGAATAGAGAAATAAGTGAATTAATGAGTGGGTAAGGAAAACAGCAAGTGAGTGAGTTAAGAATTAGTGAGTGAGTAAAGCTGTTTATGAATGAATGTAACAGCAAATGGTGAGTGGGTGAATATACTGGTTAGTGGGTAGTCAGTAAGGCTGAATAAGTGTAAGCAGATGAATACGTGAGGGCAAATGAATGAATGAGTGACAAGATAGGTGAGCGAGTAAAACATGGATAAATCAAACATGTGAATGGATGAGTAAAGTGGTGATTGTGAGAGATTTAAATACAGAATGAATGAATGAATGAATTAATTAATTAATTAATGAAGAGGAAGTAGGTGAGTAAAAAGGTAAGATTAACGAAAAACTGAATGAATTATGGATGGATGGATGAATGTATAAGTAAGAGTGGGTAGTGAGTGCATAAATAAATGAGTTATTAAAGCAATGAGTAGATAAAGTAAAAACAAACAGATGATTGAATGAGGGAATGGTTGAGTTAAGCAGTGAAGGTGTGAATTAGTGAATATGTATAAATGACTGAGTGACCTACTAAAAAGTGAGAGCAAGTATGTGAATGAATCAATAAGTAAGCATGATGGAGTGAATGGGTGAGTGCATAAGTAAATTAGCGATTGAAGCAGTTAAAAGATGAAGTTAGACCATATGGATGAGTGAGTGAAGTAATGGGTGAGTGAAACAGCAATAAATGGAGTGAGTGAATATGTCAGAGTAACTGTGTGAATGAAAAGAGTCAGAAAATGAACGAGTGAATAAATAAGAGCAATTGAATAGGTGAATGCATGAGTAAAAGATTGAGTGAATCAGTGATGAAGTGAGATCAAACAGATGAGTGAGAGAATGGGTGAGTGAATCAGTGATAGACTGAGTGAGTGAGTGAGTGAGTGAAAAACAGTGATTGAATGAATGAATGAACAATAAGTAAGTGTGATGAAGTGGGTGGTGTGTGAGTAAATAAGTAGGTGTAGCGATAAAAAAAAGATGAAGTCACACTAAATAGTGAGGGAATAAGTGAAACAATGAATCAGTGAGTGAGTGAATGAGTGAGAGTGTGGTTGTTTGTGCGAGAGCAGAACTGCTCTTGTCATTGCTAATGAATGGTCTGTGATAATGCAGAAGCAGTAATGGAGTGCTGGACTCCTCCCGCTCCTGTCTCCTGTTTCAGCTCCACGTCGATGAATTATCCCTCTCCACAACTCTCCCTTTACTTATCAGCTTTCCATCTTTCCTCCTCCGGCCCATAACCTCTCCACTCCTTCTTTTATCTGTCCGTTTTATCTCTCCCTCTCTGTGCCATTTCTCCCTCTCTTCCCTCTGCTGTGATGTCATGGGACTGTGTGTCGCCGGATGGAGCACTCACCCACTCTCCCTCATTCCTTCTGCACTTACTCTCTTTCATTCAGAATGCCATTGTTTGAGCTGAAGCGTCTGACCCATACCACCACTGTCAGGCCACTTTCCCTGTCACCACACACACACACACACACACACACACACACACACAAATATGCAGAACATCCTGCCATCACCATCATGATTAATCATCAGGCTTACACAGCACAGCCTGAACATTCCAACCGGTACTGGTTGGTCAGCACTCAATAATGCTGTCCAATTCCGCACGTTACAAACATACATGAAATTCCGCACACGCGCAAAACATTTAGCACCTGAAACCAGCGAATGTGTACTCTCTTTGACCCTAAAGTCCCCCAGACACCTTTTCCACATGCCTCAAGCATGTGAATACACAAATTCATACACTTTTGAGTGTCTCTGAAATGTGTTTCACTGCACGTGTGGTGACATCATGTGCAAACCTGTGTTGCTCACCCAACTGTCAGGCCTGAATAGAACGTACGTGTTCAGGTCATTATATGGCCACTATTCAGGCCAATCTGCATATATATGTGCGTGTGTGTGTGTGTGTGTGTGTGTGTGTGTGTGTGTGTGTGTGTGTGTGTGTGTATTAATCATCAAGGATAGGCTATATTGGGGATTTTAATATGAATTACATTCCCATAAATTCTAAACAGATAGCCTAGGTCAAGGGACATCCATTGTTTAGTACTGCATGTGACACAAGTGTTAAATACAAACTCCCGTAAGCTTTTTCACCATGCCTTTTAAGATGAGCTGAACTGAACATGCTTGCCTGTGTGTCTGCAGAGAGCTTTTGAAAAAGGATTGCAGATTATCTTCAATTTAAAACTCCTGCACTGCTTATGTGCATCTTATTTATTTATTTATTTATTTATTATTATTTTTTTTTTTATGAAAAAGCATCTGTCTGTTTTTAGCCTTCAAATCTTAGGTAGAGGCTGTTATAAGAGAAGAAAGGAGATGCATGTTTAGGCTAAAGCTTTGACTCTGCTTAGTTTCGCTGGCATTGTCATGAGTGTGTTGAAGCATTATTGACGGTAGTGTTTAAGCCTTGTGGAAAATATTTTTCTATTTTTTTCCCCCTCTCTTCTTTGCAAAGATGGTCAAATACATTGTAGAATTATAGTAAACAAGACTGACAAGGTTTTCAGATTTTCAGAATATAGTAGTGTGTGACTAAAAGTGTAGGCTTTCTGATTATTCTAAGATCCGTTATTACTTCTTTGCTTGACATGGGTTGAGATTAGTCTGTGTCTATGCATGTTTGCTTGTTCTGTCTGTGTATGTGTATCTATAAGATAGAAATTATTATGTTTACACAGAGCATTTGTTAATGACTGCTTATGCGGGTGCATAAAGAACAAAAAAGACAGACAAGTGAAGAATGAACAGTGATTTAATAAACAATGAGAACTCATCTGGAGAAATTGCCAAAAAAAATAAATAAAATCAGATTTTACTCCCTTATGTCAGGAAATCCAGCATTCGACCATTGGTGTAGGTACAGAAATATTATGACTGACACACCTGCTTGTGTAATCAGTAAATTACAGAAATATCTTGTCAAAATATATATAAAATGTGCATTTTGAAAAAGATAAAATTTGCCTCTTACTGAAGTGAAAAGCCACATATAGCATTTCCCTCCAGGGGGGCATTCCTGTCAATCACCTGCTTGGAGGTTTTCAACATCAATCAGCGGAACAGACCTAAATTCACTTTGTCCAGCCCTCTTTAAAATTATCTAATTGATGTAATGAATTGGATTATCTAATCGCCGGGATCGGGACGGATCCCCCACCCAGCCTTTATCTAAACAAGCTTCCTGGGCTGCTTGCTTACTGCCTGCATAGAATTTTGGGGCATGGGGACTGCTCACTCTGATTGACAGAAATACTAATGCCCAATGTCCCCCCCTCTCGGATGCCATTTTTGTCAATTTAGAACGGAAATGTTCTAATTTGAAGATAGGCCCATTTCATTCTTCATCAGCCATGTTTGGTGCCATTTTATGGCTTGTCAGTTCCTATAGCCTGTAGCAGTCTCTCAGGAAGTATGCAGAGAAATAAACCATGTTTTTAAGAAGGCCCAACAAGAAATATAAAGATATGACTGACTTCAGGCTTTGCATTTCTTAATGGATTGTCTTCATGATCTTTGAAGAGTGCAAGGCTGCTTATGGACAAAACTCAGGGTTCACCATTTTAAATCTCATGATTTCATCTGTCTTGGAAATCCAGACCTAAATATTTCTGTATAATGGCTGGTGGACTCTTTAATAATTGACAGTCAATATCACATGGTGAAAATGCCCTTTATGGTCTCTGGGTGAGATACAGTTTCTGTGGTGGAAGCATCAGAGCACCTCAATGGGTTGAACAACACTGTCATCCTGTGGCAGCCAGACAAATTACAGGGATTTTTAAAACATTTGTTGCTTGCCTGTTTGCATTCTGGCTTTATCTCTTTCCAGGATTTGTCCTAACTGTATTATAATTACTTCATTAGAAGCACATGCTTTTATGGGAAAAAAAAAAGGTTCCTTGAGGGTTCTGTTAGGCAAAGACTCTGTTGTATGTTTCTACAGAGAACTTGAGTCCCTCAAGACACACAAAGAACAAGCTATTAAAGGTACTAAATTATTTTCTGTGGGCTTACATTATGTTGTACATTGTCACAGGAGTATTTTACTACTAACCATTACCTTATTCTCAGAATAAAATTGTGGACCTCCACAAGTCCAGTTCCTCCTTAGGAGCAATTTCCAAACAACATAAGGTACCATGAGCATTTGTACAAACAATTGTATGCAAATATAAATATATTGGGACCACAAAGACAACATCATTGAGGAAACAGGCACAAATGAACTCCCAGGGTTGAACAAACCTCAACTGAACCCCAAGATACCTGTTAGGTCGTGCCGCAACCACGACTCCACTTTCCAGCATGCACAGCAGCCAGCAAACATGGCCACCGCGAACTCCACCTCACACTCAGATTCATGCCACGACACTAACTCCACTTCCCACCATGCACGGCAGCCTACAAACATGGCCGCCACGGCCTACACACCCCATGACACTCCCACACTCCCACGTTCACAGTCACCCACGTTTTGAGCACACACCTGTTCCCAATTTCATTGTTAATTTACTGCCACGTTATTTAAGGACTTTTGTTTTACTCACTCACTGTGAAGTATTTGTATGCTCACCTTGTTCTTACAATTACCAGCTCTTTTCTATGGACTGTTTATTCTGGTTTTGAACTTTGCTCACGTTTCTATATTTCGGATTTTTGCCTTGCCCATGTGATTACTGTTTCTGGTTTTTGGACATTTTGCTATGTTTCTGGATTGTGGATTTTGCCTTGAGCTTGACATCAATGTTTGCTCATGTTACTGAACTTTGCCTGTGTTTTGACCCTTCTCAAGCTTAACGATTTTGAACGGTTCCTATATATCTGGCTATTCCTAATAAAGTGATGGTTTTGCACCACATCTGCATCTAGCCCTTATTCTGTGTTCTAACAATAACAACAAAGGAACTGGTGAAGGAGTTGGAGGCATTGGGTACCAAACTATATACAGTCATGGGGAAAAGAAAGTACACCCTATTTCAATTTTATGTTTATATTTATCATGGTGAAAATAACAATTGTGTGGTGCTCAACCAATGTCTATATACAAACAAATAACCTCAGAAGACAAAAAAATATTTCAATATGTAGTCCTTTCTTCCAAAAAAAAAAAGGTAAACCAACATTCAGAAACCAGGTGGGGAAAAAATAAGTACACCCTTCCCACTTTCACACTCATTAAGTGAGTAATTAGCAGCCAGGTTTTACTAATGAAATGCACAAGATTATTTAATCATCAACACTACCTCTTTGTGCAGTTTGGGTTTCTGGAGCACTAGTGTGTGTGTCTACATCATGCCAAGAAGAAAGGATGACTTCAGAGAAGCAATCTGGGAAGGGTTATAAGGCCATCTCCAAACAATTTGAAATTCAACATACTACAGTGAGAAGGATTCTTTACAAATAGAGATCCTTCAAGTCAGATGCCAATCTTTAATGCTCAGAGAAAGAAAAAACCAAGAGCTATATCATTTGACCTACAGGCCTCTGTAAGCACATTAAATGTTTATATTCATGACAGATTATGTTCATGACAAACCACAAATGTTCTGGAACAATATGCTTTGGATTGATGAGAGCAAGGTGGAGGTCATCATACACAGTGCCATATTTGGCAAAAACCAAACACAGTGTATCATCACAAACACCTCGTAACAACTTTCAAGCACAGTGATGGAGGGGTGATGATTTGAGCTTATTTTGCAACCACAGGACCTGGGAAACTTGTAGTCATTGAGACAACAATGAACTCCACTTTATACCAGAATATTTTTTTAAACAAATGTGAGGCCATCTGTCCAGCAGCTTAAGCTGGGTCGAAATTGAGTCATGCAACCTGACATTGATCCCAAGGACACCAGCAAATCGACATTAACAATGACTATTGTTGACTAAATGTTGCAATGGCCAAGTCAAAGTCCAGACCTCATACCATTGAGATGTTGTGGTGCCCTCAAATATCAATGAAAGAAGAGTGGGTCGAAATTTCTCCAAAATGATGCGAGAGACTGATAAATGTCTACAGAAAATATTTATTGAAATAAAAAAAAACAAAAAGTCAGGTTATTATTGCTAAAGGTGGTTCTGCATGTATTATAAGGTTTATTTTTCGCACATTTCTGAATGTTGGCTTACTGTTTGTGAGGACCACACATCTGCTAGTAAAGTAGGGTATACTTTCTTTATATATTTATAAAGAAACTATATATATATATATATATATATATATATATATATATATATATATATATATATATATATATATATATATGTGTGTGTGTGTGTGTATATGTATGTATATATATATATATATGTATGTATATATGTGTGTATATATATATATATATATATATACACATACAGGTGCATCTCAATAAATTAGAATGTTATGGAAAAGTTCATTTATTTCAGTAATTCAACTCAAATTGTGAAACTCGTGTATTAAATAAAGTCAATGCACACAGACTGAAGTAGTTTAAGTCTTTGGTTCCATTAACTGTGATGATTTTGGCTCACATTTAACAAAAACCCACCAATTCACTATCTCAACAAATTAGAATACTTCATAAGACCAATAAAAAAAACATTTTTAGTGAATTGTTGGCCTTCTGGAAAGTATGTTCATTTACTGTACATGTACTTAATACTTGGTAGGGGCTCCTTTTGCTTTAAGTACTGCCTCAATTCGGCATGGCACGGAGGTGATCAGTTTGTGGCACTGCTGAGGTGGTATGGAAGCCCAGGTTTCTTTGACAGTGGCTTTCAGCTCATCTGAATTTTTTGGTCTCTTGTTTCTCATTTTCCTCTTGACAATACCCCATAGATTCTCTATGGGGTTCAGGTCTGTTGAGTTTGCTGGCCAGTCAAGCACACCAACACCATGGTCATTTAACCAACTTTTGGTGCTTTTGGCAGTGTGGCAGGTGCCAAATCCTGCTGGAAAATGAAATCAGCATCTTCAAAAAGCTGGTCAGCAGAAGGAAGCATGAAGTGCTCCCAAATTTCTTGGTAAACGCGTGCAGTGACTTTGGTTTTCAAAAAACATAATGGACCAACACCAGCAGATGACATTGCACCCTAAATCATCACAGACTGTGGAAACTGAACACTGGACTTCAAGCAACTTGTGCTATGAGCTTCTCCACCCTTCCTCCAGACTCTAGGACCTTGGTTTCCAAATGAAATACAAAACTTGCTCTCATCTGAAAAGAGGGCTTTGGACCACTGGGTAACAGTCCAGTTCTTCTTCTCCTTAGCCCAGATAAGACTCCTCTGACGTTGTCTGTGGTTCAGGAATGGCTTAACAAGAGGAATACGATAACTGTAGCCAAATTCCTTGACATGTCTGTGTGTGGTGGCTCTTGATACCTTGATCCCAGCCTCAGTCCATTCCTTGTGAAGTTCATTCAAATTCTTGAATCGATTTTGCTTGACAATCCTCATAAGGCTGCGGTTCTCTCGGTTGGTTGTGCATCTTTTTCTTCCACACTTTTTCCTTCCACTCAACTTTCTGTTAACATGCTTGGATACAGCACTCTGTGAACAGCCAGCTTCTTTGGCAATGAATGTTTGTGGCTTACCTAGTGAACCAAACTGAGAGACCATTTTGAAGGTTCAGGAAACCTTTGCAGGTGTTTTGAGTTGATTAGCTGATTGGCATGTCACCAAATTCTAATTTGTTGAGATAGTGAATTGGTGGGTTTTTGTTAAATGTGAGCCAAAATCATCACAATTAAAAGAACCAAAGACTTAAACTACTTCAGTCTGTGTGCATTGAATTTATTTAATACACGAGTTTCACAATTTGAGTTGAATTACTGAAATAAATGAACTTTTCCACGACATTCTAATTTATTGAGATGCACCTGTATATATATATATATATATATATATATATATATATATATGTATATGTGTGTATATATATGTATATGTGTATATATATATATATATGTATATGTGTATATGTATATATATATATATATGTATGTGTATATGTATATATATATATATATATATATATATATATATATATATATATATATATATATATACATATATGTATATATATGTATATGTGTATATGTATATATATATATATATATATATATATATATATATATACATATACACATATACATATATATACATATATATACATATACACATATATACACATATATATACATATACACATATATACACATATATACATATATACATATATATATATATGTATATATATGTGTATATGTATATATATGTGTATATATGTGTATATGTATATATATGTGTATATATGTATGTGTATATGTGTGTGTATATATATATATATATATACACACACATATACACATACACACATACACATATATATATATATATATATATATATATATATATATATATATATATATATATATATATATGAATGGTTTCCCATTCACATTCAACTGAAAATGCAACTTAAATAACTTCTCCAGTCTCAAAATTACTCAACCCCATGAATAGAATCCCTCACAACAGCACAAATATGCAAAAACAGGTGTTGTCTCAAGCACACTTGATGCAACTAATCAAGGGCTTCATTAGTTGCACCAGGTGTGCTTGAGCTGGAACACACGGCTGCAACCAAATTTCTGAGAAGGCAGGTTGTGAAAAACCCTCGAGTGACCTGCAGCAAGACTTGGTGGCAACAGGCACTGAGGTTTCAGTGAGCACAGTACGGCACGTACTAAATGCAGAAGGTTTCCATGCCAGAACTCCAAGACGTACACCACTACTGACCCAAAAGCTCAAGAAAAGTCGGTTCAAAATCATATAAATAAGCCACAGAAGTTTATGGATTCTGTTGATGAAAAAAACTGGAACTTTTCGGCATGATGGATCAGCGATATGTCTGGAGAAAGAAGAATGAAGAAAGAACACTCTGTCCACAGTCAAGCATGGTGGTGGCTCGGTGATGCTCTGGGGTTGCTTTGCATCTTCTAGCACTGGAAACCTGCAGGGTGTGGAAGGCAAGATGGATTCATTGAAGTATCAGGAAATCCTAGGAGAAAAAGTCATGCCATCTGTGAGGAAACTGAAACTTGAGCGTCATTGGACCTTCCAACAGGACAATGATCCCAAGCATACCTCAAATTCCACTGAGGCTTGGTTGCAGAAGAAGTTCTGGAAGATTCTACAGGGCCATCACAGTCACCTGATTGAACCCCATAGAAAATCTCTAGTGGGATTGGAAGAAGGCGGTTGCAGCACACAAACCCAAGAATATGACTGAACTGGAGGCCATTGCTCATGAGGACTGGGCTAAGATTCCTCAGGTACGCTGCCAGAAGCTGGTGTCTGGCTATGCATCTTGTTTGCAGCAAGTCATAACAGCAAAAGGGTGCTCTACTAAGTACTAAATATGCTTGCCATGAAGGGGTTGAATAATTTTGAAATTGGAGGTCATTATAAGTTGCATTTTCAGTTGAATTTGGGGAAAACACTTGAAGCATTCATTGTGTTGAACTATTTCAATTGCTTTTGTTCATTGCAAACAGCTGAAAGTGTACATTTTGACATTTTTACAATAAACCTGATTTGTGTGTGTGTGTATATATATATATATATATATATATATATATATATATATATATATATATATATATATATATATATATATATATATATATATATATATATATATAAATTATGTAATGAATATATGACTGTGTAGACTTTCAATGGGTTTAACAAAAATACTGCATTAACCGTTTTGGAATTACAGCCTTTTTTGCAGTCTTTCCATTTTCACAGGCTCAAAAGTGATTGTACAAATTATTTTAATACTTGGATGTATATCATTTGCCTGCCTGAAATCTGGAACCCTGAGTTTCCTCCCTTGAGATGCTTTGCCAGGCATTTACTGCAGCTGCCTTCAGTTGCAGCTCCTTCGCGGGTCTTTATTTCTTCAGTTTTGACTGCAGTATGTGAAAAGCATGCTCAACTGGGTTGAGGTCATCGGACATTTAAGAACATTTCATTTCTTTGCCTTAAGAAGCCCTTGGGCTGCTTTCACGGTATGTTTTAGGGCCATTATCCATCTGTACCATGAGGCAACTTCCTGTCAGTTTTGCAGCATTTGACTAAATCTGAGCAGAAAGTGCTCAGTGACCCACCTCCATTGGCAGCCATACATGCCCATGCCTCCACATGTTTGACAGATGATGTGTTATGCTTTGGAACATGAGCCCTTCCTTTCCTTCTCCAAACTCTTCTCTTCCCATCATTCTGGTAAAAGTTAATCTTGCATCAAAACTGGTCAGGGTTTAAAAAAAAAAAAAAAAAAAATATATATATATATATATATATATATATATATATATATATATATATATATATATATATTTATTTTTTTTACCAAAGTCTAATCTGGCCTTTCTGTTCTGTTCTGTTCAGTAATCATCTAGAACAATGATTACTGTGAGCAACCCATTACACAAGCACACCATGTTTACTGGTCACAGGTACATAATGTTCAGGGCTCCAATTGGAAGTCTCTTTTCTCTTTCTCAGAATCTAGAATAATTACAACCATAAGGACTGGACATAAGGAAACATTTTTAAGGTGTGAAATAGCACAATCATATGAAATTATATGAAATATATTTACACAATATACTGTATATGAAATTCATATATGTGCTCTTTGTTAAGCAAATGCAATGAATTCAATAGTGCAGGATGCCTACTCCACCATGTAGAAGAATAATATTATTTTCCCAAACACTTTTCAAACTTGGCCTAAATATTTGAATCCACACCCAGGATCAATTCTGGGCTTGTTCAGGGGAGGGGCTCAGAATCAGAGGTTTGCTTTCACATCGAAGGATCCCTGCCAAACCATGAATCTGTATAGCAATTACATATGTCACTTTTTTCACAACAATATGAACCAGGTTGATCGGTTTATTGTTTTTTTTATTATTATTATTGTTTTCCTTTGGTATAGTACCAACATTCAAGAGATGAAGAATGCTTTTTGGATGCATGGCATGTCACTTTACATGACAGAGTATCTACAAACAAGTGCTGTTCTTGTATAAGACATTTTTAGTCATGCAGGCCAGTACATCTCAGTGCAATCTTTCACAACACAGAGATGAGCTAATTACATTTCTCCAGTCCTATCAACATCTGGTTTTATATAACAATAAGGCTTTCCATCTCCTCTGCTGACCATAACAGCCCTTTCTTCACCATCATGAAACTTGAAACTTGGAAGTAATGTGAGAATGTGAAACTTGGAAGTAGATCTGTCCTCCAGGTTTTCCAACTTCACCAAACATACCAAATTCATGGCCCCAAGTCTGGAAAAAAGCAAGTATGAAAATGACCATAGATGAGGCTGCACTGTGAGTGCTTAAGCAGTCTCTCTGAGAAGTGCAATAACCAGGATGACAGCATACTATATGTAAAAATAATAATAATAATAATAGAAATAATAATAAAGGGTCAACTTCTATTTTCTTCATTTGTATCCAGCCTGTAAGTCATTTAATGTAACGGCACAGTCCTTGTGGCAACCAAAGCAAGTGAGCAGGTATTGAAAAATATCTGTTGCAGATAGTGAAAGACATTGGTACAAAATTCAATCCATTCCATAAATAGTTTGAAAGTATAGCTATCGCATAGTCTTCTGTAGACAGTGTATGCTGCGCATCTGAGTGTCCCATAATTCTGTGCCCCAACATGAGTGTCACTGTGCATCCCATACATGGAAGAAATCATTTGGAAAGAGGTTCAATGTGTAGTTTATCTTACACTTATCATGGCTTAGATCAAGAGATGAGAGAAGGCTCTGGTCTGTGGCTCTCCAGAATGCATGCTTGCTGGTCGTAAAAATAAATAACTTGAATTCAAGTGTTGGGCTTTGTTCTCTTTGTTGCCACATTCATCACAAAAGCATGAAAGCCTACAACCATATGTTGCTTTTATTAGCAAACTCTATCACAATGGACCAAAATCAACTTAAGCCCACAAATGTGTAGGCCTTTTTCACTTCACTCTTGGAACAACATTCATTCGTTTTCTTTTCTTTGTAACTCTGACCATGACCTCATTAGTAGCTACTGCAGTGAATTAAACTAAATGCTGCTTTGTTGTTCTCATTATAGTCACTAAAGTAAAACAAGTTTTCAAATTGGTGCAATTATCTTGCATGGTGTTTTAAGAAAGTAGTCTTACCTTCAAATCTCAACATCCAAAAATGAATAAGAGGTCAAAATTCAAGTGTAAGCCCAGGATAATGGCACTTTTGTTGAACTGGAAATAACACCACTTTAGATTAGCTGTATTTTTATTTAGAACATTACAATAGACAACCTGATCAGCGATGATTGTTCATGAAAATACATAACCTGCTTTTCACTCCAGTGTAAAATCATTTTCTACATATGACCTTCTACAGGATTCTTTATCCTGCCCTCACTGCAAGAGAACATATCCTTTGCAAGCTGTCATGGATATACCAACAGTTCAAGCTTGACATTCTCAGTGATGAATCTTGTAGTGCGAAGACCTGTATGATTAGTAGCAAGAACTGCAATGAGCAACAGCCAATGAGAGTCTATATACTATATGTTCTGCATTCATTAAAGATTAAGGAATTGTTTAATGTGTATATGCATGTTACATGATTACATATGGCAAGTAACATTTTTCAAACACAGGGGGCAGCATTTGCTTGCAAAGTCAAAGAGATATTGATCCAGAAAGGACTAAAATTATTATCAGACCACCACAGAGTCAAAAACAGTAGGTAAAACTGATATGACAGATTCAAACAAAAATAAAATCACAGAGTAGCATCTGCAAATGGTGGATCTATCCCAAGGCTCCATGTAAATCTATTTCCATCTGAAAAGTAGCTAAAGACTGAATATTTCACATCCATATCTGCAGATTGACTCCCTAGTTGTGAGGAATTTTAAAATTAGTTGTCCTAAATGCAGTTCATGTTAGTTTTACTATTCATTTCAAATTTAATTTGAAATTCAGTTTTGTTTTAGTTAGTTTTTTAGTGTGAAAAAACTGAGATTTTGCTCATTTCATGTTGATTTTAATACAGCATGGTCTCACACATGCAAATAAACAACACTTTGTATGAAATAGTTACAAAATTTAAGAACCTTATTTCCATTACTTGTTTGATTTTTTACAACAATTTTTTACATAGATTGTTATGGAAATTTTTACATAGTCAAACATAGTAAGCATAGTATTGTAATATTTCTACTTTAATTTTTACATATTTTGGTCATTTTAGTTCTAGAGACAGATGTTAACTATATGGAATGGTTTCCTGTTTAATCTTTCCAGGACACAATACAGTATGCTACTCAGAACACATTATGCCTGTATTTGGCAACTTAGTGCATTCCATCATGATGTAAAACAATGAAATAACACATGAATGCAGAATTTTGCTGTGAAAACTATAATGATATGTTACAGTGTAACTGCCATGGACCTGTTTCTGCTTATAGGCACTGGGATATTATATGAAATAGTTCATATATGTGCACCAATATTTATATTATAGATTTTTAAAAACAATATTACAATGATGTCACAATGTTTGTTATAGTAAGTAGAAACTGTAGATTAGATCTCAGACTTCCACACAATATAATACAATTTCAATTCTTCAGGTAACAATTTGATACCACTAAATCTGCTATGATACAATATAATATGGTTAGGATTTTTAAGGAGACGGCTTCATATTTGATGATAACAATGAATATACTATGATAAAATACAAGAGATTCAATTTAGTAGTCTCCAATCAATATGTGACCAACTTTGTTCAAAATCTGGGGTAGGCCTACTGTTAATTCAAGAATGATGATGACTTAGAGAAGGACTATTATGATACTATACGTGCCCGTACTGGGTTATGAGCAAATCACCTTGCTAGAGTATATATACATCAGTGTATATATATATATATATATATATATATATATATATATATATATATATATATATATATATATATATATATATATATATATACAGTATCTCACAAAAGTGAGTACACCCCTCACATTTTTGTAAATATTTTATTATATCTTTTCATGGGACAACACTGAAGAAATGACACTTTGCTACAATGTAAAGTAGTGAGTGTACAGCTTGTATAACAGTGTAAATTTGCTGTCCCCTCAAAATAACTAAACACACAGCCATTAATGTCTAAACCGCTGGCAACAAAAGTGAGTACACCCCTAAGTGTCCCTCCCCGGTGTCATGTGACTCGTTAGTGTTACAAGGTCTCAGGTGTGAATGGGGAGCAGGTGTGTTAAGTTTGGTGTTATCGCTCTCACACTCTCTCATACTGGTCATTGGAAGTTCAACATGGCACCTCATGGCAAAGAACTCCCTGAGGATCTGAAAAAAAGAATTGTCGCTCTACATAAAGATGGCCTAGGCTATAGGAAGATTACCAACACCCTGAAACTGAGCTGCAGCACGGTGGCCAAGACCATACAGCGGTTTAACAGGACAGGTTCCACTCAGAACAGGCCTCGCCATGGTCGACCAAAGAAGTTGAGTGCACGTGCTCAGCATCATATCCAGAGGTTGGCTTTGCAGAGTAGACATATGAGTGCTGCCAGCATTGCTGCAGAGGTTGAATGGGTGGGGGGTCAGCCTGTCAGTGCTCTGACCATACGCCGCACACTGCATCAAATTGGTCTGCATGGCTGTCATCCCAGAAGGAAGCCTCTTAAGCCTCTAAAGATGATGCACAAGAAAGCCCGCAAACAGTTCGCTGAAGACAAGCAGACTAAGGACATGGATTACTGGAACCATGTCCTGTGGTCTGATGAGACCAAGATAAACTTATTTGGTTCAGATGGTGTCAAGCGTGTGTGGCGGCAACCAGGTGAGGAGTACAAAGACAAGTGTGTCTTGCCTACAGTCAAGCATGGTGGTGGGAGTGTCATGGTCTGGGGCTGCATGAGTGCTGCCGGCACTTGGGAGCTACAGTTCATTGAGGGAACCATGAATGCCAACATGTACTGTGCATGATCCTCTCCCTTTGGAAACTGGGCCGCAGGTCAGTATTCCAACATGATAACGACCCCAAACACACCTCCAAGATGGCCATTGCCATGCTAAAGAAGCTGAGGGTAAAGGTGATGGACTGGCCAAGCACGTCTCCAGACCTAAACCCTATTGAGCTTGGAGGAGCGCAAGGTCTCTAACATCCACCAGCTCTGTGATGTCGTCATGGAGGAGTGGAAGAGGACTCCAGTGGCAACCTGTGAAGCTCTGGTGAACTCCATGCCCAACAGGGTTAAGGCAGTGCTGGAAAATAATGGTGGCCACACAAAATATTGACACTTTGGGCCCAATTTGGACATTTTCACTTAGGGGTGTACTCACTTTTGTTGCCAGCGGTTTAGAAATTAATGGCTGTGTGTTGAGTTATTTTGAGGGGACAGCAAATTTACACTGTTATTCAAGCTGTACACTCACTACTTTACATTGTAGCAAAGTGTCATTTCTTCAGTGTTGTCTCATGAAAAGATATAATAACATATTTACAAAAATGTGAGGGGTGTACTCACTTTTGTGAGATACTGTATATACATATCAGTTTTAAAAGTATTAATTATTTCTTACACATGAGCTGCCTGGGCTTTTTCTAATACGATTATTATTAATAATTCTATTATAAATAATCATTGTGTTACCTCAATTCATTTCAATCCATGTATTGATCCAAACTGTCCAGTGGTTACACCACTAGTATAGTATAAACCATGACAAGTCAAGCTATTTGTGGAAGATAAGGTTTTGAAGACAATTTGGTTTTATTGCTTTTGTTAAGAGAGCTGCATTTTCCCAAGGAAATATTGTCTCAAAAAGTGATCTCAAATAAGTGTTGGTGCAAACTTCAGGAAGGCATTTGTTTAGTCATTTAGGATTTCATGCCTCCAAGGCCTTGCAAAAAAGCTACCATTGCTCCATGGGCTCCACTCTACAAATGGTGCTATTTTCAAAAAGGCTTATGTGCTTAAAAAGCCCTGTTGGAAACAAAGTGGCCAGCTGGCGGATTTCATTAAAATGGGATTCTAATTTAGTTTAGTTCTTTCAGAATTGGGGTAATTTTCAAAAACTGCTACTATGCCCTTAAGCAAGTAATTTAACGACAATCTGCACCAAGGGGAGCAACGCTATATAAAAGACAATATGTTCACATGCACTTTTCCTGTAATATAAAAATGTCAATGTCTGCTACAATTATTCTAATTTATATAACAACTACCAAGATCAACAGAAAAGTTAGAGATAGAAAATCATCATAATTATGCAACAGTTTTGAGGGCACCTGTAAAATTGTGTTTATGAGCATGCATTCATTGTTGTAAAACCACCCATGTGATGCTGATGTACTTTTTGGAGGCTCATTTTTGATGAAAAATAGTTTGGAAAATATAGAAGATATACAGGTATTTAGCTCAATGTACTGCAGTCGAGGATGTGACATTCACTCTTGTGGTGCAAAGTCGTGAAAAAAGAGGAATTAAATGTGACTGGGCTTCTGAAAGGAGAAGGTACATTTTATTTTACAAATTAAAAATTAAATTAAACTATAATAATAATATAAATAATTTAATATAATTAAATTTAAAGAATTAAAAATTAAATTCTTCAGCATTTCCACCAAGAACTGTCTTCAGCCCAAACTATGAATATGTGCTTGAAGCCACTGGGGATGAGAAGGATGAGAAGGATAAAAGCCAAATGTGCAAATAATGTTATAATGCAATAATTACAGGATTAGAGAGATGTAAGGCTCACAGGGGAATAAGGAAATTGTATGTGCGTGTGTGCGCGTTTAGACGGCAGCTGCAGAGAGCTCCAGCTGCATCCAAGCTCATATTTTGTGGCCTGCTGTGGTGCTCCCACTAAATGCCAGCCGCTGATGAGTGTTTGTTTATGGCAAAGCTGTGCCTAAACCACAGATCAAGTGCACTCTGTGTCGCTGGTTCAGAGATTTTTCCTTTGGAACCAAACAAGATTTAGCTTGCCGTCTTTCCACCGTTTGTGCCTGTGGTTTATCCTGTTATATTTAACCAATTTGAATTGTTTTCATTCCCTGCATAAGTGTAATAAGTGTAATTTATTTATTTTTAATTTTTTTTACTCACTGGAAGCTTCTTTGAGTTATCCAAATGCACGGTATGAATAAAACCATGCACTTTATTCCAGGGAATCAACCTCATAAAGTCATTCACTGACTTTTCAAAAAAAAAAAATCATAATAGTTTGCTTGATTAGTACCTTGTGAAGGCATGCTTATGGCTCAGAGAACAGCTTGTTGATGAGTCAGTTGGGCTGGCACAACCCAGCGTCCAGCTTGATAACTCAAACCCATCCCCACTGTTCAGGCTAATAATCACACCCATAACAAGGGCAATTTTTTCTTCTGAGAAGAATTCTTTTCCCAAAATAAATATTTAGCAATGAGTGACTTATCTCTATACTTCAGACAACCATTATAATATCCAGGAAATCTCTTAGAGGCTGCTGGGAAAACCCTGTCCCCAGCATACTGAAAAGTAATAATATAAATATAATATATATACTCTATACTATATATACACAAATATAATACAATACTCACAGCTATGTTGTACCCCTTGCTGCAGAATCAAAAGCCCAGTGGGTGGAGTCAGACCTGCTCCAGCTTCTTGTACCAGAGCGAAGTCGAACATAAGGTCCAGGGGGTGGAGAGAAGTCAATGTGTTACAGGCTGGATAACTGTGTTGTTAACTCTGTTGTTCTGTGCTGTAGAGCATCTTGTGGATGAGGGGTTACGGGTAGGGTTAAAGTAGGAGATGGATCATGTCCATCTCCACCTCTTAAAAATAGCTACTTTCTACAAATCTTACAAGAACTGCATTACGTTATTCCCTGTGTAAGCCCCACTTGTCCTGTGCCCAGTGTTAACTTAGAATTTTATACATTTGTTGTGCTGCGCTTAGTTTTTATATTTTTTCCATGACACTATCAGTGTTAGCAAATTTTGCTAGGATGAAAGGAGTAATAACAAGCAGTGCGTTACTGAAATCAGTGAGTGGTGGGAAAATTCAGGATTTTTATTCCCAATGGTTTCTAACCAGTTTACACCTCCAGATGTCACTGACACACATGTGACCCTAGCAAGAGTTCTTACATCATCAGTGTGAATCCCACAAAGAGATCTAAAAGCCAGTGAATTTTCTTATGGTTCAGTGGAACAGATGAAGCCCTTCAATTAAATGAAGACATGTTTTTAAAGATGTTTGTCATGGCTCAGTTTCAGCTGCTGGATTATTGCAGTGAGATCAGCAGGCTGGTTAGTTGAATGGTTCTATTTAATTGTGGTTGAAATTCCCTTTGAGCACAAAGACATTTAAAAGATGTGAAAATGATATAAAAAATATGTCTTTGGGAGCCAGACGTTGGTGTCTAGATTTTGGCTGGGGTGAATGTTTTTCATACATCTTTTGAGAATGTTGAAAAGGCTCTTGTAATTGAAGACCACATGTCAAACTTTATTTGGACTAGATCAGTGCAGAGTGACTTACAATTGCCCAATAACAATGTCTTTTTTAGGCAGGCTGGTTCAATAATGGACGTCCATGGACATCTAATAATTGGTCCTCACTGGGTTATTGCTTGTACATGTGTGAAAATGGCTCAATTTAGGCCATCTGATTTCTGCATTACTCGTCTTTTACCCCTAGATGCCAGTGTGGTGCTGAGAATAGTCTGGTTGATTTAATGAGGCAGTCTCTTCTCATTAGCGAGCCTCTGATGGCATGAACTCACATTAGATTTGAAATTCAAATCAGTAATCGGAATTCACAGAAACTGTAACAACCCAGACACACTAATGGATCTGACGTGTTTAATAAGCACTCATTTCCTTAAACCCAGTAGTGATTTTTAACGAGCAATCGGTGTGGTAATGAGGACATTTTGAGGACCTTCTTCTCCAAGAAAAAAAAAGGAAAAAAGGAAAGAAAACTCCCTCAGGTTTTGACTTGGTCAGCTCTGAGCCATTATAAAAAAATCAACCCTCGTAGCAATATTGATTTAGCAGTTATCAATTCCCTAGGCCGTTCTTATGAGACGAAAAAGCAAGAGGCACAAAAGGCTCCTGCTCAACTCAACTATCAACCGACAGAAGAGGAGTGTTCAACACCTTAGTGCAAGTGTACAACAGGAATGAAGAGGGAAATAGAGTAAAAGAGAGACAGAGAGACAGAGAAAGAGAGTGATACAGTGAGGGATCGGGGACTCACAGAGACAAAGGAAGAATAAGGGGATGAGAGAGGAAAAGACAGTAGCAGAGAAAGAGGGCATGGGAGATATTAAGAAGGAATGATTCACAGAAAATGAGTGTCCACTTAGTGAGAGTGAATGAGAGAAGGAGCAGTTATATACTGTAGGTAGGTAGAATATAGAACTTTTAACTAAATAAGTGCTTTGCCATTCCAATGAACTGAATTATATTGAGAGCTTGGACAAAAAAGAGGTCACAAGACAGACAGTAGCAGAGAGAAAGATGCTGTGAGAAGAAAGCAGACGGCAGGAAATGTTGATAGAGACAAACAGATGGATTGAAATAGAGCAAAACAGATGGGGAGGAAAAAAGGAAAGAGAAAGAGTCATAATAGGTGAAGGGAGGGGTGATAGAAAGATGGGTGAAAAAATGAGATATTGTGGGAATGAGAAGGAGACAGAGAAACAGACCAAGGCAGTGAGATGGGGAAGGTGGACAGTTGGAAAGGGAGAAAATATGAGGAAAAAAAGGAATAGACAGTGGCAGAAAGACAAGAAGAGTGAGAGGGAGACAGCAGTCAAAGAGAGGTTGGGAATAAAAGAGTGAAGGACAGACAAGAATGCGCTTTCACTTGGCCAAAGTAATTAAGAGGTTTCAAGATTAAATGAGGTTTGCAGATTGGTGTCCCATTGGTGAAAAAAAAAGTTATCTACAGATCAGAGATGGCTTACCGACAGGGCCTACTGAGCACATGCACAGAGGTCCTGGCTACTAGGAAGACCTCAATGAGGACAGATTTGATGTGAATGATTAGGCCACACACAAGATGATACATCAAACACAAGCCAGTGAATGTACAGTCACAGAATTTGAAATACCTCCAGAAATGTTGTTGTGTGGGTCTGAATTTTATGAGCCATCAACCTCTAAAACCACAAAAATATCAATTCAAAGAAAACTTAAAATGCAAAAGTAACCTAATGGGTCAGATCATAAACAAACTCAAATGGGCCAAAGAAGACTCAAACTGCTGTAACTGCTGGCCACTGAATGGGAGCTTGTTAAAAAGCTGGATTTTGATGATTTGGTGGATGAGTTTGTGAGGTGAAAATCAAGAAAGAAGTCAGTCACCTACAGTATACAGTAAGACTGCCTTTTGCAAATCACAGAGCATGATAAATAATGTACTGTGGTAATGAGATAAAGGATATGGATTTGGAAGAAGAAATTAAGAGGAACAGTGAGTGGAAATACAGAGAGAGGGAGTGAAATAGTGATAGACAGTAGGAGAGAGACAAAGTGTGAGTGTATGAGAGAGAGAGAGAGAGAGAGAGAGAGAGAGAGAGAGAGAGAGAGAGAGAGAGAGAGAGAGAGAGAGAGAGAGCAGGTGGAAATAGGAAAGCCTGAGGAGGTGTGCTAATGAGCACATGCGTTTGAAAAGTGTGTGATGTGGCAAGACATTGGTGGACAGGAGGACCATCTTTAATAAGTGAGCCATTGATCCAGCCAGCAATTAAAAATCCAAACTCTCTAATGAGCTCCAATTGGATGGCTGGCAATTACTGAGCCAGTGGCTGGAAGAGCGAGCATGAGGCCGGCACTCTGATTGGCTTCAGTGCTCTTAATGGGATCGTGGCTCCTCTCAGCTCAATGGCTGAGCAGTAATAGCAATCCGTCTGCAGATAGATATCTGTGTGAGACCTGATTGCACCCTGCTGTCAATAAGCAGTCCTCACTTTAATAGGAACGTGTGCGTGTGTGTGTGTGTGTGTGTGTGTCCCTGTGGTCACCAGGGTCATCTTGTGTCATAGAATGTTCCAGTTGCACACGGGGGCGTATGAATCCTCGGTAATGAGGGAAAAAGTATCAAATGCTTGTGACTTATGATGCCGCCAAGCCGTTTTAAAGACACTCGCTGCACTGAGAGAGAAACAGACATTATTCTTATTTTGTGCAATCATGAAACTATTCACACAGCGACCAACTGGCCTTGGGAAGCCTTTGAAAAGAGGATGATGAGCTGGATAAAGAAAGATATAAACTACAGCAAGCTTAGTTGCAAGAACAAATTGAAAGAATGTACTTTCATAAACTACTGAAAAATTAATGAAAGAGGAGGAGAAAGACTAACACACATCCGCATATCTTTGCGAACATGTAATATTGAAACAGATTGTTTAAATTCAGTGGTCTAATTGTGAAACTAATATATTAGGGGTATGGCACGGGGGGCAGTGGTAGCTCAGTGGTTAAGATGTTGGGTTACTGATCGGAAGGTCATGAGTTCAAACCCCAGCACTGCCAAGCTGCCACTGTTGGGCCCTTGAGCAAGGCCCTTAACCCTCAACTGCTTAGATGTATAAATGAAATAAATGAAATAAATGTAAGTCACTCTGGATAAGGGTGTCTCCCAAATGCTGTAAATGTATGGTAGGTTGATATGTTGCAGATGGCTAAGCAAGTTAACTACTATTCAAATAAAGTTATAGCCTAATTAATTTGAGATGAGTTCATTTATCTTCAGTCAAGGCCATGGGGGATCAAAAGCTTATTCTGAGAATTCTGGGAGACAACTGACAACAGTCCATCACATGATAGTGAATTTAAATATTAAAAATTGTCTATTGACATCTTTTACCAGATACCATTATTTATCATGGCTACTTTTGTTGTTTTGTTGTTATTGTTGTTGTTTATTGAGGTCAATTTTTATTAAAACCACTATGAAGGTCAATGCTGAACTCATAAGTGTCATAACCCATAATTTATAAAAACCATAACTTTATTGGTGTGACATCCTTAGGTTTACATCACATGTGGTAATGTCAAATATGGATTGAACTGAAATAGTGCTATTTAATAGTCATATTTCATAATACATTAATTCAAAAGGCCATGGGGGATCAAAAGCTTATTCTGAGAATTCTGGGAGACAACTGACAACAGTCCATCACATGATAGTGAATTTAAATATTAAAAATTGTCTATTGACATCTTTTACCAGATACCATTATTTATCATGGCTACTTTTGTTGTTTTGTTGTTATTGTTGTTGTTTATTGAGGTCAATTTTTATTAAATCCACTATGAAGGTCAATGCTGAACTCATAAGTGTCATAACCCATAATTTATAAAAACCATAACTTTATTGGTGTGACATCCTTAGGTTTACATCACATGTGGTAATGTCAAATATGGATTGAACTGAAATAGTGCTATTTAATAGTCATATTTCATAATACATTAATTCAAAAAGAATAAAAAGGGAAATATTACAAGGGAGATGATTTTACTCTCTTTTTTTTTAACCAGGGGTATACCTTTCCCTCACATCACCACCTGCAATTTGAGTCCCTTGTTGATGAGAGAGGTCAGAGGAGAATGGCCAGATTGGTTTGAGATGACAGGATGGCTATGACCATAATATATAACCATGGTGAGCAGAAAAGCATCTCAAAAGGCACAACACATCGAACCTGGATGGGCTACAACAGCGAAAGATCGCAGGTTCCATTCCTGTCACCCAAGAACAGGATTCTGAGGCTACAGTGAATACAGGTTCACCAAATCATGTTTGGAAAAAGATCACCTGGTCTGATGCTTTTTGCTGGAACATGCAGATGGTAGGCCAGAATTTAGTGTCAAAACCATGAGTCCCAACTTGCCTTGTGTCAAGCACTGGTGGTTGTGTAATGGTGTGGGGGATGTTTTCTTGGCACACATTTAATACAAATGGAACATTTTATAAATGCCAAAGCTTATCTGAGTATTGTTGCTGACCACATGCACCCCTTTATAGCTGAAATTTTTCCCATCTTATAATAGTTTATAAGGGCAGTGGTGGCTCAGTGGTTAAAGCTCTGGGATACGGATAAGAAGCTCAGGGGTGCAAGGCCCTTGAGCAATGCCCTTAACCCATTGTGCTCCAGGGGTGCTGTATCGTGGCTGACCCTGTGCTCTGACAACAGCTTGCTAACAAGCTGGGATATGTGAAGAAATGAATTTTACTATACTGCAATATACAGTATATGTGACAAATAAAGGCTTCTTCTTCTACTTCTACCATGATAATTTGCTGTGTCACAAAGTCATCACAAACTGGGTCCATGAACATGACAATGCGTTTGGGGTACATCAATGGCCTCCTCAGTTAATAAATCTAAATCCAATAGATCACCTTTCAGAGGTGGTAGAATGGGAGATTCACATCATTAATGTGCAGCTCACAAATCTGCAGCAGTTATGTAATACAGTCATGGTAACGTGGAACAGAATATCACAGGAATGTTTCCAACATTGGTTGGAAAGCGTTGCTGCAAAGAACTGACGATGTTCTGAAGGATGGGGGGGGGGTCCTAATAAGCATGGTGTTCCTAATAAAGAAGCTGGCAAGTGTATGCTGAAAAATAATCATTTTAGCCCTCTTGTTATGTTGAAGAAGCTAGCCATGATAGCCTAGTGTTATCTCCGCACATTTTACCTTAATAAATAATGTAAGAATGCAACATGTGCAGATATGCATAAATATGCAAATTGGACCCCAAGTCCCCCAGTTTCTCCCATGCTGCTGCTGTTCCACCTCCCACCTCCCCCACTACCCTGGGTATGCTGAGCTATAATCTATAGTGTAGTATTAGAAAAAAAAAAAAAAAAAAAAAGATAAAAGAAACACAGAGCCACACCGGGGAAATCTAACCCTGTTTAAAAGTTCCATTGTTGACTTGGGTTTGCTGCAGTAGGATACTGCTACTGTACATCTGCACATGTTACTGTCAATTACATAACTGCTGGTAAAGCAATTTACATTCGTCACAGGATACTAATGGATTTCATTAGGTATCAATAATCTGTGTAGAAGAATCTATGCAGCAGTTATCCATGTGTAATCTCTTCTACACCTTCTCACAACTAGATCATGATGTTCTCAGCTTGCTGAGGCAGTTTGTACTGTGAAAGGTCTGTGAAAATGCCTAGCAACAGCTAACTCAGCATGCTTGCTCACATCCTGTCTGCGACATCAGAATGGTAACACTCAGTAGGTCTTAAAAATGCTCCTGTTCAACTCCTATCTCAACTCCAGGACCAGATCTGGCAATATATATCCTAAAATAGAATCAGCAACACCATGTCATGTCCATCTCTGCAACTCCTGAAGACTACAACTCCCATGATCTTCAGCACACGACCTTATCACATGACCTCCATTCAAGCTCATATCCCTGTTAAGGTTCCTCATTACTAATTGAACTCACCTGTTTGTGATCACACTACTTCCTTTAAATAACCCTGACTCTCAGGGGTAGTTTGTGAAGTCTTGTTCCTGTGTTGTGTCTGTGATGAGTACAAGCGGGTTTTTTTTTTTTTTTTTTTAATCTTCCTGTCTTGACTAGTGTTTTGAGCATAGCCTGCTTTATGTTTTCTGATTTGGTCCTATATGGTTTATGCCAGTTTGTCAATCTCCTTACTATTTGCATGCCTCATGTTTCTGAATATTGCCTAGCTCTTCGTTTTGTTTGCTAAATTGGTTTTTAATAATACCAGAAAACCTCACTTGTATCTGTCTGTCTGCCTCATGACACCTTATAATTTAGAACAATACTACTAGATTCTAAATCTACCCTTATAAGCTCTTATTTTTTCCTGTTTTATGATTTTTTTCTGTTTTGTTTGGCCTAAAATAATCATTTGCAGTTAAGATAATTCAAGTCAAGATAATTTAGGTTTTTGAGTATTTCTAATATTCTTTTTTCATGAAAGAAACATAGAAAACACACTGTTTAAGGTAATGTGTAAGATGCTGACTGGTGACAGATTAAAAGGAGAAATACAAGAAAAAAAAAATCCATGTTTTTGATATCCAACTGTAAGCTGCCAGAACAGCTTCAATGCACTTCAGCCTAGATTCTTCAACATTTATTTTTTGATGATGTTTTGATGGTGGTGGAGAGTTCTTCATGTCAGTCAAAAATCTACCATAGGTCTTCAACTGGCTTGAGATCTGGTTGAGACTGTAAAGGCCATAGCATGTAATTTATATTATTTTCATCCATTCAACCATTCAGTGAGCCCTTGTGTCCAGTGAATGGGAGAATGTCATCCTAGAAGAGACAACTCCTATCAGGATAGTAAGTATTTCATCACTGAATAAAGGTGATCAGTCAGAATAGCTTTGTATTGTTTTGGCCCTTCCCTTGCAGGGGACAAGTTAACCCAAACTATAACAGTAAAATGTCCTCCACAGCCTAACAGAGCCACTGGTTTATTTCTTTAATTTTTTTATACTTATAAACAAGCATTTGTTTATACTAACGTAATGCTGCCATGCTTATGAAGAACCAACAGCCAGTTAATCCCAAGCAGTAGTACTGTAGTGCTCACATCAGTCAGCAGGTAGCACTAATGTTCTTCCACTCTGTTTGTTCTATACGCTTCTGTCATTCACTGCTGTCCTATATGACCCACTTACTTATTATTATTATTATTGTTATTATTATTATTATTATTATTATTATTATTATTATTATTATTGGCTGTGGTATCTTACTAAGTATTTGTTTTGGAACACCTCTTTATATACAAGAGGGAAAATCATCAGGAAGGAGGGGATATTTTGAATCTAGGTTGCTAGGCAAAGCAGTAAATAAATAAATAAGATAAACAAGCTAGATAGCTATCCACTGCCCCAATATGATCCACCCAAACTCACACCACACCTGGAGCACCCCATTACTTGCCTGAATTTAGCACAAAAAAGAAATCCATTTTGCACATCTTGTAGTTTTACTTTTTGCCATAGAGTCTTTGCCTTAGACCTTTCTGCTCTAAAGAACTTGTTTTTTCCTTTTCAAAAGATTCAGAACATCAGCCAATCCTACTCCTATTCTGAGCACAGACAGCACTGCCAAGAACCTTTCAGAGTGAACAGTAGGTTAGGGCATTGCCACTATCAAAACCTACAGATATATACAGAGCAAACATATGTATTATTTATTAATTAAAGTATTTATAACAGCTTTACCCAGCATTCGGCTCCAAGCCCAAGGAGCTGACAGATGCCAAGTGTGATAATCTATAAAAGCAACATAATGAATCAACACAGATGTCAAACTAAGCCTAGGCAGCCTTTTAAAACTTTATCTAGACTCTTCTTATTTCAATCTATATCCATATGTGTGAATCTGGTACCCTTACTTACAGAGTCCAGTGTTTTAGCCCACACCTTTTTAAAATACTGCATGTACTAATGTTTTACAGGTCTTTTAGTAGTGAAGGCCTACTATTGTAAGGGTGCAAGAAAATATTTACATTATAATTATGAGTACACACATTAGCAAATTCATTAACTATATAAGGGGGTTATAGAAGGGGTGTATATCCTGTCCTATGAATGTTGTAATCAGGCCTATGAAATGAACTTAAGATTTATGTTCTACATTAAAATGGTCTTATGGACCATAATATAATTGAAACATTTTGAAAAGCTAGTCTCTGTTATTCCACTTGGGGCAAAGTAGAGCAATAAACCTAGGGTGTGACAATGTGTGACAATGATATATCATTAGCAAGCTAAAAAAAAATGCTGTAAAAATGTCTCTTTCCTAAATACCTAATTTTGAGACTTCAGAGATTTCAGAACATTTTACTAATTTAGAAAATTGTTTATTATTTATGTCATTCATTTAAATTGATTCTTGGTGTATTTTATAATAGTTTATGTAGCAAAAGTATGAATTAAATAATTTCCTTTATTCTGTTCCACACTATAATTTGACACAAATGCTAGTTTGAGTATTTTTGTTTAATAATTTACTTAACTATACAGCTGAATTTGCACTTAATCAATAGACATGCTGTAGATCAGTTGATGATGATGTAACCTATCACCGTGTTAGGGTCAAAACTATTAAGAGGCCCAGGTGGCCAATTTTAGACTTAGCTCTCAGATTAATTATCTGATTTGTTGATTTTTACCACATTTACTCTCATCATTATTAGTATGTTAGACCAGAGCAAGTCTTGATGTTTTGTCTCAATATAGGGTTTTACTCAGTTTAGTGTTGAAGCAGTTTAGGAAAAACATTATTAGGCATGAATTCAGTTTGATTGTCATTCATATCTGGATGAGACATATAGCAATAGCGTTAGAACATTTAGACTATATTTGCTATATATTTAGTGCTATGGTATAAATGCCTATCAAGTTCACTGGTTTTATCACATAAAATCACCACAGTCTTTGCATGGGATCATCCATGCTGGCATGAAATCAAATCGTTCTATTGTCCAGGGACACAAAAAGGAAATTGAGAATCCCTGGAGGAAGGACAGGGAAATCATAAATAAATATGCATTTGAAAATATGATGATTATTATGACATTAAATTTTGACATTAAAATCAATCAATCCTCCATGGATGGTTAAAGATTTGTCTCTTGGTCATGAAACTGGAGATGACAGAAAAAGATTGATAGATAAGTAGAGAGAGAGAGAGAGAGAGAAAGTGAGCTGACTGCCAAATCTTTGCCTCTATTTCCTCTTCAGCTCATTTACTTGATGTCACTCATTCCTATCCCTTTTTATTGTTTTCTGTTAGTGGCTGAGTGATCAATAGTGTTCTTTTTATAACTTGCTGTCTGTTCAGTTCCTTTCACTGACAGATCTGGGATGAGCAGCCTTTATTTATTGCTCTTTCATATTGTTAAGACGATGGATATCCTTTGCTCAGGCTCACAGGTGTGCTGTATTTTGAGCCTAAATGATGCCATCCCAGCATGGGGTCTTTAAGTGAACAGTGCTAGAAGGTCCAACATGCGTTATGCAGGAGTGTGATGCATGCTTATTGGGTAGTGAATACCCTTCACAATCTCATACCCATAATGAGGACAAGAATATAATGAGGATATTAAGAATTTAGCTCTAAAAACAGGGTTAGTATAACCTTGGACTACCTTAGTGCTAGGTGGAATGTAATATAAAATATTAATCATTTTTGCTTTATACTAAATACTTGAAGCTTATTTTAAACATCCAGCAAATGCTGAAATGAAAACGTAATGTAGAGATGTGATAAAGACTGTTCTGTGCTTATCCCAGAACTCTTATTCACAATAAGCTTGTATTTAACATCTGGTCAACACACTTTGTACTTAGTTTGCTGTTACTCTTCTACAATTCTAATGATTCTTAATCTAGTGTCACCCAGAAGAGGATGGGTTCCCTTTTTGAGTTAGGGTCCTATCAAGTTTTCTTCCACTGCTTGGTGACAATGTCTCTTGTTTAAAGCACTAAATAAACAAAATTCAATTGAATTAAAACTCTCCTCAAGCACTGACTCAATTCGTTGATCAGAGATATCTGAGAACTTTCCAGACATGGCCTAATACTCTAACAAGCATGCTTGACTGACATCCCTTTCTCTGAGACTGCCAGCTTGTTAGCAAAAGTTCAAATCATAGGAGACTGTGCAAAGAACATGTTATTGGCTGAGGTGAAACAGTGATCTCAGTGTATGTTTTTCACTTCCTCCATGTCAAACCTGACTGCTCCTGAAACTTATTCAGCCATTGTAGTACTTCTTCCTCGGATTTAAAGTCTGGCCTTACATTTAAAGAAGCTCAGTAATATTCAGGTAGGAGAAGCTGCTGTGAAATAGAACCATACTGTACTAGGTCCACAGTTTAGTAATTCAAATTGAGACTATACTAGGTGGTTTAATTTTTAATTAAGTGATTTTCAAAGTAGTATTTGGCTAGCTTGAATATAGCTTTCAGCAGCCCTCTTCTGATATATGTGAACAATAGGAAGACTACTCTAGCTACTGAAATAGCTATGTGACATAATGATGGCATCGCATTTTTAAACACTATCGCTTCCCTCTTGGGTTGTATAACACCATATCTTTTTGAATGGTATGTCAATGAAAATCTGGGATGATTTTACATATAATACATATAATATAGTCTAACTACCATTCTAACTAGTCTATAATACTTTTAAGCAAATCTATAGCATATCTACTGTGTGTGTGTGTGTGTGTGTGTGTGTGTATATATATATATATATATATATATATATATATATATATATATATATATATATATATATATATATATATATATATATACTGCGTATATAATGAATATTGTTCCTTTTTTGCAAGTGATGTTGAATGGATGAGTGACATCAACTGTGTGTAGGGTAGGGCTTATGTAAGCTTTACCTCATATAAGCCCTGTCCAGGCAAAGTGCAAACATTTGTACTGCATATTTTGTACACAAGGCCAAGCTTAACCTAATTAGAAAACAAGTATTTGATTAAGAAATACAACATAATATTTATAGTATTTTTGGTAAATTGCAGTATCTTTGACACATTCTTCACTTCTTCACAAATAACACCGAGTGAAGGAAAACTGCTAGAATACTGCTTAAAGCTGTAACTGTTAGGTTTCCCCTTCTCTAGTTCTCGCTACGCGGCAAGGAGTAGCGAGTGGCATACTTCCGCATTCCACTGCGCGCATTCCAGCGCTATTCAAAAACTCTCCGATGGACGTTCTGTTCATGAACTCATGTTTTGTTTACCTCTGCCATATGTACTCATGTTTTCGTTCACGTTATGTCTCCGCCTCCTGTGTTTCCCCATGTGTGTTTGTTTTCGTTCGTGTCATGTCTCCGCCTCCTCATTTGTTCATGTATTGATGTCAGGTGTAAGTGATTTGGACATGTGTTTAAATACGTCACTCCATTTCCGCTTTGGCGCGGAGTATTAGCTTTAGCCTAGCTTTAGTTTAGTTTAGCTTTTTTCCCGTGGTTTCCAGACCACCTTCTAGCCGTGAGCGTTTATTTCCTTAGCTCGTCATTCGTGGTTTCCAGACCACCTTTCTAGCCTCGCGTTCTTTTTCCCCTTAGCCTTTTTCCCATCATTTCCAGACCACCTTCTAGCCGTGCACTTTTATTTCCTTAGCTCGTAGTTCATGGTTTCCAGACCACTGCCTAGCCTAGCATATATTTCCCTGGTTTTCTGGATTTTCTACCAGTTGTGGATTACTGTGTTTTTCATTTGGATTACTTCTACCTGTTTTTTGGATCACTGCCTCAACAGCCCAGTGTAATATCCTTTTGGATAACGGTGACATTTCTATTCATGCATTTATGTTGGATGGAGTCTTCTATGTTTGTTATTGTTTGAATTGTTCCTAATAAACTGACCACTTTCCCCTGCAAGTGCATCCTGCTTCTCACCTTTACCCCACGGGTCGTAACAGAATACTACGCCAAAAAATGGATTCAGCGGGGAAAGCGACGCCACGCCACGCCATGCTATGCCACGCCACAATGAAAATGCCTGCAATTAATTCTATGTTTTTTCCTCAGTGGACTTTCATCTATCCTCCTGATGAGTACGATGGCATTGCCACTTGGCCGCAATGTTTTTTTTTGCAGGCTCAAATTTATTTTTTGAGTTTGGAGGACCCCAAAACCGATGAGGAGGAGTGGTTGGGGTTCCTCCTCTCTCGTCTGGTCGGATCTGCTTGCCAATGGGCGGAGCTTCACCTCGTCAGTAGATCCACGAAGCTCCAGAGAGTTTCAGGCTTTGCGGATCTACTGGTCCAGGTGTTCAGAAGCCCAGACTTCCAACCCGACATCAGGACCTTTTTGGGGAAGGATCGTCTGGGCAACCGACCTAGTCAAACTTTCCTGGAGTACTATGAGAGTAAGCAGGCTAACATGGTGGCCTACACCTCTCATCCCCCAACCCAGGAGTGTGCCACCGAGGGATGCACCCGACCAGCCATCCTGCAGTGTCCAACCTGCAGGAACCAGGGAGTAAGGAGCAGCTACTTCTGCTCCCAAAGCTGTTTCAAGGGCAGCTGGTGGGTGCATAAGCGGCTCCACAGGAGGGCACCCTCAGAGCTCCAGCCGGAGACCCAGCAGAAGGTCTCCACAGTGGAGCTGCCTCTGGAGGTTAACAGGGCAACCTCCAGCCCTAAACTGCAGCCAGAGATTCAAGAGGAAACCTCCTCTCCTGGCCTGCTTACACCGGAGGTCCACGAGGAGACCTCCGCCCAAGCCGTGTTCTCATCAGAGGTTCGAGAAGAAACCTCCACTCCTGCCCTGTCCATGTCTGAGGTCCAAGGGATGACCTCCATCCCGAGTCCTAGTCCATGTCCCAGTCCATGTGCAGGTTCCTGCCCTAGTTCTAGTCCATGTCCAAGTCCATGTCCAGGTTCCTGCCCTAGTCCTAGTCCATGTCCAGGTCCCTGTCCTAATCCTAGTCCATGTCCAAGTCCAAGTCAAAGTCCAGGTCCAGGTTCCTGCCCTAATCATAGTCCATGTCCAAGTCCATGTTCAGGTTCCTGGCCTAGTCCTAGTCCATGTCCAAGTCCAGGTCCAGGTCCCTGCCCTAATCCTAGTCCATGTCCAAGTCCAAGTCCAGGTCCAGGTTCCTGCCCTAATCCTAGTCCATGTCCAAGTCCAAGTCCAGGTCCAGGTTCCTGCCCTAATTCTAGTCCATGTCGAAGTCCATGTCCAGATTTTTGCCCTATTCCAAGGCCAATCTCTGATCCAGTTCCCAGTCAGGTTCCCAGTCAGGTTCCCAATCCTGTTCCCAGTCCTGCTCACAATCCTGTTCCCAGTCCTGCTCCCGTTCCCAGTTCCAGTCCAGTTCCTCGTCCAATTCCTCGTTCAGTTTCATGTCCAAGTCTAGGTTCCGACCCTGTTCCTAGCCCAGTTCCTAGTTCAGTTCCATGTCCAAGTCCAGCTTCCGACCCTGTTCCTAGTCCAGTTCCTAGTCCAGTTCCAAGTCCAGTTCCTGATTTCATTGCTAGCTACATTGGTTTAATTTCTGGATATGTTTTTGCTCTCCTTCTCAGTTCAGAGGCTGATTTAACTCCCAGCTCCGGTTCCAGCTCCGTTTCCAACCCAGCTCACTCCTCTGTCTCCTCCTCTGTCTCCAACCCTGTCTCCAGCCCTGTCTCCAGCCCTGTCTCCAATTTGATTTCCAACCAAGTTTTTGATTTTGTGTATGGTTTTGGGTCTACCCTAGTTCTCTGTCCTGTTTCCAAGTCTCTCTTGAAGTCTGTTTCCAAGTCTTTCTCGAAGTCTGTTTCCAAGTCTTTCTCGAAGTCTGTTTCCAGGTCTTTCTCGAAGTCTGTTTCCAAGTCTTTCTCGAAGTCGTTTCCACGTCTGTTTCCAAGTCTGTCTCGAAGTCTGTTTCCATGTCTTTCTCGAAGTCTGTTTCCAAGCCCTTCTCGAAGTCTGTTTCCAAGCCATTCTCGAAGCCTGTTTCCGAGCCTGTCTCTGAGTTTGCTTCCGAGTCTGTCTCTGATCCAGGTGCCAAAGCTGTTCCTGATCCAGGTGCCAAAGCTGATTCCGATCCAGGTGTGAGAGCTGACTCCGATCCTGGTTCCAGAGCTGACTCCGATCCTGGTTCCAAGTCAAGCTCCAGGTCACGCACCAGGTCAAGCAACAGATCAAGCACCAGGTCAAGCTTCAGATCAAGCTTCAGGTCAAGCTTCAGGTCAAGCTCCAGGTCAAGCTCCAGGCCAAGCACCCAGTCACGTGCAGCTCCGAGATCCAGGCCAAGCACCAGGTCACGCGCAGCTCCGAGATCCAGACCAGGCATCGATTCAAGCACCAGCCCAAGTTCTCGTCCAAGTTCTCGTCCAAATTCTTGTCCAAGTTCTCGTCCAAGTTCCAAAGGAAAACCTGACACGCTCTGCTCTGGTTACGGGACACTGGACATAACCAGCCTCAGGTCCTGGAGGGCAGAGGTTAGGATCCTGCCCAGGGGCCCAGGTCCACCAAAGTGGATGGAACTTGCGGCGCTTCGGGAGCCGCGCGCATTCCAGCGCTATTCAAAAACTCTCCGATGGACGTTCTGTTCATGAACTCATGTTTTGTTTACCTCTGCCATATGTACTCATGTTTTCGTTCACGTTATGTCTCCGCCTCCTGTGTTTCCCCATGTGCGTTTGTTTTCATTCGTGTCATGTCTCCGCCTCCTCATTTGTTCATGTATTGATGTCAGGTGTAAGTGATTTGGACATGTGTTTAAATATACCACTCCGTTTCCGCTTTGGTGCCGAGTATTAGCTTTAGCCTAGCTTTAGTTTAGTTTAGCTTTTTTCCCTTGGTTTCCAGACCACCTTCTAGCCGTGCGCATTTATTTCCTTAGCTCGTCATTCGTGGTTTCCAGACCACCTTTCTAGCCTCGTGTTCTTTTCCCGTGGTTTCCAGACCACCTTCTAGCCATGAGCATTTATTTCCTCAGCTCGTCATTCGTGGTTTCCAGACCACCTTTCTAGCCTCGCGTTCTTTTTCCCTTAGCCTTTTTCCCGTGGTTTCCAGACCACCTTCTAGCCGTGCGCTTTTATTTCCTTAGCTCGTAGTTCGTGGTTTCCAGACCACTGCCTAGCCTAGCGTATATTTCCCTGGTGTTCCGGATTTTCTACCAGTTGTGGATTACTGTGTTTTTCATTTGGATTACTTCTACCTGTTTTTTGGATCACTGCCTCAACGGCCCAGTGCAATATCCTTTTGGATAATGGTGACATTTCTATTCATGCATTTATGTTGGATGGAGTCTTCTATGTTTGTTATTGTTTGAATTGTTCCTAATAAACTGACCACTTTCCCCTGCAAGTGCATCCTGCTTCTCACCTTTACCCCACGGGTCGTAACAGTAACGAGGAAGCTTGAGGCACTGGGCTACAAACACAAGTTTTATTTTAACAAATCCCAATCATCAGGCAGAATTATAGTTAGTTACATATGGGTCAAGCACACTGGCAGACAGGAATATATAGAGTAGACAAGTATTACATAGTAGTATTATGAAACAAAAGTTAATAACTGAAGGAAGTAACCTTGGTGATGCACAAAAAAAGACAATGGCATGGCTTAGAAATGTAAGAGTGTTTATACAGTATAGTCATCCAGTGAACCACAGCTGAGTAGCACAGTGACTGGCTTGGAGTTAGTTTTAACTGCTCTTAGTGAAGTTTGATGAGACAAAGGAGTTAAAGAAATCATCATAACATTCAGTAGTTTATCAAAACAGTAAAGAAATTCTCTGATTTCAATGGTCATGATAAACCTAGAAGTAACTATTTTGTGATACTTGTGCACCATCACACACCTAATGTGGTCATACTATCACTGTTTAAACTGTATATATGTATAATATGTAATATTTACAGCCTAATTCTTTTTCTACTGATTAATCTGTTCATTTATAATTCCAGTTGTCAGGCACTGATCTACTGGTTAACCTTCCCTTCCATTATCTTAGTGGATATCTATGCAAAAACATGCCATTTCAGTAAAAATGAGCAGCACACCAGAGACTTAAACATAGAGAACAGTGAAATAAACCACCAGCACAGAACATGCCAGCCCTGAAATAGCTAGCGGAACGTGTCCCAATAGACAGCAAGATCTCCACAAAACAGGTCACAGTGCTCCCTCCACTACCTATTTGAACTTAATTATCGAATGAATAATTAATGTTTGATTGTGCAGTTTCCCATGGCTGTCAACAGACGATCGTTTATCATAAGATTATAATTCATTACTAATTGGTCTGGCATGAGGGATGAGGGCTTTTCATTAAAATAATTTGCTTATTTAAATGAAGAAATTTGGTAAGCTGGAAAGTTTACAAAAAAAAGCACACAAGGTCATATCAAATTAAATATGCATGCTTAAAATAATTCAGTAGCAATACACAGCTCAGTACTTAACTAAATTAGTTGAAACAGATTAATAGGTACAAGAATATCTAATCGATCAAATGGCCACACAGTGAATTGTTCACATTTTACATGTAGTAGTTTTGAGACACACTAGCCTCTTCCCAGCACAAACAGTAGAATATACATAGTTGAGAAGGTGTACAGTGCCATCCACTAATATTGGCACCCTTTGTAAATATGAGCAAAGTAGGCTGTGAAAAATTGTCTTTACTGTTTAACCTTTTGATCTTTTGTTAAAAAAAAAAACAACACAAAAATACTCTGTATGGTATGATTCTGTATGGAGGAATGGTCTCAGATCCCTTGCCATGTATGCCCCAACCTTATCAGGCATTATAGGAGAAGACTCAGAGCTGTTATCTTGGCAAAGGGAGGTAGCACAAAGTATTGATTGAAAGGCTGTCAATAATTGTTGCACACCTATATTTAACAAAGATATTTGTTTGGATAAACCTGTGTTCTGTTTGCAATTGTTTGATATCCATGAGAGCAGAGTGTTTTTTTTTTTTTTGTGGATTTTTTTTTAAACAAAAGATCAAAAGGTTAAACAATAAAGAGAATTTTTCACAGCCTTCTGTGCTCATATTTACCAAGGGTTCCAATATTAGTGGAGGGCACTGTATATGTATAAGTGTAATTACTAAGTATTTTCCACCCCTGCTAATTAAGATGTTCTCAATGGTGGTTAGAGCATAATTCTGGGACAGAATCTCTTAAGGCAGCTGAGATTGTAGAGGCACTATTGTGCTTCCTCACCACAGCTAGAGTGTGGGTTGACCATGTGGACTCTGGGGTATATTAAAGCTGTTGACCCTCTCTGTTGCAGCTCCATTTATGGTGAAAGGAGCATGTATTCTTTCCTGCTTTCTCCAGTCCATGTTTAGTTCATTGGTCTTGTCAATGTTCAGGGAGAGGATGTTTTCCTGGCACTACAATGACAGGGTTCTGACCTCCTCTCTGCAGGACGCTGGCAGACTTTTTTTCCAAGTAGGTCAGTATTACAAAACATGGAATGTAGTCAATCATATTGAGTAAAACACTCTGAGTGGTTATTGGGTGCATTTATTGTGTCTGCTGCCATATTGTGACCTTATATAATGTTTTACCTTTCATTCGTTTTTAACCCAAATAAAACCTGATAATACTAAGCTCATGATGTTTTTGTCATATCATTAATGTTACTCTCAGAAAATGAGATCTTCAAGTGGTTCTTTGTATTGTTAAAGTTTCTTAGCATCCTAAAAGGGTTCTAGATTGGAGCCCTTTCTGATAGAGTGACACCATGTTGTAGGATTTCACATAGAACCTTTAAAGTGTTTGATTGTGTTGAAATCTGGTGATTGTGAAGGCCATAGCATATGACTTACATCATTTTACATTGCATTTAAATTTATTCATTTAGCAGATGCTTTTATCCAAAGCGACTTACAAATGAGGAAATACAAGCAAAGCGATATATCAAGCCGAGAACAATACAAGTAGTGCTACCATACAAGATTTTTAATTGAGTGCTAGAGGAGCCAGTGTAAGTGCAGATATATATATTTGATATGGGTGGCTACAGGAAGCCAGTGGAAGGAGACAGAGAGGGGTGTGATGTGGGTCCTTTTGGGCTGGTTGAAAACAAGGTGTGCTGCTGCACTCTGAATCATCTGAAGGGGTTTGATGGAGTTGGCTGGGAGGCCCGGGAATAGTGCGTAGCTCGTCAGGATATAAATGTTTCATCATAGGATAAAGGTGATCAGTCACAATAACTTGTGCTACATGACTCCACAGCATAACACAACAGTTCGTGTATTTGGATTGGATCCATCTTCACTTGTCAGTCACTTTGGATAAAAGTGCCTGCCAAACATGACATAATAACATAATGTAGCTTTAACTACAGTAAGTTGGTCAAAACCTATTAATAGGCACACGACAATTGAACTGATTAACTGGTAATTCAATGTGTGACCCTTATTGCAGTGTAACTTGTTTCAGATTGAATTTTGAGACCTGCTTCATCATTCCAAGCACTTATATAAACAGCTGAAAAAAACATACTGAATGTAAAGAATACAATACTGATTAACTAACTTGTGACCATATTCTAACATATTAATTTACTACCCAGTGGGCCTCATTTAACATTCATTTGGTAAAGTTGTGTATAAATGTTTGCATAAATGTACACTAATTGCTGCTTGTAGTCAATCATAAAAGCTTTTATTAGTTTCCAGTGAAGCTACGAGACAAGGCTATGGAAGGCTGAAGGTGTCAAGATAAAAAGAAATAAATTACATGCATTATTAAATAAATTAATCATGATTGTTGTTAATTGTTTCCATGGATAATTCAAAATCATTAACATGTTAAATAAAATGTATTAAATTAAATACTTGTGATCATTGTCAGGTTGCATGATCCAATTTCGGCCCAGCTTAAGCTGCTGGACAGGTGTCCTCACATTTGTTTCAAGAATATACTAGTATAAAGTCAGGTTCACTATTGAATCAATGACTGCAAGTTTCCCAGGTCCTGTGGCTGCAAAACAAGCTCAAATCATCAAACCTACACCATCATGCTTGACGGTATGAGGTATTTGTTGTGATATGCTCTGTTTAGTTTTCGCCAAATATGGCACTGTGCACGATAACCAAACATCTACACCTTGGTCTCATCAGTCCAAAGGATATTGTTCCAAAACATTTGAGGCCTGTAGGTCACATGATGTAGCTCTTGGGTTCTTATTTATATCTCTGAGCATTAAACGGTCTGACCATGAACTGAATTTGCTGGGATGCCCACTCATAAGAAGTTTGGCACTTGTCTTGAAGGCTCACCATTTGTAAACAATCCATCTCAGTGTAGAATGGTGAATTTCAAATTGTTTGGAGATGGCCTTATGACCGTTCCCAGATTGATGAGCAGCAACAGTTGCTTCTCTGAGGTCATGGCTGACGTCCTTTCTTCTTGGCATGATGTAGACACACACCTGAGTGCTCCAGAACACCAAACTGCCAAAAGTTCTGCTTTTATAGAGGTAGTCACACTTCTTGATAATTAACTTTTAATAATTGTGCATTTCTTTAGTAATGCATGGCTGCTAATTACTCTCTTAATGATTATTTCTTCCCACCTGTTTGTTGGTTTTGGAAAAAAAAAAAAAATTGAAATCTGTGGTTTTTTTTGTTTTTTTTTAACAGAAGTTGGTGAGGACCACATAACTGTTATATAGGCACTGATAAATAAAAAAAAACATAGAATTAAAGGAGAGTGTACTTTCTTTTCCCCATGACTGTATAATAAAACCCTGAGTTAATCTCAGCTGGAGTGAGCTTTGTGCCCATGTTTCTCAAAACTTCCATAGAATTCAGGTCCAGTGAAGAGAATTCTAGGATTTGGATTGTGAAATTCAGGGAGCTCAACAGGAGAGCAGAAATGCAGTGACCAGAGAGACAGGCTGAAGATCGATGGTGGCGATGGTAGGTGAGCAACACTGAGTTATCAGCTGCAGACATCCCTGCTGTCACTGTCTGTGGTGTGTGTGTGAGTGTGTGTGTGTTTGTATGTGTGTGTAAGATTATTGAATTTGATATCATATATTGGGGTCCACAGTGAAGTTTGACTCATTTTTAAAGTGGTTATTGTTGGTCTGTTCCTGATGGAGTAGAGATGCCTGGGGCAGTGAGAATGTGTCTCAATAAAACAAAACAAAATCAAAGTTTCAGGTCATGAAGCTTCCTGCTCTTTTTCACACTTTGACTTGGCTGGAGAGTGCCACATGAACAGGCCATGTGTTATTATGGATCAAATCAGTCCCATGTATTTGGTATGTACATGTATTTAGTGTGAAAGAACCTCTGTGTGTGTGTGTGTGTGTGTGTGTGTGTGTGTGTGTGTGTGTGTGTGTGTGTGTGTGTTGCAGATTTATCCACACTTAACCTGAATCAGGAGATTCAAGGATGCTCAAGGCTAAGATTAGATTTGATTATGTTGCCTCCAAAGTTTTACTATTTTTACCTTTTTTTATTTTTACTATTGAAATGCAACCTTGGAAATTTTAACCCAAGACAGAAAGAGAATGGAGAGAAATCAAGAGAAAAGGAATATAACAAAGGAAAAACAACTCATAAAAACTATCAGGAAAATGGGGTAGAGAGATAAGGAAAAAACACAATGAACGAAGAAGAAAACAGAGGGACAGAGAGTGAAATAGAGAGAAAGACAGAAAGAGAGAAAAAAGAGTCAGCATATTATTTACTGCAACTAAGTCAGTCTTTGCACTGTGCATGTGTGAATGGATTCAGGATGAAAATAGCAGTGAAATTATCCTGGTAATTTGCTAATTATAGTGTTCTATCCCCTTTAATGTAGCTGTCACTGTCTTATTCACTTGTTCACTATCCTTCAGGCAACTCTACTGCAATGTACAGCAAATGCATTCTTGTTAGATCTGCAAATAAAAAATGGACTGCATTTTTAAATGGGCTTTGTGGAAGAGAGGAGGCCTTGAATGGCATCAATAAAAACTGAGAGCGAGAGAGCAAGGAATGGTAGCTTTGTCGTTTTCCACTAAAACGCAGTCAAGGAAACATTCTGCTTACACACCACTGAAGAGTCTTTCAAGGTTTTGAACATTTGAAAAAAAAATGCTAATAGTTTGAGGAAGATCATAAAATGCCTCGAGAAACCTCTTCTCTGTATGGTATACCAGAGACAAGTTCAGCATTTCATATGTAGGTGCTATATGTTGCACACACACAGAAGAGGCAGAGTATTCTGGTGGCACATATATTGTTTTATTGCTGAAACACTCTGTAAAACACATGAACAGAGCAAGTAATTAAACTGTTTCAATAAATGGCAGTGTGACTTCTTCATATATAAATGACGCTCCCTGCCCTGAGAACTCTCGAAAATGAGAACAATACATTCCCCCTATAATGTCTGTAACTCATTAACATTTCCATTACATTAAACAGACAATACTACTCAATAAACATACACAAACTGTATATAAGCACTTTAAGTCTCTTTAAGTAGGCTATGTAACTCTCTACATACTCTGTTGTAAACTCTCTTTATCAGCCATTTAATAGGCATTAACCCACGACAGAATTACAGAACACAAACGCGATAATAAACTAATATTCATCAAGTCTCTTTATAAACAACATTAAGCACATTGTAATTATAATTTCTGACGACATTAAGCGTTCTATCATGTCCCAATGCCTCGCGCGGCCTCCACCAGCGCAGCAGAGTTGGCCGCCTCCCAGCTGCGATTGCGCAATGCCTCGCGCGGCCTCCACCAGCGCAGCAGAGTCAGCCGCCTCCCAGCCGCGATTGCGCAATGCCTCGCGCGGCCTCCACCAGCGCAGCAGAGTCGGCCGCCTCCCAGCCGCGATTGCGCAATGCCTCGCGCGGCCTCCACCAGCGCAGCAGAGTCGGCCGCCTCCCAGCCGCGATTGCGCAATGCCTCGCGCGGCCTCCACCAGCGCAGCAGAGTCGGCCGCCTCCCAGCCGCGATTGCGCAATGCCTCGTGCGGCCCCCGCCAGCATGGACGTCGGCGGCATCCCAACCGCGGGTGTGGCGATGCGGTTAAGTTTATCATTTAATATACAAGTTCAGCAAACTAACACATAGAACTCACGTATAAACATTTTATAAACACAACTGTGATGCCACATCACTCATCTTACCTGTAAAACACATGAACAGAGCAAGTAATTAAACTGTGTTTCAATAAATGGTAGTATGACTTCTTCATATATAAATGACGCTCCCTGCCCTGTGGCTCACCATCGCCCTCTAGCGTCACCCGCCAGCGTCTACAGGTTTAGGTGATGTTTAAGTTGGCATCATTACACAGTACTATATACAAAATATACAGGTGCATCTCAATAAATTAGAATGTCATGGAAAAGTTCATTTATTTCAGTAATTCAACTCAAATTGTGAAATTTGTGTATTAAATAAATTCAGTGCACACAGACTGAAATAGTTTAAGTCTTTGGTTCTTTTAATTGTGATGATTTTGGCTCACATTTAACAAAAACCCACCAGTTCACTATCTCAACAAATTAGAATATGGTGACATGCCAATCAGCTAATCAACTCAAAACACCTGCAAAGGTTTCCTGAGCCTTCAAAATGGTCTCTCAGTTTGGTTCACTAGGCTACACAATCATGGGGAAGACTGCTGATCTGACAGTTGTCCAGAAGACAATCATTGACACCCTTCACAAGGAGGGTAAGCCACAAACATTCATTGCCAAAGAAGCTGGCTGTTCACAGAGTGCTGTATCCAAGCATGTTAACAGAAAGTTGAGTGGAAGGAAAAAGTGTGGATGAAAAAGATGCACAACCACCCGAGAGAACCGCAGCCTTATGAGGATTGTCAAGCAAAATCGATTCAAGAATTTGAGTGAACTTCACAAGGAATGGACTGAGGCTGGGGTCAAGGCATCAAGAGCCACCACACACAGACGTGTCAAGGAATTTGGCTACAGTTGTCGTATTCCTCTTGTTAAGCCACTCCTGAACCACAGACAACGTCAGAGGCGTCTTACCTGGGCTAAGGAGAAGAAGAACTGGACTGTTGCCCAGTGGTCCAAAGTTCTCTTTTCAGATGAGAGCAAGTTTTGTATTTCATTTGGAAACCAAGGTCCTAGAGTCTGGAGGAAGGGTGGAGAAGCTCATAGCCCAAGTTGCTTGAAGTCCAGTGTTAAGTTTCCACAGTCTTTGATGATTTGGGCTGCAATGTCATCTGCTGGTGTTGGTCCATTGTGTTTTTTGAAAACCAAAGTCACTGCACCTGTTTACCAATAAATTTTGGAGCACTTCATGCTTCCTTCTGCTGACCAGCATTTTGAAGATGCTGATTTCATTTTCCAGCAGGATTTGGCACCTGCCCACACTGCCAAAAGCACCAAAAGTTGGTTAAATGACCATGGTGTTGGTGTGCTTGACTGGCCAGCAAACTCACCAGACCTGAACCCCATAGAGAATCTATGGGGTATTGTCAAGAGGAAAATGAGAAACAAGAGACCAAAAAATGCAGATGAGCTGAAGGCCACTGTCAAAGAAACCTGGGCTTCCATACCACCTCAGCAGTGCCACAAACTGATCACCTCCATGCCATGCCGAATTGAGGCAGTAATTAAAGCAAAAGGAGCCCCTACCAAGTATTGAGTACATGTACAGTAAATGAACATACTTTCCAGAAGGCCAACAATTCACTAAAAATGTTTTTTTTATTGGTCTTATGAAGTATTCTAATTTGTTGAGATAGTGAATTGGTGGGTTTTTGTTAAATGTGAGCCAAAATCATCACAATTAAAAGAACCAAAGACTTAAACTACTTCAGTCTGTGTGCATTGAATTTATTTAATACACGAGTTTCACAATTTGAGTTGAATTACTGAAATAAATGAACTTTTCCATGACATTCTAATTTATTGAGATGCACCTGTATATATGTTTAACGTAAGACCCATCATATTTAACAAATGATAACTAATAATATTAGTGATAAACAATACATACATATGACCACTTGAGTTCATACCACTACATATACAAAAAGGCTGCTGGTGTTTGACCTGGACATACTAAATTTTGAATTGCATAATGCCTAGGCTATGAAGGGCAGATATGAGATCTGCCAATAGGCTTTTTACAAAGTCCCCCATCATGCAATCATTTATAGCAATACCAGCTGAATATTTTTATTGAGCAATTCATATAAAAGTTCAGAAGCTGCAAATCCAACATGACAGTAATTTCACCATCCCTTTAGCATGCATTTCCAGTCATTGATGGAAAGCAACATCGCTACAAAATTTAGACATAGAGAATTTCAACTACATTAGCTTCTTTTTGGAAAAATCAAATAATCTCTCTGATGTGATAAGGTGGGATTTTCTGCTGTCTTCCTAATCACACTCACTTCACCATAGACATGCCCCAAATCCAAATGTTATTGCGGGACAACTGTAGGATTTGTTGTGGTTATGGAAAATACCAAAAACATTGTATGAAGAGGGGATGAAGAACTTTTTATTAATATAACTGATATAGCCAGAAAAAGAGGCCTATTCAGTCATTAGATCATATTCTGTATTTCTAAAGGAATTTTCAGACTTTCTCTCAAAGCGAGTTATTTCAGTAGAAAAAGAAGTAATCGTTAGAGACTTTAAATTCATTTTTGATAATACAGAAGGCACTCTGACAGTAGTGTCTATATTAGACTTAATAGGGCTCAATTATAATAAAATGGACCCTCTCAATACAGCAGAATTAATACTGATTTAATACTGACATTTTGAATAAATTTAGAAAGCATAGCCCAGTCTGAAATTCTCTGTTCACTACCTCATTTCATATAAAAAAATTATCATTGGCTACTGTGCCTACCTTTATTGATGTAACCTACAACCCAAGTTATCTGCATGTACAAGTCCACTGTTATCTAAGACTAACAGGCAAAGGTCAAATTCAGGAACAGAGAAATTGAAACTTGGATGCAAATGGAACTAAGGCTCAGACCTAACGAGGGCATAACAATAAGACTTTAAACAAATAAGACATGAAACAAAGACACAACAGGGTATAAATATACAAATTAATCACAGGCTAACACAAACAGGTCAACACAATGGATAACAGACTAATGACATGACATGGTTAGAGACAGGACCAAAACGCATAGCACTTGGGGTATCCACCTGATGTGAAGGGGGAAAATGTGACCAAATGAAATTTTCTCCCTTTTCACTTTTCAGGGTAGTCAGACTATAAAATGTTATATTTTACTTGTTGAGTTACACACAAAATAGAAGCATAGTTTCAGAAAAACCTCTAGGTTTTTCTGACCTCTAGGTCAGCTCAAACCAGTCTGGTCATTCTCCTCTGATCTCTCACATCAACGAGGTGTTTCAGCCTGCAAACCCTCTGCACTCAGGATGTTTTTCATTTTTCGCACCATTCTGTGTAAACTCTAGAGACTGTTGTGTGTGAAAATCCCAGGAGATCAGCTATATCTGAAATGCCCAAACCAGTTCATCTAGCACCAACAACCATGCATTGGTTAAAGTCACAGGGATCACATTTTTCCCCATTCTGATGTTTGATACAAACTGAAGCTCTTTACCTGTATCTGCATGATTTCTTTGCATTGTGCTGTGGCCACAAGTTTGGCTGATTAGATAACTGCATGAAAGTGCAGGTGTACAGGTGTTCCTAATAAAGTGGATGATAAGTGTATGCCATGGATGTCGTGTGGGAATTGGTAGGAAATTTGTATGCACATATCATACACCAGCTCAGATACTTTAACTCCCCCACTTTAGGGACACTATCTGAACGTGGGGACTTGCAGTCGTGTAATTGCAATGCATATAACTTAATAGTATAATTCCTGTAGCATTAATTAATAATCACTAGACAGTATTATGTATACACATAAAATTGGGCCCACAGAGAGTCAGTCATTTCATCTGGGATGCTGTCCCCTCTAAGTCAAATATACAGTAGCTGCTCATTATCCTAAGAGCATTATTATGCTATCAAATTCACCCATCATCATTCTGCATCTTGAAACTATGTGTAATTAATTTCACCTTCTAAGCTTGTCAAGTGAAAGTTACAGCATTGGTTTAAACACCTGATGTCATTAACCACCATAGCTTTCATTTTGTTCGAAAGAAAAAGTATTTGCACAGGGTCTGGGGTCTCTCTCTCTCTCTCTCTCTTCATGTGAGAGTGATTGAGCTTTAATGACTGACCCAGATTCTAATTCATCAGTGGCAGGCATTAGTTGTTGAAGGTGTAGATCTTGTCACCTTGTGACACTGCTGCTCGTTGATGGTGGTACAACAGCATCTACACACTCTGCAAATGGGCCATCGTCATGCCTTTGTTTTCAGACACGTATCTCGCTCATCAATTACTGGGACAGTCACCTGCAAGACACCGGGATCAATGCTGATTATCACTCAAAGAAAAAAAGGAAGACAGAAAAAAGTAAAAAAAAAAAAAGACAAAGTGGTGATAGAAAGAGAGAAATCAAGTTAGAGAAAGGTGCGAAGGAACAACAAAATTAAATCATAGAGAAATAAACTGGGTGATATGAGGGAGGATTCACACACACACACACACACACACACACTCAGATACACACACACACACACACACTCAGATACACACTCAGACACACATGTACACACATGGGTCAGATCCCAGACTTTTCCCATCTCTGTTCGAGATCACCAGCATATGGAACAGTAATCAGAAACCACTGAACTGAAATAATCACAATCTCTGCATTCCTCTTCTAATATCTCCCTCTTCTTCTGCCTCCATGCTTCACTAATTAAAATCTATTAAGGATGACATTAGTGTCCAGGAGCTTCCTCCTACAACAGTGTGGGTAAAAATAACCCAATTAAGCTGCATGTCAGTCACGCATGATGGGAAAGGAGCGAGTGTATGATTGGATGAGTTGGCCTTGTTCATTCAGGTGTGACACAGTATCGTCTTCTCATATGCCGGGAAACTTCAGTGGCGCTCACTGGTCATGAAACTGGATAAAACGAGCCTGTTAGGACTATGAGCTCAACCCCATAGCACCGGCAAGATACAGGGAAAATGTATACTATACTTCAAGTGTGCTATGAAAAGGTTAATTTATTAATTTGAAAGGTCATTGTAATTTGTAATATTGAACCTCACTTATAGTGTCTTAAAGTAATGAATGTTTTCAGATGGTCAAATAAATGCAGCCTCCAACACTGCAACAGCTGAATGGTTAAAAACAGCATAACTTCACACAAGATTTGTCTGTAATCTCAGATTATTAAAGAACTTTGTTTTTTACCTTTCTCAGCAACACAAGAATGTTGTACACTCCAATAAAAACACTTCAGATGTGCTGAAAACATTCAAGAACCATGACACAGGTAGCAGGTTATTGCTAGATATACCCTAGATCTCTGGAGCCTCCCACTAATGAAAGCAGGAGCATATTTTAACTTGTTAAAACTTGTACCAAGTTAACATTGTGTGTACCATTCACAGGGATCTCAAGCCAGAGGACTGATTTATCACCCGTGACCGGAACTATGGAAACTGTGGGTCTGGCCCCTGAGGGGCCCAGCTCATAGCTTCTGGTCTCTCAACCGAGGTTGTAGAACGCTAGAGCACCATCCATGAGAAAATTGTGTGTGCTCAAGTGGCGACTTTTTGTCTCATGGTGTGGGGAACATCGGTTAGACCCAGTAAACTGCACAGTAGCTACAGTCCTGGAGTTTTTACAAGGACATTTCTCAGCAGGGTTGGCTCCTTCTACAATCAGGGTCTATGTGGCTGCCATTTCGGCCAGCCATGCCTCTATTGATGGAGCCTCTGTGGGGCAACATCCTCTAACATCGAGGTTCATGCATGGTGTCAGGCGGCTGCGGCCCATCTGCAAACCACGCATACCTTCCTGGGACCTTTTTGTGGTCCTGGAAGGTCTGTCAGGTGCCCCATTTGAGCCCTTAGAGTCAGCCTCTGAGAAGCTCTAAAAGTAGTCATCTCTATTGCTTATGAGGCACGCAGTCTACACCGCTGGGCATAAGGGCTCATTCCATTAGTGAGGTCGCCTTCTCGAAGGCTTTATCCAAAGGGGTACCCTTACAGGATGTGTGTGCTGTGGCGGGGTGGTCTACGCCACACACATTCATTCGATATTACAGTCTGGACATGCATTCCACTCCAGGCTCGAGTGTCTTGCAGTGACCCATGGGCTCGGATCTTTTGAACAGGCCATTACCTCAGTATGACGAAGTGGGTATTCTCGTTCCCACAGCCTGAAGCTCACGCAACATTGAGTTCCCTTAGAAAGGGAACGTCTGGGTTACGCATGTAACCCTGTTCCCTGAGAAGGGAACGAGACATTGCGTAGTTTTGTCATATACTGGGGCCTGCCTGTGAATTGCTTCAGATAATAGAGGCTGATGGAGTGGTTCACAGGTGCTGTTTTTATATCACGCGACGTGCTTAATTGCCATGTCGCCTGACCACGGCAGGCCTATAAATTAGGCGTGATTTCACACAGACTTCAGATATTGGTCACACGCGAGGGCGCTTCCCACAACGTGAATCTCATGCAACGTCTCGTTCCTTTCTCAGGGAACAGGGTTACATGTGTAACCCAGACATTTTGCTGCACCACAACTATCTTCACTGAACGGAATAACATGCAGTGAGGCAAATTTGCATGTGTACATGTTGTTAAAAACTCATTTAGAGGAAGCTTTTTCATTTGTATGCATGTATTGTGCCCAGAGCAGCTCTTATGCAAAACCTTTACTAAAATGAAGTTACTTTCACTCAGTGTTAACCAGCATAATAAAGATCTAAGTAATTTATTGGCAGGCAGAAAAGGGCTTCTGAGTTATTAACCTTCCCAGACTGTGGACCTCACTGGGCTGGGTACTGTCAACCAACTGGTGTGTGTGTTCATGTGTGTGACTGACTGAGCATAAGCCAAATCTATGCGTCATGCCCCCGTTAAATGTCACCTGCCGCATTAGCATTTAGCCGCACTAGCGGCTTGTCAATCCGGTTTTATCTTACCCGTCCTCCTTCCCTCCCCACACTTTTTATCCTTGACCCTGAGATAAGCTGCGGAGAATGAGTGCTTTATCACAGGCCGGCCTCTCCAGCTGATGAGTAATTACTCAGCTTTAGCCAAACACACGCCATACACACTAATTACCGCCACCAGTGGCCCTGTGTCACTCAACTACCCCCCTGATATTAAAAGGAGATTTACTGCCTTTTAGAGGCCAAACCACTTCTTATGGTCTGTATTTTGAATTAAAAAGGTGGGTAAGCAGTGGGGCTGGTCTTAATGTATTAATGTATTTTAGTTATTATTTACACTCATTACTCAGATGTAACAGTAATAAAAGTCAGATCATACTGGCCCAACATTCTCCATCAAACACCAACATCAGTCTCAATTAGACAACAACATTTACAATGAAACTCCAGAATTCACAGTCAAAAACCACCAATATCTGTCAAATATGACCAATTTCCTTTAAACATGCCCCATCAAGCAACATTCACCATTAACAATCAACACTGACCATTAAACACCAAAATTTCACCATCAATCACCATTACTATGCATGAAAAGCCATTAAAAACCAACTTTCTCTATCAAACACCAACATTCAAAAACCAAAATGTTGGTGTATATCAAACACCAAGACACATAAACAGAAACCAACATGGTCCATCAAGACCAACATTTAAATCTTGTCATTTAATTTATAAGGTCCAATAAAACAACTGACCAGCCAGTTGAACATGTGGGACGGGTGACAACATTTTAAAAATCCTTTACAGCCACACCAGGCCAACATTTGAATTTGTTTTGAGAGCATTGCGTCAGAGTGGAATTAAATTGTCTCTGCTGGCACAGTTGAGTTTTATCCTTCCTCATTAACCACCAGCTATGAAGCATTAGGGTTTCAATATTGAGTTTACTCTTGTGAGCTTTTTATGCAGTATTAATTTAGAATAAATCAGTCTGAGCTATTAAAACATGTTGAAATGCTTGTTTGTGAACTTACTTATCCTCATGAAGGACATTTTTATTCTCTGAAGTATTTAGGTTCTTAGTCAGTTAGGCAAACAGTAGATGATTTGCATCAACCACACAAACACACACAAACATATTTACTTGGGATGTGGCAGGGATGTGTCAACAGTGATGTTGAGGATGTGTGTGCTGTGTCATTTAGCATCTGATTTTGGTTGTATTAGACAGAGTGTGGAGTGCTGTAATGGTGAGAGGTTAATTTCTTTGTGTTTGTGTGTGTGTGTGTGTGTGTGTGTGTGTGTGTGTGTGTGTGTGTGTGTGTGTGTGTGTGTGTGTGTGTGCATTTGCAAAGATGGCTGAAGTGGAATTATTCTCTGCTTCTAAGCTGCTTAAACGTGTCATCTCTGCTCTTTTCTGCCTCTGGGAGATCTGGAGCGGCTGGTACAAGAGCTGTTGAATCTCCATTCAACTCAATCTAATTACACCACCTAATAATACAACAAACCTGCCTGTGTCTTAAATAATCAGATCATGTGTTTATAATAGCCTAATTATATATGAGAGAGGGAGAGGAGGAAAAGTGTATGGTATTATGCATTGCTGAAGCACATGAGTCCCTATGAGATTTTGTTGATCACAGCTGCAGCTGTGAAACAGTTTAGAAACAACTGGTCAATTATAAGCGTGCTATTCCAACACTGTGTGTTCAGTAATGTATGACTGAATGTCTGGTCAGATGTCAAGACAAAATATAAAAGACTAATATCCAACACATCTATTTAATAATGCTTCATCTATGAGTTTTCTAAGTATGTATTTATGTTTATTGTAATCGTATAATAGGAAACACTAGATAAATATGACTATGTTCAAGATATTTTCATTGGTAAGATGGAATTTTTTGCACCATTCTTTGTAAACTCTAGAGACTGTTGTGTGTGAAAATCCCAGGAGATCAGCAGCTGAAATGCTCAAACCAGCCCATCTGTCACCAACAACCATGCCATGGCCAAAGTCACTGAGATCACATTTTTCCCCATTCTGATATTTTATGTGAACATTACTATGCTTTGGTGTCCATTAACACATCGTTCATATTTAACTCAATGGCAAGAGATACATTTATGATGACCAAAATTACCAAAAAATCCATTTCAGTAGAATTAGGGCCCAATGAATGCATAGTGAAAAAAGATCTTTTCTTTCTCTGCAAATGTGTGTGAGCGGCTCCGCTTCCTGATTAGTGATTTTTAAAGTTGTTAATTAAAACCTTAAGACCAACTGGTATCTGGTGGCTCAATCGATTTACAAGGGATAATCATGCTAATGAGAGTGATTGGTATTGCATGAATAAATAAATAATTATATGATTAAACAAATGAAGCAGACAAATATCAAATGTAAACTTATTTGCTTTCGTAAACTAGGAAATCTCATTAGGGTAATTTTCTCAGTCAAAGAAGAAGAAGAAGAGACAGAATTAATAGAAACACTTATGCAATATGGTAAGGCATTTAAAAGATAAACTTTTAAAGATTGTTTTTCGCAGTGTGATTAAAAATGTGCATATTCAAATGTGGCCATTTCATATGCATCTGTTGACATTTTGGAATATGCATTATTTAATTCCACTAATATAACATTTCATCTATATGCTTTATGCGTATCTGTGTATTAATTATGTTTTTTATTTTTTTTATTTTATTAGAGCAGTAAGTAAATAAGATTTACCCTTGCATGAGTATTCATAAGAGTTATAACTGTTTAATGTTTTATTTTAGTAAATACCAACTAATCTGTATCTGTGTTCATATATATATGATAGACATATAAAACATGTGTGATGAGTGATTTCATACAATATACCTACAAAAATCCCTGGAAAATGTAAGCACTCAAGGAGACTGAGATAGTATAGCCTATTTTACTCATATTTATGTGTGTGTGTGTGTGTGTGTGTGTGTGTGTGTGTGTGTGTGTGTGTGTGTGTGTGTGTGTGTGTGTGTAAGCATGTACGATTTCCTTTTCATATCATTCTTCAAATGTAAAAAAGATCAAACAGCTTTCGAAGGACACTTCTTAAATGTAATCTGTATATGACAAGTATACACTGTAAGCTTTATATGACAAGTCAGCCGTCACAGTACATGTTATGGACCTAATGGTGAATAAGGAAAGAAAATGCTTTAACATTTTAGCATCTGAGCATGTAATTTAAACACATTTTAGATATATTCTAGAAACATTATGTGGTGACCTACATATAGCTTGCAATATAGCCAAATGTGAGCATGCAAGCTGAGACCTTCAACAAAGTCACAAATTGACTGCATGATGCAGTATTTGATATAAATACCATTGTCAAATGGCTATCATTTCCCTGTCTTCCTCTCATCTCGTACCCTTGCCAGAACACATGTGCACCTTGAATCTACAGGTAATCTATCCTCTAATGCTAGTGATAAACTCTGATCATCTCCTTTCATCGGTTCATGGCTGCAGTGTGTGTATTTTTGGAGCCATTTAAAACTAAGTGTCAAAGTCTTTAATTTGTCATTTGCACAGTTGACACATGGAAAACTACAAATTGAAATTCTTATGGTAACTCCATTGAGAAATACTGGACATATATTAACATATAACATCTACTAAACAAAATATACAAAATGTACAGTAAATGCAATATGAAGTATGTCCAGGGCAAAAGACAAAAACAAAAACAGGGTGCAAAAATACACGAGATAAACAAAATATACATAAATATGGGTGGGTACTGTACATACTAAATGTTCAATGTGGTGTGCAAAAAGGATGGCTGTGCAAATTATGCTGTCACTGACTTTTTAAGAGTCTGAAGGCTTGGGGAAATTAACTTTTTTTTAGTGTATTTGTGCAGCCCAGATGCTCCAGTAGTGCCTGCCGGATAGAAGAGGTTGAAAGAGCAAGTGTCCTGGATGACTGCTGTCCTTGGTGATCTTTTTGGCTTTCCTCATGCAGTGTTTCAGATAAATGCCTTGTAAAGAGGGCAATTTCCTGCTGATGATGAGCTCAGCTGATCTCACCACTCTATGTAGGTCCTTGCAGTCAAAACAGCTGCCATACCAGGCTGTGATGCAACCACTGAAAATGCTCGCAATGGTGTGACAATAAAAATGTTTTGAGAATGTCTGGGGGCATTTCAAACTGTTTCAGCTTCTGCATGAAGTACAGACGCTGCCATGCTCACCACTGTGTAAATGTGGATGGACCACTTGAAGTCATTGGAAATGTGGACACTAAGGAGTTTAAAGCTGCCAACCTATTCCACCACTGATCCACTGACGTGGATAAGGGCATGCTCTCCCACCTGTCTCTTCCTATAGTCTACAATCATCTCCTTTCTTTTACTGATGTTCAGGGAGAGGTTGTTGTTTGAGCACCAAGCAAGTGGCTACTAGTTACATATTTAATTCCCTTTTTAGTTTATTAGCTTTGTTAGCTATCACTCCTCTGCTGTCCATGAATTAGCTACAAACTGTCCTGTTGCCCAGTCCCTTCCTGGGACAGGCTTTTTTCCCTTGAGTGTTTCACATAGACTAAGAAGACATACTGCTAGCATGGTTAAGTGGTTCTACCTGGCCATACTGTACTTTTCAATCCCCACACTTTCAAAGTTAGTTGGACTCTGCTAACATGTATATAGGGATCTCTGTACATTCCCCTGGTATCTCCAAGTACCAAGTGTGAAAGCATGTATGGCACATACAGACAATTCATTAGTCACTTTATTACTTGCATTGAAATGATTGTTCCAATATGCAGGTATTGATGACTTTGTGCAGTAGCTGATCAAAAGCTCACTACTAGCAGTGGGACAATTAGGCCAGGATGTGCTGCCAATGTTGTTTAAGCACATTGCCAAGTGTGGTTGACGCAGTTGGCACTGCCAGAAATCAACGCTGCAAATCTACCCTGTGTGCCACTCTTTGGGCCTGTGACCAAATAAGTCCTTGTGAGAAGGGTGCAGAAACTAGAAACCAGCACAGCCAAATGGATGAGCCATGTGGCACCCTTAACTTGTCATTTGATTCAACACCCACCCCATAAGCACGGGCCCATTAATGCACGGGCTTACATGGGCTGAAGCCCAGGGGCCTGTGCTGGGAAGGGGCCTACTGATTGCACGAAAATAAAAATTCTTTTTTTTTTAATAATTATTTTTAAAACAAATATTTTTAATCATTTTAATGTTTGCAGATAGTATTAATACATACAGATATACATAAAATATACATTTTTAAATGTAATTTTTATGTAATTTGCTGCCGGTGGCATTGATTGTTTAATTGCACTCAGGAGGACACATACTTTTTTTTAACCTGTCCAGCGGTGACTAGCGATATAATGTGAAAGTTGGCGAATTTCAAGAATCATGAGAGTGGGGCACATAAAAGTAAAATGCACAAACTGATAGAACAATGCAACCAACAGCTTTTTAAAAAAATCCCCAAACTTACAGGATATTTCAAGTCCTCTGCAACCACTGATGTTAATCAGCCTTTAGAGAATGCTATCTGAACAGATGGGCTGCATGGATCTAAAACGTGCTCTATAGATGATTAAGACAGCGGCAATGAAACAACAAATCTTTCGGAAAGTGAACAACACTGCCCTAAAGGTGAGAGAACATCTACACCCATTATGGGCCTTGATAATGTCTGTAGTGCACCTGCTAATGTGCACATGGAAGACATGGTGTCTACCTTAGCTAGCCTGACGGTGGAGCAGCGGAGTGAGGAAACCGACACAGACAGCCCAGTTGCTGACGCCTGTGATGACAGCTCCCTAAACGATTCCTTCAGTACTGATTCAGGTGGTTGGGATGAAATAGATAGTAATGCACGAGCATACTGGGCCAAAAAAGGACCAGAATCTTGTCAAAATAAAAACATGGATGTGTCAGCTTCAGAATGCCAGCATAAGCACCCGAAAAGTCACTTTTCACAAAGTTATTTCAGACGTGAACTTGGAAATGGAGAGTGTGTGACCAGAGAATGGGTTTCGTATTCACCTTCCAAAGGAAAAATGATTTGCTTTGCATGTAAAATTTTTGGAGACAAAACCAACATATTCACAAATGGTTTTAGTGATTGGAAGCATGCAAGAGAATGCATATTGGAGCATGCTCTGAGATGCACCGTAAAGCCACGCTAACGTATTTATTGGAAACTGTAGAGAAAGGACAGATGGACTCTGAGCTGAAGAAACAATTTAAAACTGAGCATGAGTACTGGACTGAAGTGTTAAGAAGGGTGGTAGCAGTTGTTAAATTTCTGGCAGAGCATGGCCTTCCGTTTAGAGGTCATAGTTCCTTTTTTGGTAATCCCAACAATGGGAATTATTTGGGGATTTTAGAATTAATTAGTCAGTTTGATTCCTTCTTAAAAGCACACATTTTGAAATATTGGAATGCAGGGAAAGAACATCCTTCTTACCTTTCTTACGGGATCTGTGAAGCATTTATTCAGCTGATGGGGCAGGAGGTTCTTTGTCATATCCTGAATCAAATTAAAATCACTAAATATTTTTCAGTCAGTGTTGATTCTACCCCCGATGTGGCACACACTGATCAGCTCACATTAATTTTGCGATACGTTTCACTAGAGGGTTACATTGAGGAACATTTTCTAAACTTTTTGCCTAGTCATACGGGGGCTTCTCTTTGCACATCTGTGCTGACTGCTTTACAGGAGCTGGACATAAACTTTGATAACTGCAGAGGGCAATGTTATGATAATGCCAGCAACATGTCCAGCAGTTATAAGGGTTTGCAGTCGTGTATCAGAGAGATAAACCCTTTAGCTGAATGGGTGCTGTGCGCCACCCATACTCTTAATTTGGCTGGGATAAACAGTGTGAACTGCTGCCTAGAAACAGAAGACTTTTTTACTTTTGTTCAGACACTTTTTAATTTTTGCTCGAGATCTTCAGCACGATGGCAGACTATCACTATTTCAGAGACCCTGAAAACACTCTCAGATACAACTTGGTCTGCACTTGCACAAGCCACCAAAGCGATCTGTTTAAATTATGCAGACATCCAGGAATCTTCAAGAAAGATAGCTGATGACACTAACCAGCAGTTAACTAATCATGATGAAGCCAGCGGACTAAACAAGAAAATGGATAAACTGGAAATTGCTTTCCTGTGTAACATGTGGAACACAATTCTGCAATGATTTTATAAGACAAGCACAACCCTCCAGACTCCAGACTCCAGATCTTGATTTGTGTGTTGCTGTAGATTTGTTAAGATCGTTGAGGGTTTTTTGTGGCAGAGCTCCAAAATCAGTTAAACAGTTTTGAGGCAATGGCAAAACAAATGTCTCCAACAGTATCTGCGGTGTACAAAGCAGACTCTCAATGCCAGAGAAAACGCAAAAAGTGCAGTGATGAAGCCACAGAGTCAGACCACCATATGTCGGTCCGGGATCTGTTTTCATCTAGCGTATTTATACTGGTGATTGACAGACTGCTGGCGATTCAGTTCATATGACAACGTAAACCAGCACTTTGGCTTTTTAAATAACATTCTCTCCCTGACTCCAGAAGAGCTGCGTGTGTCTGCAACAAAATTGCAAAATAAATACTGCAGTGATTTGGAAATGGACTTGGTAGATGAACTTCTACATTTTAAAGCACTCATCCATAATGAATCCAACATCCAAATGCAAGAATGCTCATCAAGTTAGTAAAAAAACAGAAATTGGTGTCTGTATTTCTAAACATAGACATCGCTCTCTACTTATTTCTCACACTGCCAGTAACAAATGCAACCAGCGAGAGGTCATTCTCAAAACTGACTTTGGTAAAAAACAGGCTGTGATCTGTCATGGTACAGGAGCGTCTCTGCCATCTAACTCTAATGTCTATCGACAATCTCCAAAAATTGGATTTTACTGACATCATCAAGGACTTCTCAGCAAGAAAAAGAAGGAAGAAAAGTTTCTAAAGGTAGGCAATTTGAATTTATTTGTTTATAAGCACAAATTGAAATGGATATTTATTGACTAATGGCCTAGTGACATTTTTATTGAGGGTAGGGGGGGCTACTGTAATGCTGTAGCCCAGGGGCCTCTGGTTATCTAAAGGTGCCCCTGCCAAAAGTTCTGTCTGACTTGTCTAAGCCTTAAGCAGACAGAGTCACATTCCCATGCAGGTGTCTGAATGCCCCCATTTATTGGTTCACCATTAAAGATTCCCATGGAGGCTGTCCATAAGAGTTTGGAGCTGACCGCAGGCAGCGTTACAGCAAAAAACATGACTTATTGGGCAGCAACTACATCAGACTAGTGGGTTCTGATGACAATGTTGCAGAAACTTCAGTTCTGCCATTGAGTTCCAACCTTTTCAAGGTTCAAGGCCTTTTCAAATTCAAATCAAATAAAGTGCTCTGTCTCAAGAAGTATATTTCCTCTAGAAGATGAGATTGAAAATCAGAACTCATGGTTCAGAACAAGGTTCTGCCCAACAGAAAAAGAGTGTTGGTTTCTGCTGGACTGCCAACATTGCTAATACAAAAACATAGCAAGCAGAGAGAAAGAAAACAGAATTTCACCACAAAAACACTAGATTGTGTCACTGGAAAATACAGCATTTTTTTTTTTTTTTTACCAGATCTTAAAAAAGGTAAGACAACAATGATGCAAAATTCTGGTGTTACTGCTCCCTAATAATAAGCTCCTCCATTTTATTCACTTGGTTTCTATTGGTTTACAAGTCTAAGGCTTGTAAATTCACAGATGAAAACACATGCACCAAATGTAACTAAGGGCTGTCTCTTTAGTTCTCAAATTCTTCTTACTGATTTGGAGATACTGCCATGTGCTGGCCCATTCAAACAATGTTGGGTCAGTCAAATACTTCAATCACCAGGACAGCATGGGTCCTTAGATTGGCTCAACAGCACAATGGTACAAAGGACAGTGCAGTGGTGTCCCAGAGCCAAAACCTTAGTTTACACTACTGCTCTCACTAGTGGTCAGACTACTTGAGCAGCTTCCTCCCAAAATAGACCTGTTGTCCCAAATGGATCAAATGATTTGGCACCCTCAGACAAGTTACCTGTGCCTATGGATTTGGCTCCTTGGAGTGAAGTGCAGTTTTAGGACTGCAATTTAGTGGAACTGTGTGCACACCAACCTCATAATATTGTGCACTGCTTGGTTCCTAGAGTAATAGCCTTCCTACAGGGATTACTGGACAGTGACCTACAGGGATTACTGGACATGTTCCTATCTATGTTGAAGGTCTATGTGGTGCCCTCTGCAGCAACTCACAGTACTGACCCCTCAGTGAAGGTTCATAAACTTGTCACAAGCTTTCTGAATGTCACAAGGCACTGTCCTCCAGTATGCTTTTCCAATATCTCACACATGTTCTGGAGTCTCTTAAGATCTCCCCTTATGAGCCTATGCAGAATGCCAAACTGAAATGGGCTTCTCTTTAAAGACTGCTTCTTTTTTTTTTGCTAGTGATCACTAACAATGGTAGTGGATAGCAGAGTTGGTGGATATGGGCAGTAACCAACTTGGCTTGGCTAGTTAGTCTTCTAGACAGAATACAAGTACAAAACCACAGTTGGGATGGTAAGGGATGGTAGTATTAGTAATTAGTATTAGTTCATGCACTAGTTCCTTTACATAGTGATGAAGCAAGGGTAAACTCCCACTTGAACTAGGTAGACAAAAAGCTTAATGGGCTATGGATCATTAACCAAAGTGAATATAAACCAGAAAAAAATGAATATCACATTTTATCAGATGCAAGTTGTACACAAGGTAGTTTTTTTTTCTTTTAACCCTCACTTATACATCACTGGATATATGAATCTGCCTACTGAATAAAGGTAAATGTAATTTATAACACATAGTCATCTATCAGATAAGCTGTCTTCTGTCTCATTTCCTTCCACAGTTTTTTTTTTTTTTTTACCAGCATCTACTTTATTGACTCTCTCTACCCACACAATTTCCTCCCTCACATCAAAAAATACCCACACCCACACAGACGTGCACACAGAGAGAGAGAGAGAGAGAGAGAGAGAGAGAGAGAGAGAGAGATCGAGATCAAGATCATCATGGTCAATGAGAACATGTCTAAGCATTTTCTTTGAGAAGGTGAATTATGTTAATCCTTATGTAATGAATGCTGCAAATTGATCATTGGAAGCCAATTCTATAGATATGCAATCTCTTAGTTGTTCTGTACAGTATAAGATATTATCTATATGATAATATGCTGCATACTGTATATATTGACCTCTGGCTCAAGTTGTCCAATTGTCTACTTCTTTGTGAGTCTCTACACTTTCCTCTATATGTCTCAGAATCATCATCCGACATTTCTAAATCTTTTTAATGGCTATTTTCAGGTTGTGTGAATTTGCTAAACATTATACTATCTTACTGTAAAACTACTAAACTGGGTATAATGTCACTGGATCAGTACATTATGGCTGTACATTTTTCCCCAGGCAAGACTGATTCCCATTAGCCGGTGCACCTAGTCACATGACACGTTCCTGTTTTGTTTGTATACTTTATTAAACTTTATAGTTCAGACTACATTTGCATCCGTCTCCACCCTGCATTGTCTGACAATTAACTAACTTGTAATTTAAAAAAAAATGCATTAGTATTTGTTGGAATTAACATTAATCAACATGAATAAATGCTGTAAAAGTATTTTCTTTGTTAGTCAATGTTAACTAATATTAACTAACATCGCAACTAATGTAAAGTATTGTTTCACGGGAGCAAGAGACACAGTACAAATACTTGCCAAGCGGTGTCACCGGTGTTGTGCACATCATTCCCAGTACCACCTATTGCATTTCATACCACATTACAAACTTCTAACACTACTCAAAACATGTTAACCCTAGCTAACTATTACCAATAATTTATACTGCAAATAATAAGATGAAATAAAACTGAAATTGGACAACAAGATGCAGGTTTGTTTGTCTTAAATTATCCGTAATTCATTCATCATTATCTCCATAACTTACCACTATCCTGTTTCCTCTTTTCCTCCTCTTCTTGTTTTCTCTTGTGCTTCTGGCTGCCAGACAGGTATGTCCTCTTCATTTTCAGGAATTAAAGCTCGCACAACCTGAGTGTGAAGGGGTGGTGCAGGAACATAAATGAGTCTTCAAATGAGATAGTGCCCCACAAATGATCAGCTCTTGGGGGCCCTCTCAGAATATCGGGCCCCAGGCAATTGCCTGCTTTGCCTGCCCTGTAGATATGCCTCTGTCCCCAGGAAAGTGAAATGTAAGGAAAGTTCAAGTTAAGGACCTTAAGAACCACCTATTAAGTTACATTTAGCTTTTCTTACCTTCAAAAGATTTACCCTGTGTAGTACCCTTTTTTTATAGTATAGAATATGTTCCTACCTGAGTGTTAAAATTTCATTTTTCCTGTTACTCTTTATAGGAACAGGAGATAAAAACAGCTAACTAGTTAATAATTAGCTAGTAGTTCTCAAAAATGTTTAGCAACAGGATGGCAGACATTGGGCCCTGTGATTTCTGCAATGTGGAGAACATGGACTGAATTGTAAATTTCAAACCTGAAGAATTTACATGAAGTTTAGAGATTTGGTGAAGCTTAATACACAGTTTCTACACCTAATGAAAGTTTAGAGCAATTTCTCCTTAAACTATCCAGATATTCTAACACTGTTCTTTCAGCAAATGCAATTTTTCTTTTTAAATTCCATTGCTAGGTAGTAATGTAATGGCTCTATCAATTAAACAGTTAAATACGTGTATGAGTGGAGTCACAAATCCACAAATGCTGAGTGCCTCTCGTAAGTGTCAGGGAAGCAAATGTTGCTCATCAAGCTTCACAATCATAGCTTGAGAAGCCCAAAATTTCAAATACAGTTGAATTCAATATTAAAATTGCAAACATACATCATATCTTCATTTTTTTAATTACAACAAAAACTAATAATACACAGATATGTGTGGGTGCACTTTCAATGGAACACAGAAATGTTGTTGGTTGGTTGTTTCATATCCAACAGGTTTGAGAATGAACAGAGACCAGAATTATGTGATGCCCCTTTCTTATCGATTCCCTATTCAAAGTCTTGTTTAAAAAGTTGCCAGGGTCTTTGGAAAATTTTGCGCCTTTGCAACAGTGTTGTTTGCCTTGTATCTCAAGGGTCTGGATGTAGAACACACGCTGTGGATAAGTGCACAAACACCATGTGCACAAACATGAAGAGTGTGTGGGTTTCAGAGCAAGAGAGAAAAAAATGGAGATAATGTGAGCATCAAACATGATTGAAACTGTGAAACTGTCACATGATGCAATACATGATGGGATAGCTACATAAAGGCTAGACAGATGAAAAGAGGTGGCGAAACAAGAAAAGTAAAGCTGGTGACAGTAAACATAAACATTTCACAAGTGAAGTCTTACAAAAATCCAGAAGGAAAGAAATAAACATACATTTGTTCTCCCACAGCGTGCACACACACACACACACACACACACACAGACACACACACACACACACACACACACACACTTTAGTAATTGCTTCTACATGATTGCATGCAGTATGTAGAAGAAGTGCCTTTGTGGAGAATTTAGTAAGTAGTGTCTAAATGAGTTTTGTGTGTGTGTGTGTTTGTGTGTGTGTGTGTGTGTGTGTGTGTGTGTGTGTGTGTGTGTGTGTGTGTGTGTGTGTGTTTGGTACTGTTGAAATGGCCAATGGTGCAGATGGAGGTGACATTAGCCACCATTAGCTCCCCACTACAAGAGCCCTTTACCTTCACACAATTACTTTAGAGAAGAAAAAGAAAAAAACTCTGACTCTGCAGCCATACAGTTCATACAGAGTGAGCACAAAAATGAAACAAATCTCTAGAAATTTTCCCTTTTAGCAGATGAACGGGTCAGGACAGCCAAAATGGCAACTCTGGCTCCAGTATGATGAATGAGAGCCCTAATGGAAGCTATAGTATAAAGTGTGTGGAGAGAGTGTGTAGAGTGGTGTGTGGAGTGTGTGGCCTTCATACCCATACACATAATCAAAATAACTGTTAGCCTCACACTCTAATGGATGACATAGCTGACAATCAGGGGGTCACATGTGGGTAGGGTCAAGCCTGAAAGCACACAAATGGCTCTACAATGGACTTGCTTTGATGTTTTATAGTAATACAACATTTACCTGCACACACAAACACACATTTTGAATCATTGGAAGACAGATTAGATAAGTGAAGATGATAGGTGCTTAACTGTCTTCTGCTTGCCTCTGATAACACTTCAGTAAAACCCTAACAATAAGTTAGGGCGGCTGTGGCAAGTGGTAGAGTGGGTTGTCCACTAATCACAGGGATGGTGGTTCAATCCCTGGTCCACATGCCCCCACATGCCGAAGTGTCCTTGGGCAAGACACTGAACCCCAAGTTGCTATCGATGGTAGGCTAATGCCTTTGGTGTGTATGTGTGGGTGAATATGAAACAGTATAAAGAACCGCTAAGGTTAAAAGGCGATGTATAAGTGCTGACCATTTACCATTTAAGTACCACAGTTACCTTTTCCTAACCTCAGCCCAAAGCCCATGCAAAACTTCTAAAAGTCCTACATCTATCCCTATTTCTGGCTTTAACCTTAAGACAAGCCATAACATTCTTAATATTTGACATTTACCATTAGTTTAACTAGTTTAATTTTCTGCATCTGTAAGCCTTCAAATAAACTTGGGACTTTTATTTATTTAAAAAATCTCAGCTGCCACAATTCTACGTGTGAAGGAGAGCTGCATTTTCTAATGTCTCAATCTATTTTAAGGCATGACATTTAAAAGGAACATGATGCTTTCAGAAGCATGAAGACAGCAAGACAGCCAGCATGATCCTGAGTAATAAATCAGCTTACTAAAGGGGGTCTATATTGCAAAATCTCCTAAAATTTCTACAAAGAAGCGTTGTCTATAACAGTCTTCCTGATTACACACAATATGAAGTATCTAGATGTGAAAAATAAATGTAGTCTTGTCTAACACTGAGAATCAGGGAGGAAAGGAGTAGGCAGAGAAAAGTATATGTTTAGAGAAAATTGCTTGCAGTAAAAATAAAAAGGGCAGCACGGTGGTGCAGAGGTTAACATTACAGCCTCGAGGGTCCTGGGTTTGATCTTGAGTTTGGATTACTGTTTGTGCAGTTTTGCATGTCCGCCCCATGTTGGTTGGTTTCTTCTGGGTTCTCTGGTTTCCTTCCGCTGGCAAAAACATGCAGATGTTGCTGGATAAGTTAAACTGCCCCTAGGTGTGAATGAGTGTGTAATTATGTGTGTGCATGGTGCCCTCCGATGTACTAATGTCCCATCTGAGGTGAATTCTCCATGTTTTACGTCCAGTGCTCCCATGATAGGCTCTGCTTTGTGTCTTCTATCAAGTGAGAGATGGTTTGTGTATATTAGTCTGATATATCTGCTGTGTCGATGTCTCTAACTGTATAAGGAATATAACTACTGATCTACTGCTCAAATTCCTCAGTGAATAATCCTACTCATCTTACTCCTCCTTTGGCTCTCATGAGCCTCCGTTCCTGTCGTTCTCAGAGCTGGATTGAAACAAAGCAAAGCATTGCCCAGAATCAGTCGATCAGGTTGATTGTTGAGCCATACGGGGCTTGTTAGCTCTGGGCCTCCTAAAAGCAAAAAAAACATGTTAAACATGATATTGATTGCTACCGAGAAAGGGCTGTGTGAAAAAAAAAATGATAAAGAAAGAATGAACTGGGTTTGCAGTGTGGAACAGCAAAATGTATTGGAATAGGGCTTACAAAATTAATGATCAAATGTAGTTATTTAGTAATGTTAATTATTCTGTGAACTGTTTTTACATATGTGCAAGATGACATTTCTTTAACATATTTACTATGTTTGTAATAAATACATTTCTTTTTTCTCATTGTTGAAGACAGTTGTATATAATAGTAATTTTGTAAGTTAAATTCACTGTATATCATTGATTGATGCAAGATAATGAATGAGTGAAGAGACCATCATTGATCCCACTGGCAGAGCTAAATTGGTACACTGAGGTTCAGTGGCAGTTTGGTGTTATTGATTAGTGTTAGAACTGTGGGAAGTTAATGTTACTCACTTACAACATGTTCTTAACAAATTGGCAGAAATTGTTAGCCTGTGACAGATTCTGTTTTTATTACTGAGATTCAGCTGAGGTGTTTGTTTATTTATTTATTTAATTTTAAACACTATCTGTATTTCTATGTTTTACAGACTGGCTGTAGCCTACTATTTAATGTATATTTATTTTAAATCACTGGGCCTCATTAGTCACTTTTAGTAAAGTTGTGTGTAAATGTCAAATGAAAATTTTTGATGCCCACAAATTCCATAAAAGTACAAATGCACAGACAGCTGGGAGCATGAAATGAACAATAAGGTGAAGGCTGAAAGGGGGATATTTTGAAGTGGAAGATATGCTGACTTACTCATATGGCAATACAAAATATTTAATAATGTATATTATTGAGAATATAATATAAGGATGTGTTTTGATTGAGACTTCAACATTTTTTTATAAGTCACTCTGGATAAGGATTAAAAACGATTTAATTTTGACAGTACAGTGTCCTCCACTAATATTGGCACCCTTGGTAAATATGAGCAAAGAAGGCTGTGAAAAATTGTCTTCATTGTTTAAACTTTTGATCTTTTGTTAAAAAAATTCACAGAAATACTCTGCTCTCATGGATATCAAACAATTGCAAACACAACACAGCTTTATCCAAAAAAAAAAAAAAAAAACGTTGTTCAATATAGGTGTGCAACAATTATTGGCATCCATATGAATTCATATAAGAAAAATACATTTGAAGTATATTCCCAGTGATATTTAAAAAATTTCTTAGTACACCTGGGTGACTAGGAACAGGAAATTGTTCAAGCAGTACTTCCTGTTTGCTGCAGAAGCTCCTGCCTCTGCCAGAAAGCTTAAAATGGACAGTGGTTGGATCTTCAAGCAGGACAATGATCCAAAACATATATCAATATCAGCACAAAAACGGTTTTCTGACCACAAAATCAAGGTCCTGCCATGGCCATCCCAGTCCCCTGACTTGAAACCCATAAAAAAAAAAAACCTGTGGGGTGATCTATATTTAACAAAGATAGATATACAGTGGGTATAGAAAAGAATCACCCCCTTTAAAATAATCACATTTTATTGCTTTTCAGCCTAAAATGAAGACAGACACAGTTTTTGTTTTATCCAGCTGTGTTTACTCAGTGCAACTTATAACATCCAAGTGAAAGATATAACTCCAACATGTCAGAAAAAAAATAAAAAAAATAAAAAACAGAATTACTCAATTGGAAAAAGGATCACCCCCCATTTTGTTGAACCACCTTTTGCTTTAATTACAGCCTTTAGTCTGTTGGGATATGTCTCTACTAACTTTGCACATCTAGACTTTGCAATATTTGCCCACTCTTCTTTGCAGAACTGCTCAAGTTCAGTTAAATTTGATGGTGACCATTTGTGGACTAAAGTCTTCAAGTCATTCCACAGATTTTCAATGGGGTTTAAGTCTGGGCTCTGATTAGGCCATGCAAGGACATTCACCTTTTTCTCCTTCAACCACTGTGTGGTCAGTTTTGCTGTGTGCTTTGGGTCATTGTCATGTTGGAAGGTAAACCTTCTTCCCATTGACAACTTTCTGGCAGAGGGCAGCAGATTTTCCTCAAGAATTTGACGGTATTTTGCCCCAGTATTTTCTATACTGACAAGTGCTCCAGTTCCTGCTGCAGAGAAACACCCCCATAACAGGATATTACCACCTCCATGCTTTACTGTAGGAATGGTGTTATTTGGATGATGAGCTGTATTGGATTTCTGCCAGACATATCATTTGGTGTTGAGGCCAAATAATTCAATTTAATCTCATCTTACCTGAATCTTCAAGGTGCGTTTTGGCAAAGCTCAGTCATGACTGCATGTGGCCTTTCTTGAGGCGTAGCTTTTTTCTTGCAACCCTCCCATACAAGCCACAGTTGTGGAGAATTTGTGATATTGTTGTCACATGCACACAATGACCACTCTTTGTCATAAATTCCTGCAACTGCTTCAGAGTTGCTGTAGGCCTCTTGGTAGCCTCTCTGACCAGTTTCCTCCTGGCTCTTTCATATATATATATATATATATATATATATATTGAGGGAGAAAGAGAGACAAAGAGAGAGAAAGAGAGAGAGAGAGAGAGAGAACCTTCTTCTCTGAGCTACCACTGCCTTATTTTATTCATCATGACCTAAAATAGAAAGTATGTGAATGTGTGAGTGTAAGAGTAAATGAAAACAGATGATTTAGACACATATTATGAATATGCTAGCAGTCTTGCTAGCAAATCTTTCATAGAACCAGCTATTAATAAAGCCATTTCAGCCTACAGAAGGAAGACTTTAGACTGAGATATTACTTCCTTTGTCCTAAATGCTAGAATTGATCTCATCTACTGTTTGCACTAGAATGGCAGCCATGTTAGCAAATTTACCAAATGCGAGATACACAGAATCTGTTCTAATCCAACCTGAAGAAGCAGATCATGTATTTTCTTTGCTGTCAGCTGTAATAGGATGCGACATAAAAGCAAGAGACAATAAAAAAGAAAAATTAAGACTAATATGATAATTACTGCATGAATAGTCTTAGTCTTAAATATCATGTTAATCATTAATTTATCATATAATTTACAACTTTATCTTAATTTAACAATATGGCCCCCACACTCATTTTTTAGCAGCTTATAAAATAGCACTTAATCTTGTACATCATATTTGTTTGGACAATGAACTAGAAGCACAGTAACAGAGACAGTGAAGCTTTGGAAGAGGTGAATAAAACACTGGATCTATTATATCAATATGCATATATATTACTGTGTATATTAACCACTATGAGTATACAGTTTTTAGTACTAAGACATGGCTATATATTCTATATATCCACCTTATTCATAAACAAAGAAAAAACAAGTTTTACAAATTAGACAAAATGTCTTTATTTATTTGTTTGTTTGTGTAACGCCTCAGCACAAGCAGCATCATATAATTCACACAATTATAACCAGAAGAAATAAAACAATGGGCCTTCTCAGCCAGAGAACCCACAAGAAACTCTGGACCAAAATGTCTCCACTCAGGGAGCCATAAAACAAGGAATTCACACCCAGACACCCAGGAGCCAATTAAATCCAGCATGTGCATCTGCCTTATCTCAACCAACACGGCAAGCGTTAAAGGCCTCCCTGACCCAGGGCTGAACCCTCTCGACCACAGAAACTGCTCTCAAATGCAGTGATTTAGGCCTTTTGGGCCAGACCATTAAGGCCAATAAATTCTGGAAGAAAGGAGAGACCTTTTCGCTCACTCACAAAGATTACACATTCCACAATTCCACACTTCCACACAAGGACTCGCACATTCCACAATCGGCGCTTACCAGAAGCAACGACTGTGGGAATTAATACATCTTTGAACAACTGCAATCACCTATGTCCTACCATGTGTTGTTCTATTTTCTTCATGTGTATCACCTTTAAGTTGCCACTAATTATTTCATTTAATAATGTATTAGTGTAGTAACCCTAGGAGGATCATTGTGTTTTAAATATTAGTAATGTAGCGTATGACGGTGCCCAAACTGATTTCTGAATTAACCCAGACGGAACATAGAAAATTTCGTCACTCAGGTGACCGAGAGTAACCCCGAGAGGCCTCCTGTGGCCAGATGCCCTTTGGAATGCAAAAGACTCTTTGGAACCCACACAGGACTTACCCCTGCAATAAAAGAAACCTTTGATGACTGAACGTCTGGGAAACTTCATGATTAGTTCGTCAGCAGGGGTCCACCAAAACTCCGACCAAGGGCCTGTAAATCTCTGACCTAATCTCTGTTTACGACCACATGATTTAACCTCAAAGTCGCAAAGGCCAGAGAAGAAAATGTCCTCCCTAAGGTCACCATGAGGTGACCAAGGACAGGTGGGACATTAGAAGAACGCCAGCCCCCTCTTCTGGACATACACACGCGCACACACACACACACACACACACACACACACACACACACACACACACACACACACAAGCTTACCTTACACACACAATGGAGAAATCGCTCTCTTTTCAATGTAACGTGTAATTATATGTGATTAGTCGATGCCTAAATAGTGTGATGTTATCTTGCTTACATATATTGTGTGTTTCTGTAACCAACCTTAATGATTTTAGATAGCTTTAATTTAGCATATCATTTTAAATGTCTGTAACCAGGTTTTATTTGTAATATTCTTCACAAGTCCATCGAATTTGGTATGTAGTTAATCGTCTCGAGATACCCGGATTGATTATGCATATCATATTGCAATGGGATACATTATTTCATGTTTTCTCTTAATTTCCTATATAATACGGTATAAACCAGCTCCTCCCTGGACATTTAAAATAGGGTCCGAGACCAGACAAAGAGAGTTCATCCGGACATGCAAATCCAACTTCCTGATTGGCCCATATCCCAAAGAGGTGTGTGCGTTGGTGTTGTCTTTAAAACAACACCATGCTCTTCTTCACACTTCAGCTCAATCTCAGTCTTCTGTCTCTTCAACTTCACGTCTACACTCCTTCCGGTTTCTCTCCCCTCGGGGCCACGTGCCCCAGGAAGAGGAAACCAGGATCTCTCTCTCCCAGACAAAGGATGCAACTACCTCACGGCTCACGCCTTTTCAAACGGCGCAACGAGCCAGCGAACTCTACACGACCTCCCGCAAACTTTCAACCCTGAGGCTATGCAAGTATAGTTAACGAACCTATATCTGCGTTTAAGATTGGACCCCTGTTTACAGGAGAATTAAGTTTGTGCTGGTTTTGAAAAAGGCTAATTAGTTGTGTTTTTGTCTGCTTCCCTTTTATTTCATTTCTTTCTCTCTATCCCTTTTCTTATCCTTGTATATAGATGTACATAGGCATGTTTGCTTAGACTTAGTCGTGTGTATCCATAGTTACATCTAGCTATTAAAATCTATTATCCCACGCTTGATTTGCTCTGTTTTGTCATGTGATGAGTCAATTAAACGCTGCATAAGATCTCGTTACCTGCTCTAATCTTTAATAACAAACTTCATGAGTTAATTCTTCCTGGCCAGAAGGATAAACTCACTCTTTAGAGTTCATAAAGCTGATCTAGGCCACATACATAGTCATAATTGATTATAATCCGTTAATAATATTGGTTATAATCCAAGTTACTACACATTCTGGTAGATAATGCGGGCACGCTTTAAAACTCATCTCCTTTAAAAAGGTGCTTCGAATCTAAGCGTGCGATTCTGTTTCGTTTCATGTTTAAAGTTGATCCATTTCATTATTCTGGTGGAAAAGAATAATGCTAGTAATGCTTTTGATTCGTTACAATAATGTACTTTAAGTATAGTCAAACATGTCTTGTTTGGTATGTATGTGTTCATTGAGTGATTTCCTAAATCATAAGAGTAAGGAAATTTGTGTAGATTGTTCTCATATGTACATGCAAAATTTCAGGACAAAGTTTAATAATCTACTCATCATTGAAGAGTGTGGAACCACTCATCCACATGGACAAGGGGCTGATTAGCATAATAGGTGGAGAATCTGGCTAACACCCCGCCCAAAGACAATATTGATTGGAGAAAGCACTCTGGGCTGGACTAGCCCAGGAAGTGTTAAAATCCTAAGAACACAAGTTTTGCTCGGTCGTCGCTTGCTTTGCTCTCTCTCGTGTCTCTTGCTTCTTTTCATGCTTCGAAGGACGAGGTCGGCGGAGGGTCTCCAGAGCCAATCAACATCAGGGAGATCAGATCAGGTTTACCTCGGCCTGGGGACCCAGCGAGAGCTGCCGCCTGCTTTTCAAGCCTCCCGCCTTCATTCCACTCAGCATTCCGATTGGTCTTCCGAGATGCCTCTCACCAACCTGACCGCTGACGACACCACGACGTAACGAGGAAATCCCTTCAACACAGCTAAGGCAAGTGCAATACCCCAGAATCTAGCTAATCTGGTGTCTATAATAAGTTGAGCCCTTCTAAAGGAAGTGAAGATAACTTAATAAGTTGATGGTTCGTTCAGATCATGATCTGTGAAATAGCATGCAACGCTAGAGACTCGGAACTTCATTCACTCTTCATCCACCCATTTATGTATGCATGTGTGTGTGTGTGTGTTTTATATATTAGATTAGTTTCTGTGTCATAGAGTAGTTCAATAAAGTCTCGTCTGTTCTTAAATATACGTGTTCTTATTGCTTACAAGTGTCTATTGCCTTGAATTGCAATTCTGCTACATGCTCTTTAAATAATATTTAACTATGTTTAGGATATTATTGCCGGTGGCCACGGAGGTAATATCTAATGCATAATTAATGAATACACTAACCAAGGACAGGTGGGACATTAGAAGAATGCCAGCCCCCTCTTCTGGACATACACACGCGCACGTGCGTACACACACACACACACACACACACACACACACACACACACACACACGCTTACCTTACACACACAATGGAGAAATCTCCCTCTCTTCAATGTAACGTGTAATTATATGTAATTATTCCATGTCTAAATAGTGTGATGTTATCTTGTTTACATATATTGTGTGTTTCTGTAACTAACCTTAATGACTTTAGATAGTTTTAATCTAGCATATCATTTTAAATGTCTGTAACCAGGTTTTATTTGTAATATTCTTTACAAGTCCATCGAATTTGGTATGTAGTTAATCGTCTCGAGATATCCGGATTGATTATGCATATCATATTGCAATGGGATACATTATTTCATGTTTTCCATTAATTTCATTTATAACATGGTATAAACCGGCTCCTCCCTCGACATTTAAATTAGGGTCCGAGACCAGACAAAGAGAGTCATCCGGACATGCAAACCCAACTTCCTGATTGGCCCATATCCCAAAGAGGCGTGTGCATTGGTGATGTCTTTAAAACAACACCACACACTTCAGTTAGAGTTAGACTTCACTTCTTCGTCTCTTCACTCACGCTCTTCCGGTTTCTCTCTCCCCCGGGGCCACGTGCCCCGGGAAGAGGAAGCCAATATCTCTCTCTCTCCGGACACAAGATGCAACTACCTCCGGGCTCACGCCCTTTTCAAACAATAACAACCAGCGAACTCTACACGACCTCACGCAAACTCTGAACCTTGAGGCTATGCAAGTATAGTTAATGATCTATATCTGCGTTTAAGATTGTACCCCTGTGTTACAGGAGAATTAAGTTCGTGCTGGTTCTGAAAAAGGCTAATTAGTTGTGTTTTTGTCTGCTTCCCTTTCTTTCATTACTTTCTCTCTATCCCTTTTCTCTCCCTGTATATAGATGTGTATATATGTATGTTTGCTTAGAGTTAGTCGTGTGTATCCACAGTCACATATAGCTATTAAAATCTATTATCCCACGCTTGATTGTCTCTGTTTTGTTGACCTTATAGAGTCAATTAAACGCTGCGATCTCGATTACCCGCTCTAATCTTTAATAACAAACTTCGTGGGTTAATTCTTCTTGGCCAGAAGGATAAACTCACTCTTTAGAGTTCATAAAGCTGATCTAGACCACATACATAGTCATAATTAATTATAATCTGTTGTAGTTAATTATCTATATGTATATGTGCACCTATATAAATTCCCTTTTATGGCTGATGTATATTTATAACTGGTCACAACACGCGTTGATTAGATATATAGATATATTTCACGCCATTTGAGCTAATTCCTTACATAAATTGGAGAATACATTTAAACGTGTTAAACATCCTTTTTTATTTGTTACATAAATTGTAACTGGTCGAGAATATTTTTAAACGTTGCAGATTCATCCGAGTTACTACAAATTCTGGTAGGGCATGCTTTAAAACTCGTCTCCTTTAAAAAGGTGTGTTGAATCCAAGCGTGCGCTTCTGTTTTGTTTCATGTTTAAAGTTGATCCGTTTCATTATTCTGGTGGAAAAGAATAATGCATAATAATGCCTTTTCAATTCGTTACAGTTTAGATAACCTAACTATAGTGATTTTAGATAGTTTGAGCGAGGATCTAATTTTAAGTTGTCTATAACCATGTCTAAAGATCTTTCACTGTCCAAGGTATCACAACCACCTTGAGTTTGGTATCAAAATCATTGTTTCTTAATATGCCAATTAATGATGCATACTATAGGACGATGGGATGTATCATTCTATACTTTTCCATATTTTGTTCTAATCCAAACTTAATACAAACCCCGCCTTGACATGCGAACCCGCTCTGGAACAGACAAAGAAAGTTCTCCCCCAGAACTTTCTCCTCTCTCTGGATTTGTGTCGAGCTGGCTGAGAGAGAGCTTCCCCTCTCTCTCACGCTTTCCCCAGATCGCGAAGCCCCCACCTCCGCTGCTGAAGCGCGCACTAGCGTTTCTTCAGAGTGAGACGAGGGCGCAGCTTCTCTTGCCTCCGGCGATATGGAGACCGAGAGCGCCGCCTCTGAGCGCTCCTCGCGCGATGATAAGGCATTTGTGGAGCTACTCGAGGTAGTGACTAATGCAGTGGCCAGGCTTAAGTTAGACTGGCCACAGGAGCAAGAGAACCCCAGGCACTCCAAATTGGACGACAGATTTCTGTTGGGTGGCCAAGGGGAGAGATTCCAACACTGATCTCTCCCCTTTTCCCCCAGATCTCAATGAGGAGTTATCTTGTTCGTGGAGTAGGCCTTACTCCTCACGTATCTTTGTACCCACGACGTCGTTTTATTCGACTATCGTGGGTGCTAAGGCGCATGGATATGTGATGATGCCTCAGGTCGAAGAGACGCTCGCGGGCTATCTCTCCTCTGGGAGCTCGTCATCGCTTAAGAAGCCAACCCTCCCCACCAAGCCTTGCAGAGTAACATCGTCTCTGGTGGGGAAGGCCTTTCAGGCAGCGGGTCAGGCTGGGGCTGCCCTGCACACCATGGCGGTTTTGCAGGCGTACCAGGCTGACCTGCTGAAAGACCTGAGCATGGGCAGGAATATTAGTGAGGGGACATTTTTAGAGCTGCGCCGAGCCACAGATCTGTCTCTTCGTGCAACCAAGCAGACGGCCCGTGCCATGGGCCGTTCTATGGCTGCTTTAGTTGCCATGGAGAGACACCTATGGCTCAACCTCACTGCGACATTGAGGATATTGAGGATAGGGACAAAGCTTTCCTCCTTGACTCCCCCATATCACCTTCTGGCCTTTTTGGCGACGCCATGAACACTGTCGTCACTAGGTTCAGGGAGGCCAAGAGACACGCAGAGACTTTTGATAAGTGTCTTCCCCACCATGCTCAGACTCCGGGGCTGGGTGGCTGACCCAATCCGGTCTCTCTGCGGCAAGAGTTGCAGAAGCAGAGTGTGGTGAGCCGTTTGCCCCCTCGTAGGGACTGGGGAGCGGCTCGCCGATCTCAGCAGCCCAGTAAGAGGCCGGACCTGAGAACGATCATTTTGTCCGGGAAGAAGTCCTGAGGGTCAAGTCCTCGGGACCGTGGGGGTGTGCCCCTCCTGGGAGGAGCATGAGAAGTTCCAACGGGAAGTAGATGCTCCTTCCTGGCACCCTCAGGAGGCCCTCCAGCCAAACGTTAGGTGTTTGGTTGCCTCCTGCTATGCTTCAGGACACCAGACACCTAACACCTCCCCATCTAAGCGAAGTGTCAAAACTAGTGCCCCTCTCAGAGAAACTGGCAGCGTGGAAGCTACTGCCAAGTATCTCTCCATGGGTAGAAAGGACTGTAGAGAAAGGCTACAGGATTCAGTTTGCATATCGGCCTCCGCGTTTCAATGGCGTGGTCTCCACTTCCGTGAAACCGGAACAAGCCCATGAACGCACCTTGAAGATTCTAAGGCCACATGGAAAAAGGTGTTATGGTCAGATGAGACTAAAACTGAATTATTTGGCCTTAACACCAAACTGTGGCAGAAATCCAATACAGCTCACCATCCAAATAACACCATTCCTACAGTAAAGCATGGAGGTGGTAATATCCTGTTATGGGGGTGTTTCTCTGCAGCAGGGACTGGAGCACTTGTCAGGGTAGAACGAAAATGGATGGGACAAAATACCATCAAATTCTTGAGGAAAACCTTCTGCCCTCTGCCAGAAAGTTGTCAATGGGAAGAAGATTTACCTTCCAACATGACAATGACCCAAAGCACACAGCAAAACTGACCACACAGTGGTTGAAGGAGAAAAAGGTGAATGTCCTTGCATGGCCTAATCAGAGCCCAGACTTAAACCCCATTGAAAATCTGTGGAATGACTTGAAGACTTTAGTCCACAAACGATCACCATCAAATTTAACTGAACTTGAGCAGTTCTGCAAAGAGGAGTGGGCAAATATTGAAAAGTCTAGATGTGCAAAGTTAGTAGAGACATATCCCAACAGACTAAAGGCTGTAATAAAAAAATTAAGGCAAATTAAAGCAAGAGGGTGATTCTGGTTTTTAATTTTTTAAATTTTTTTCTGAAATGTTGGTGGTATATCTTTCACTTGGATGTTATAAGTTGTACTGAGTAAATACAGCTGGATAAAGCAAAAAGTGTGTCCGTCTTCATTTCAGGCTGAAAAACAACAAATTGTGATTATTTTAAAGGGGGTGATTCTTTTCTATACCCACTGTATATAATTATATTTCTCAAAAAAAAATCACCATATATTTTCTTGTAGAATTCATAAAAGTGTGTTGTTTATTGACTGCAAGCAAAATAACACAACATATATAGCACTGTCTTAATTGAGTCAATATCAGCCATTAGTTGTTAAGGGAAGATAAGAGGTAATTCTGTCTATTATTAATATAGTATGTGTGTTAATATACGGTGTCACAACAATTTTAAATAAAAATCTTTGGATATCCCAACCACTCTACCTATCAGAGACTTGTAAGCCTCTGATGTCTTTTTACTGAGTGACTGCTGACTATGACCAACCTTCCTCTTTATGTGCAGTACACTGATTCCAGTTATAAGTAGCATATTGATATCTTCAGCACTAACCATGAACATAATTTCATTTATAAAAATAATAATAACAAAATAATAAAGAGTCTCATGATTCATAGTGCTGATCATATGCTCCCCTATGAGTCTTGGTTCTTCCTCCTAGCTTCATCTTAGGAAATTTTTCCTTTCACACCTGAATACTACCTTGTGTGTGTGTGTGTGTGTGTGTGTGTGTGTGTGTGTGTGTGTGTGTGCATGCATGCGTGCGTGTGTGTGTGTGTTTGTGCTATTTTTAACTGGATTCCTGCTAATTTCCAGCTCTTTGTTTTGAAGTGGGTATTCCCTCCACATAAATGTCTGTTTTCCTACACTTGGGATGTATTGCACCAATAGCTCATCTTTCAACTGATTCTCTTCCAAGGCATAACACTTTTATCTTTAGAAGGCCATCATAATGTGTGTGTGTGTGTGTGTGTGTGTGTACACATTGCAAGATTTTCCGACAAGTTCATGCAGTGATGTAAGGTGCTGCATATATTCATAAATACTGCCATCACACAGCAAATTATTCCCCTTCTCCTTCTCAACTGTGCACATCAGACTACATGAACTACATGATATGAAGCTATCTGCTTATCAGCTTGTAACTATGGTCAGAGGTACAAGTGTCCTTTCCTCCTATGCTTGGGATAACCTTTTCTTATTCCTTTCTACTTTGCTCAGTGTGCTTTTCTTCTGATATTACAAACATTATTCTTGGAACTTTGAGCATTGTTCTCCAGTGTTGATGGCTTTGCACTAAGTAGATTTTATTTACCATCTCTGCTCATTTTTACAGCTGAATTGATTCCCCTTTTGTGTTTTCTCCAACTAGCAGATCTATGGAGCTTGTGGTCACCGCATTGCTAGCATCATTGAATGGGTATTACCGCAACATTCCATGAACTGTTTTATACTACGCCTGCTATTTTTAAATGGATTCCTGCTAATTTCCTGCTCTTTGTTTTGAAGTGGGTATTCCCTCCACATAAATGTCTGTTTTCCTACACTTGGGATGTATTGCACCAATATCTTGCAATTGAATCTCTTGCAAGGCGTAAATGGGCAACAGCTCGTTGTTGGCATTGATAATTTCAAGGAAGCAATGTCTGACTCAAACATCCCCTGCACTGACTGGACAGCTATGCCAACGTTGATGTAGCATGCTCAGCTCAGAGCCAAATCTGGCCCAAGCCCCAGGACCAGAAGCCAAGTAAGGAGTCTGAGTTGCACTCTAGACAAATGAATGACTTGGCAGCAGACATGGCTTTGCAAAAATCAGTGATCCACAAGCCAAGACTGTGTAACTAGGAGGCCTGCATTTCTCAACAGTGACCTACTTATAACTAAATGGCCAGTCCTTCATTCTCTTTAACAGATCATGAGGCTATTAATTCTACAACATATGTACAACATACAGGGCCATATCTATGCACATACTGTATGTAAATTTAGTGATTTAGTCACTATGGAAACAGAGCTTGTGTGCGCAAATTAGTCTGACCAAAAAGCAGGTACTTATCAGTGAGATGATATCACAGCACCCTGAGATGACATTGAAGCACTGACACACCAACTTACATGTTCAGGTCATTTACTTTTATTTTTTAACATTGCCTTAAGAACAGCAAGAAAAAAAAAAACAGCATACCTTGCTGATTTGGACACAATAACAAATTTGAACACAATAACATTTTATCCCACCTTCCATACTTGTTTGCATTTTTTCTTTCCTGCCTACCTTTCTTCAACCAGACCTACAGCTCATTCTAACTCCCCTTCTGGGAGTTTCCTCATCTTAGTAATACCAATCTTCATACCAAAGTCCCCATCATCCAAATTCGCCAATTCAGTTTCTCAATCTGTCTCTCAAGGATCACAGACACTCTCTCATCCAGTGTCTCCATCAAAGATCACAGACACTCTCTCCATCACTATAATCAAGCCACCCAGTTGGCTTTCTTGAAGCCTTTGTCCTCTTCATTCCAACACTCACCCATATTAACATCAAACCATCCCCCTATTCATCCCAATCCAATTCCCTATTTATCTCAATTCCTTTTCTCATTTATCCAACCACACTCCTTTTATCTGTTTCATCTGTTAGTCTGGCCTCCTGTTTATTTCTCTGTCTCTCCTTATAAGTAAGAGAATCAAAAGACTATTCCAAAATCAAATCGACAAAATTAGTGGTTAAAAGGGTCTGTCCCTTTCAGAGATCCCCCAGTCATAATATGGAAATGCCGTGCGTCAGGGCGAGACAAGCAAAGAATATGAATGAAAATAGGGATAGAAGATAGAAGATATAAGAGATAGAAAGAGACAGCGTGACAGAGAGACAGAAAGAGAATAGTGCATATACTATATATATATATATATATATATATATATATTTATATATGTGTGTGTGTGTGTGTGTGTGTGTGTGTGTGTGTGTGTGTGTGTGTGTGTGCGTGTGTGTGCAAAGAATAAGTGAAATAAGGAAAAAAAAAATAAACCAAACAAAACAAACACTAAAACAAAAACACAAAAAAAAACCCTATAATATAAAGAACAATAAAACACAATCTTTTGGAAAACAAACCATTTCCATTTAGTTCTCAAACTTTTACCTTTATAAGGCCATCATAATCAATGTCACAAATGCACTATTTTATTCACCATTTATATTTAAATGTTTCTATGTCTCTAACCAGCCGATAATAAGCATATTCTACTTTTACATGTGGTTTTATTAATCCCTTGTAACCTGGAACAGCTTCACTTGGCTCTTTTCCAGTCAATTTACAGTTCTCCAGTTTTTTAGAAGAGTTAAGTCCCCCTTCTTAGGTAGTAGTGTTAAAACCGCTCATTGGCAAGACTTAGGAGGGACTCCTACACAATTACATTCGTGTATTACCTCAAAATAGTCAGAGCCAATAATGTTTCAGAAGCTCCTATAGAATTCAGCAGGAAGTCCATCTATTCCTGGCGCATGGCTTGAAGAGAGTCATATAACTGCGACAGTCACTCAAAAGGTCACACTCAAAGGTCAGTTATTATTTTTCCAAATCTTGTGAGTTCTTTCATGATGGACTTATCTGATACAAATGTTTGAAATTGTTACTTTTGTTGCTGGAACGGAGAGTGGTGTTACTGAAACAAACGTTTCTTTCAACCACAATCCACTCTCAATCAACTGATTGACTAGGGCTTCTTTTTTAGAAAAACAATGTGCTCCTTGTTCATACATCAGGCCGAAACAATGTTACCACAGCTAACCTGCTCTCCTACTGCTAAGAGCAGATCTTCCACAGTCATGCCGGCCTCTGGTACACACCTGCACCATTACAGAGGGAGAGGGATGGCGTTCCCTTCATGGGAACAGTCGCCATACCGGTCTTGGCAAATCACGCCTCAATCGGTAGATTTCTCTCTTTTTTCAACAAACTTGTGCACTATGTGTTTTGACCAGCCAACAAGGGGGGAAAATGCAGAAATTATCACATCCACTCCTACCAAACACAAGCTCTCACACAGTCCCACTCCCAGCATGCACCAATGATAGAGAGAGAGAGAGAGAGAGAGAGAGAGAGAGAGATTGTGGTGTTTTGACTATCTGTTTACTGTTAAAAGGATTTGATATTCCTCTGTTGCATGAGTTATGTGTGTTGGGGGTTAGTGCTGATGAATCATCTGTAGTTAGACTAGTATGAGCTGTCAGACTAGCCTGTTTTTTCTCTTTCTTTTGAGTGTGTGTGTGTGTGTGTGTGTGTGTGTGTGTGTGTGTGTGTGTGTGTGTGTGTGTGTGTGTGTTGGCTCGCTACTTTACACAAGCACTCTGAAAGATATTGATTTCTTTGGAATGTGTGTGTGTGTGTGTGTGTGTGTGTGTGTGTGTGTGTGTGTGTGTGTGTGTGTGTGTGTGTGTGTGTGATTGTGCAGTATCTCTGGCACAATCACAGCTCTTCTATTGAAACTGACAAATTGGCCTTGACATACATAGATTTAGTGAAGGAGAGAGAGAGAGAGAGAGAGAGAGAGAGAGAGAGAGAGAGATGCAGCAAGCTATGGAGAAAGACAGACAGACACAGAGAAAAACAGACAGAGAGGGTGATCTAAATTTTGCTGAATTGTTAAATGCTACATTTTTATTAATGTATTTCTCTTCTTTTTCTCTGTGCCCGATCTCTCTTTCCTCTCCCACTCTGCCTTACTCCCTTGCATGTTATTTCCTGCTCTTGTTCCTGTAGATTGACCTTTAGATTGATAGATTAAGTGATGTGTGTGTGTGTGTGTGTGTGTGTGTGTGTGTGTGTGTGTGTGTGTGTGTGTGTGTGTGTGTGAAATCTAGTTTTGTCAAGAGTGCCGAGTAGTTTTACAAGATCAAGATCTACTCAATGTAATACACTTCGGATAGAACAGAAAACACACATCTGAGTCAAACATTGAGGTGTGTGTGTGTGTGTGTGTGTGTGTGTGTGTGTGTGTGTGTGTGTGTGTGTGTGTGTGTGTCACAATAAGCATGGTGATATTGATAACTGATCCACCATATTGTCAATGTGGTCTTCTAGTTCAATATCTTCTTTTTCAATATGCTTTCTGTTCAATCAGTGGGTCTCATTAATCAATCCTTTAGTAAAGTACAGCTGATTTGCATTTGATGATGCCCACAAAACTCCATAAAAGGCAAAGCTCACAGCACTAAAATGACAAGAAAATGGCAAAAAAAGACTTTCTCAGAGGAAAAAGTGGAAATTATTTTGACTCACAAAAATCTATATTATTCAACAGCGTAAGAACCCATTGAAATGGCCTAAATCTTGAGATGAATTACAGAAAAGGGGAATTAAATGTGAATTAAGTGAGGTGAAAAGAAAATGGTTTGACAAGAAAATAAGATAATATTTTGATAATAAAATAATAATAATAAAAAAGAAAAAAATATATAATGCACCCAGGTGATCATGGACACACACAGGGTGGAGGCGGGAACTGAAACCCCAGCCCCTGAGGTGCAAGTCAAATGTGCTAACCCACATGTTCCCACTGTTTGGGAAAAGCAGGAGGCAGCATGTCACAGGAAGTAAAGCAACACACTAGGAAGTATATGGTATTGTAGTTTGATACATACCAGATCAGTCACTTATAAGTCACTTAGTGTTGGCTCGAATAAAGTGTTGAACACCATCAAAAGAAGGTGCTGTGTATTATAATTTATATGCTCAGTCATTACACCATGACCTCCTTTTATTTAGCAACATTCATAATTGAATGACTGGTCTTATTTATCTTAATTTATGGATTTCTGTTTGTGTTACGAAACACAGGGAGGGCAGGATGCGTGTGCTGGGGAAACAGTCACTTTATTAGGGATAAGCAAAAGAAATGGGACATCCACAAAAATAGGAGCAGGTAAAGAATAATCCACAAAATAGCAAGGCAGTAATTCCAAAATAGCAAGGCAGTAATTCCAAAATAGCAAGGCAATAAATCCACAGTGCACAAAACATGAGAACAAAACAAAACAAAGCAAACGCACGAGACTAGGCTATGGTCTATGAACTATGATTTATGGGCTATGGACTATGGGCTATGGGCGAGAGCGCACGAGAAGATAGCAGGTGTACAGCACATGCTTAAACTAACTCTAATACGAGGCAGAGACAAACAGGGGTTTAAATAAGGAGGGTAAACGAGGCTAAACACAGCACACCTAAAAGTGATAATGACATTTAAACAGCAGACCAATGAATGAACAGGGCAGAGACATGACAAACAAGGAACCAATAAACATACAGAGGCGGAGACATGACGTAAACCAGAACATACGCGCACATGGCGCAGTAAACAAACGAGAGTTCATGAATGAATCAGTCCAGCAGTTTTTGTGAATGAATGGGAAAGTGCTACTTGCTCTCCTCGGCAGTAGCGCAGAGATCGGAATGTGGAAGTGAGTCGTTCGCTTCGCGAGCAACTCTGAGTGCGAGAGGTTGTCTAACAGCCCCCCCACCCCCCAAGGCACTTCTCCCCAAGCACTGGAAGTTCCAACCGCTCTGGCGGACCTGGGTCCCTGGGCAGGATCATAGTGTCCATCTCCCAGGTCCCGAGGCATGCATAATTCATTGTTCTGGAGCCAGAGCGGAGCGTGTCTGGTTGTCCCTTCAGCCACGGTCTGGAACTTGGCTTGGAACTTGGCTTGGAACTTGGCTTGGAGCTTGGCGTGGAGCTTGGCGTGGAGCTTGGCGTGGAGCTTGACCTGGTGCTTGGCTTGGAGCTTGGAGCTTGGCTTGGCTTGGAGCTTGGAGTGGTGCTTGACCTGGTGCTTGGCTTGGAGCTTGGAGCTTGGATTGGCTTGGAGCTTGGCGTGGTGCTTGACCTGGTGCTTGGCTTGGAGCTAGGCTTGGAGCTTAGCATGGTGCTTGACCTGATGCTTGGCTTGGAGCTTGGAGCTTGGCTGGGCTTGGAGCTTGGAATGGTAACTGGACTGGAACTAGGACTGGAAACAGGCCTGGAATCAGACTTGGCACCTGGACTGGAGATAGACATGAAAACAGGCTTGGAGACAGACTTGGAGACAGACATGGAAGCTAAACAGAAAACTGGACTTGAAACAAAACTAGAAACTTGACTGGAAACTAAACTAGAAACAGAACTGGAAATGAAATCAGAAACCTGACTGGGAACAGGACTGAGAACAGGAATGGATTCAGGACAAGAGACTGGATTGGAAACTGGACTGAAAACTGAACTAGAATCTGGACTGGGTACAGGACTGGAAACTAAACTAGAAACAGAACTGGAAGTGAAATTAGAAACCTGATTGGGAACAGAGCTGGAGACAGAGATGGAGACAGAGCTGGAGACAGAGCTGGATTCTGGACAGAGAAAGGACTCTGGGTCTGAACTGAGGCATGGACTGGATCATGACTCTGGCTTAGGGTATGGATCTGGACTTGGACATAGACTAGGACTTGGAAAGGAGGTCATCCCGTGGATCTCAGACATGGACTTGGCTTGGGAGGAGGTCATCCCGTGGACCTCTGACATGAACTTGGCTTGGGAGGAGGTCATCCCGTGGACCTCAGACATGAACAGGGCTGGATCGGAGGTCTCCTCTTGGGTCTCCGACAGGAACAGGACAGGAACGGAGGTCCCCTCTTGGACCTCTGGAGGGCGCTCCGCTGGGGAGACCTCCTGCTGGGTCTCCGACTGGAGCTCGGGGCTGGAGGGTGCCATGTTAACCTCCAGGGGCAGCTCCGCTGAGGAGACCTCCTGCTGGGACTCTGGCGGGAGCTCGGGGCTGGAGGTTTCCACGTTAACAAATGAGAATTCATGAATTAATCAGTCCAGCGGTTTTTGTGAATGAATGGGAAAGCGCTACTTGCTCTCCTCAGCAGTAGCGCGGAGATCAGAATGCGGAAGTGAGTCATTCGCTTCGCGAGTGACTCCGAGTGCGAGAGGTTGTCTAACAGTTTGTTTTCTTTATTAGCTGTTTTTTATATTTAATATTTCTTCGGTTATTACCATTGATATGAAATGACTGGGTTTCACAAAAGAAAAATTTAATGTGTGTAACTAAATATACACAAATTACTCCGCTTTCCTCCCTCAGTCAAAAGACGTGCGTTGTAGGCTGATTGGCATTTCCAAATTGTCAGTAGTATGTGTGTGCGATTGTGCCCTGTGATGGGTTGGTACCCTGTCCAGGGTGTCCCCCACCTTGTGCCCTGACAAAGAAACTGAACATGATGCTGTATCACTAATAAGAGACCTTATTGTTCCTCTCTTTTTCTCTACATAGGAAAATTATCCACTGTCCTTTTTTATGATAACAATGTTGGCACATGCAATTATATCATTAGTAACAGTTAACTCAGTAGGTAAGGTTGTCTAGTTGTGTGGCATGATATCACATATACAAGACCTAAAGGTGACCATGCAAGGCTTTATTGTTGTAAGGGAGCCACATGCATGATTTCTCTCTCTATTTTCCTTATTTCCCAAAGAAAATTATTGTTAGTAATAAGTATTGCTAATTAACTTAATTCTTATGTTTACAGTGATCAAAGATGTCAATAAAAAAAATAAAAAATCATATTATGTGTGTCTAATTACACACAACATTTTATGTAGGGAGATGAAAGAGCTGAAATTCACTTTCTTGACTCCTCAGCCTGTTTGTCTCTTTAATGTCTCCCTCACTCCTTTGTTCAGCTGAAGTTTTATTTCTGCTTTCTTTATGTGGCAGTTTAATAAAACTGTACAAAGATCACTTTATCTACAACAGGCAAGTGTCAGTATCTCTCTCTCTCTCTCTCTCTCTCTCTCTCTCTCTCTCTCTCTCTCTCTGTCTGTCTGTCTTGTGTGCTTGGAAACATGAAGCTGTGGTGAATAAGTTCAAAGCAGAGGGTGATTAAATTATACACAGACAAAGTAACAGAAAGCAACTGACACATACATCAAACACACACACACACACACACACGCAGACGCACACTGAGGAGGATGACAGGGAGAACAATACCAAATTCTTAAAAGAGAATGAGAGAAAGAAAGTGGAAGAGCGATCCTGTTGCATTTGTGTGTGTGTGTGTGTGTGTGTGTGTGTGTGTGTGTGTGTGTTTTCTTTTTTCTCTTGAGTGATTAGATTTCTTTGGTACATCCCTGCAAAGTATAACTGACAACACTGTGTGTGTGCATGTGTGGACCAGGTTGGCAAATTTCTAGTAGATGGAGTGATGATTGAAGTGTCCAATAACACAGCAGTTAATGTCTCTGTCCAGCAAAGACATAATACATCTATCTCTTCATCCAGTCTCCTTTCTTGTTTTCCACCTCTCTTCAGTCTGCTGCCTCTTTCTTTATTCTCTTCTGATAAGTAAACAGAGCCACCCCTGGGGTGCTAACACAAGAACACAGCAAAAGTTGCAGTGACCTGAAACGCTGCTTAGTGATACACCCTGATTCGTCTCGAGACAACAAATTAAATATGTAAATGTCATAGGGAGTCTGCAGTCATACACTGAGATACACTTAGGATGGATTGCGATTCCCAAAGCAGACAGACAATCTAGAATAGGTAATCCACCTACTGGCATGTTTTTGTGAATTGGAAGTAAACCAGAGAACCCATAGGAGCTTTGCTCTGCCACTGTGCTGGCCAATAAGTATAATTAAATAATAGATATCTCCATATGCAGATAAAGAAAAGAAAGAAAGTAAGTTTAAGGACAAAGAATGCAAGGGCTCTCAATTAAGTCCTGTTATATCATAAGTCAGAGACTGTACACATAGAAGATTCAAGATTCAAGAATATGTACAACCTTAGATATTGTAATATAACCCTAATTCCAAAAAAGTTGGGACGCTGTGTAACATAAAAAAATAAAAACAGAATGCAATGATTTACAAATCTCATAAACCCATATGTCATTCACAATAGAATATAGAAAACATATCAAATATTTAATCTGAGGAAATGTACCATTTTAAGGAAAAAATAAGGTAATTTTGAATTTGATGGCCGCAACGTCTCAAAAAAGTTGGGACGGGGGCAACAAAAGGTTGGAAAAGTAAGTGTTACTAAAAAGAATCTCTTTTGAAGAAAGCACCAAATTGTCGATTTGGTCACTCCTAAAGTTTCTGCTATCTCTCTTATAGCTCTGTTTTGTTTTTCAGTGTAATGATGGCCTTTTTCACTTGCACTGACACCTGCCAAATTGCATTGCAGCTACCAAATGCAAACTTAACACACACACACACAGACACACACACACACACACACACACACACACACACACACACACACACACACACACACACACACACATTAGTTTATATATAAAACATGTGAGCATTTTTTAGGAACACCTGTACACCTACTCAGTTATCTAAACAGCCAATTGTGTGACAGCATTAGAAATGCATAAAATCATTTTGACCTTGGCATGATTGTTGGTGCCACACAGGCTGGTTTGAGTATTTCTTCAACTGCTGATCTCCTGGAATTCACACACATAATAGTCTCTAGAGTTGTGCAATAAAGAAAAAAAAATATGCAGTGAGCGCCCTTCTGCGAATGGAAATGCCTTGTTGATGAGCTAGGTCAAGATTGGCCAGACTGGTTCGAGCTGACAGAAAGGCTATAGTAACTCAGATAACCACTCTATACAATTGTGGTGAGCAGAAAAGCATCTCAGAAAGCTGATGCTGCTGTGGGCCAAAACTGAACAGTTGAACACTGGAAAAATATAACCTGGTCTGATGAATTTCGATTTCTGCTGAGGAATTTGGCATCAACAGCATGAATCCATGCACTCAGCCTGCCAGACACAGTCCACGCTGGGGGAGATTGAGTGATCGTGTGGGGAATGTTTCTTGGCACACTTTGGGCTGAATGCCACAGCCTTTTTGATTACTGTTGCTGAACATGTGTATCCCTTCTTGGCAACAATTTACCCATCTTCTAATGGCTCCATCCAGCATAATAATGCAGCATGTCACAAAGCAAAAGTCGTCTCAAACTGGTTTCATGAACGACAATGAGTTCAGTGTTCTTCTGTGGCCTTCCCAGTCACTGGCTCTGAATCCAGTAGATCACCTTTGGGAAGTGGTAGAACGGGAGATTCCCAACATGAAAGTGCACCTGAAAAATCTGCAGGAATTGTGTGATGCAATCACGTCAACACGGACCAGAATCTCAAAGGAATATTTCCAACACCTTAAATGAATATTTCCAAGAAATCGTCATAGTCATAAGAAAGAAAGAAAGAATTTGAATTGAGATTTGTTTCTTTTTTTATGCAAAAAAGCAACAAGACCAAATAATTGGTAACATTAAATTTCAGGTATCACCTGGATGCCCCAGTTGGTCTCATGTCACACCCAATTCTCTACTCTCACCACTTCAGCTTCTACATGAACTAACAGGACTTTAAAAACTGAAAGCAACACATTAATGTATAAATGGCACAGCAGACTGTACATCTTTCATCTACCAATATCTTATTTGAAATTAATTGACAATACATTCAGGGATTCAGTGATTATCACTTGCTTGTGTGAAAACAGAGTGGGGTGAACTGACAGAGGGTGTGTGTCTTTGTAAATGCCAACAAAGAAAAAGAAACAAAGAAAGTCTGATGTGTGAAGGAGTTAAACTTCACTAAGTATAAGGTATTCTCCTGTGGGTCCTCTTTTATAGAAAGTAACAGAAGTCCGAACAAAAGCAATGTGACACACACACACACACACACACACACACACACACACACACACACACACACACACAATCTTACACACTACTTTCTCTTGCTGTTTGCCATATGTGAGAGTGATGAGCTAAACCACAGAGCCACAGAGAGCAGTTAGGGTCATAGGCTGAGAAGACACACAATGGCTCTGTCTCATTACTGTCCTTAACACACTCTTGTCGACTTCCCCTAACCAATTCCCCTTGGGGGAATCCTTGTCGCCATCATCATGGCTATTCCAGTACTTTATTAGCTCTAGTGAGTCCTTGAAGGCCTGAGGGATCGAGGCAACATCTGTGTAGACATCTGAGCAGAACTTCCCCGAAAAGCACTGTGATCTGATGCATTTTCTTTTTTTGAAATGATACGAAATTAGTAGACAAATATGTTTAAAACATTACAAATTAAAGAAATCTAAAAATTTGACTTGTCACACTCAATTTGGCTCTTTTGTTAGCAAATGTCTGTGCATTTTCATTTTAAAACAGTGTAAGAAATGTGAGTGTAGCTGTTTGTAATCGATCGCTAATATAATTAATATAATTAGCGCCCTTAGTAATACTATTGTTCCTCCAGAGTTTGGCAGTGTTGTTTATATTATGGTTGTTCAGGAGGTTATTATTTGTTATTTTTGCCAGCATGGCTTAGTGTGCCCTCTCTGAAGTGAAATCGCTCTGGAATCTTAAACCCTGCATGAGTCATTATACAGATATCAACTAAACTAGGCCCAGAAAAGCATTTACTGTAACAGATATGAGCCTGGTCTGTTACAGTAATCCGGATCCTCTCTTACACACGCACACACATTCCCCCGGGCTATTGCTTGTGATTGTAGGATAGATAGAGTTTTATAGCAGCTGGTGTGTGTAATAGGTGAAGAGGGAGAGAGATTGAGGGAGAGTAGGAGTGGACTTGGCATTCATCTTAATTGCAGTGTGAAGTTTTTTGCTGAAATGACATGCCTGTAGATAGACATCTTCCCAGGATAAAAAAAATCTATAATGAAATGGGAATTAAAACATAGCTTTTGCTTCTTCTCAAAAGACTTCTCTCTGCTTGACGTTTGTATGTCTAATAACTTTCTGAATTAAAGAGAGCAGTAGGTCATTGTAATCCAATTCCAAAGCGAATCACCTGGAGGCCCCTTCAGAGCCAGAGCAGGAATATATGGGACTGTTTCTGATCTTCAGTACACGAGTTTAGATTGCAGCAGAGAGATAATAATTATGCTTTTGCACAAAGATGTCTTCGCCTTATTGGAAATGGCAGCATAAAAATTTGCTCTCATATACTGAGAGCGTGGCATTCTCGGCACGGTAAACAAGAGGAGATCTTATTGTTGGCCCAAGATGCCTTACGCAATATCACAGCTCAGAAGAGAAGGAGCACTCTTTAATGAACTTCTGCATTTTATTTCACAGCTCCAGACAGAGAGGGAAATCGATTTCGCTCTGATTAAAACCAGCGGTTTAGACCTCAGAGAGCAAAGCATAAGCATAGAAGGAGAGATGGAAATAAGCAGCTCTCTCTTTGTCACATTTGTTTCATCATGCTTCAATTGAATGATGGGACTTAAATTATACTGTAAGTGAGTATATAAATATGGTTCTTGGGAAACAGAAGTTATCAGGAGTTTGCTTTTATCTGGATATGTTTTTGTTTCCATGAGTATTATGCAAATGATGTTCATTTTCAAAGCCAATGCAGTGCATGTCTCTATCACATACAATTAATTACCATAATAGCTCCACTGTATCTAGGCTTTTGCTTTAGTTAATTCAGTCTGCAATGATATGTTACACTGTAATCAAAGTACAAAGTACAACTTTGCAATGCAAAGTACCACCCTGCATCACTGAAATCTTCGGCCCTCATTGTGTAAATTCCAAGCTTGGGTGATTCAGTGACTACTGTAATTCTCTACCAGGTGGTGATCCAACGTATACTGTGAAACCACTGCAGATGGTTCATAATGTACCAGTCTGAGTAGTGTTCAAACAACTGAAATGTGACACATCTAATCTTGCTCCATTGGTTAGCATTTGCATTACGTTCAGAGCTTCATCTGTCACAACCAGTGGTTCATCTGCTTAAGTCCAGACTCATGAATCCAGTCCACACCCGTCTAGGCATTAGCATGCTCATAATAACCTAGCAAATAACAAGATCAGCAGTTTATGCTTGGTTTTCTAGTTTTGATCAGTGCCTAGTTCATTTGCCTCTTCATTTGTACGTGTTTGTTTCCTGCTCCAACTATGATTCTGTTTGCTGATTTGTACCTGTTTGATAAATTGTATGTGATTGTATCCATTATATCCAATTAAGTTGAATTTGGTTACATTTTATATTAATAAAGTTGTAGGAAGAGCTATGAATGAACTCTGCCTTTAACCCAACCCTTAAGCTCTTCATATTCTGCAACTTATTATGTTTACAGTGCCCTCCACTAATATTGGCACCCTTGGTAAATATGAGCAAAGAAGGCTGAGAAAAATTATTGTTTAACCTTTTGATCTTTTGTTAAAAAAATTCACAAAAATACTCTGCTCTCATGGATATCAAACAAATGCAAAAACAACATAGATTTATCCCTTTGTCAAGATAACAGCTCTGAGCCTTCTTCTATAATGCCTGATGAGGTTGGCAAAGGATCTGAGACCATTCCTCCATACAGAATCTCTCCAGATCCTTCAAATTTTGAGGTCCACGCTGGTGGACTCTCCTCTTCAGTTCACCCCACAGGTTTTATATGGGTTTCAAGTCAGGGAACTGGGATGGGGTGATTCTTTTCTATACCCACTGTATATCTATCTTTGTTAAATATAGATCACCCCACAGGTTTTTTTATTTTATTTTATTTTAATTTTTTTTATGGGTTTCAAGTCAGGGGACTGGGATGGGCATGGTAGGACCTTGATTTTGTGATCTGTAAACCACTTTTGTTGATTTTGAGGTATGTTTTGGATCATTGTCTGCTGGAAGATCCAACCACAGTCCATTTTAAGCTTTCTGTCAGAGGCAGTCAGGTTTTCATTTAATATCTGTTGATATTTGATAGAGTCCATGATGCCATGTATCCTAACAAAATTTCCATCCTAACAAAACAGCCCCCAAACATTAAAGAGCCACCACCATATTTAACTGTGGGCATGAGGTACTTTTCCATATACCTCTCTGTGTGCGACAAAAAACACCTCTGGTGTTTATTGCCAAAAAGCTATATTTTGGTTTCATCTGACCATAGAACCTGATCCCACTTGAAGCTCCAGTAGTGTCTGGCAAACTGAAAATGCTTAAGTTTGTTTTTGGATTAGAGTAGTGGCATTTTTCTTGAAACCCTTCCAAACAACTTGTGGTGATGTAGGTGACTTCGGATTGTAGTTTTGGAGACTTTCTGACCCCAAGACAAAACTAACTTTTGCAATTCTCCAGTTGTGATCCTTGGAGATTTTTTGGCTGCTCGAACCAACCTCTTCACAGTGTGTTGAGTCGATACAGACACATGTCCAATTCCAGGTTGATTCATAACATTTCCAGTTGACTGGAACTTCTTAATTATTACCCTGATGGTGGAAATGGGCATTTTCAATGCTTGTACTATTTTCTTATAGCCACTTCCCATTTTGTGAAGCTCAACAACCTTTTGCCGCACATCACAGCTATATTCCTTGGTCTTACCTATTGTTATGAATGACTAAGGGAATTTGGCCTATGTGTTACCTCATATTTATACCCCTGTGAAACAGGAAGTCATGGTTGAACAATTTCCTGTTCCTAGTCACCCAGGTGTACTAAAAAGATCAATGGGAATATACTTCAAATATATTTTTCTCATGTGAATTTATATGGGTGCCAATAATTGTTGCACACCTATATTTAACAAAGATTTTTCTTTTGATAAACCCGTGTTTTGTTTGCAACTGTTTGATATCCATGAGAGCAGAGTATTTTTGTGATTTTTTTTTTTTTTTTTTTTTTTTAAAGATCAAAAGGTTAAACAATAAAAACAAATTTTCATAGCCTTCTTTGCTCATATTTAGGTGGCAATATTAGTGGAGGGCATGTATACGTGGTTGTTGATGGTAGAACAAGCTCACTACCTTCATTCATACTAAAGAATATTTGAACTTTAAAGAGGTATCTCAGGAATCTCCTCTTCCTGGAATACTTTATAATTTGGTCATAATCCTACAGTATCTCTTCAACTTCAGAAAAAAGGCTAATTTCTGGTAACAAGGGCTTGTCACTGGTGTGGTACTGTCAAGGGTATATCTGTTAGAGTCCTCCTCTCTCTCGGCGTGACTAGTGAGTAGCACGTTTCCGCATTCCGCTCTCCGTGCTGCTGTTGAGGACAGCTAGCAGCGCATTTCCACATTCATTCATAAACCCCGTTGGACTTACTCATTCATAGACTCTAGTTTTGTTTACGTCACCATGTGCTCTTTTGTTTTGGGTTACGTCATGTCTCCGCCTCTGTATGTCTATTGGTTCTTTGTTTACGTCATGTCTCCATCCATGTTTGTTCATTGGTTTACCATTCATTGTGTCATTATGAGTTACAGGTGTCTCCTGTTTCATTTTGTGTACTTAAATCTGTTCTCGTGTCCACTTCATCACGGAGTATTGGAAATTGGAATAGATTAGAGTAGAGTTTACTATGCGGTTGTATGTTCGTTATTTTTTCACTGCCCTCATGTTTCCTGGACCTTGGACTCTTGCCTCGTTCTTTTGTGGATTTATGCCTCGTTCTTTTGTGGATTAATGCCTCGTTATTTTGTGGATTAATGCCTGATCATTTTCTGGATTATTGACCAGTTGTTCTGTGGATTATTGTTTATTTTTTGACCCTGCCTTTATGTTCCTATATTTTTGGTTATGTTCCTAATAAACTGACTTTTCCCCAGCACATGCATCCAGCTCCCCTTTGTCCGTAGGTACCAGAATACTTGCCTAAACATGGATGCAGCGGGGAAATCTCGGGCCTGCCGCGCCAAATTTTTTGTTCCTCCCCTCTATTCAGTTTCCTTTTCACAATGGACCTTTATTTATCCCCCAGATGCCTATGATGGCTTTTCCACCTGGCCCCAGTGTTTTTTGTGGCAGGCCCAATTGTATTTCCTAAGTTTGGAGGACCCCAAGCCCAACGAGGAACAGTGGTTAGGGTACCTTCTGTCCTGTTTGGTCGGCTCCACTCACCAGTGGGCAGAGATTCACCTCGCTAGTGGATCCACGAAGCTCGATACAGTTTCGGGCTTTGTGGATCTACTAATCCAGGTGTATGGGAGCCCCGAATTCAAGCCCAACCTCAAAACCTTCTTGGGGAAGGACCACCTGTCCGACTGGCCCAGCCAGTCGTTCCTGGAGCACTATGAGAGGAAGCAGGCGAACATGGCGGCCTGCACCTCTCAGCCCCGGACCCAGGAGTGTGCAACCGAGGGCTGCACCCGGCAGGCCAGTCTTCAGTGCCCCATCTGTCAAAAACAGGCAGTAAGGAGCTACTATTTCTGCTCACAGGACTGTTTTAAGGACAGCTGGTGAGTCCATAAGCGGCTCCATAGGCGGGCACCCCCAGAGCTCCAGCCGGAGACCCAGCAGGAGGTCTCCCCAGCGGAGCGCCACCTGGTGGTTAACGTGGCAACCTCCAGCCCCGAGCACCAGCCGGAGACCAAGCAGGAGGTCTCCCCAGCGGAGCACCCTCTGGAGGTTAATGTGGCAACCTCCAGCCCTGAGCTCCAGCCGGAGACCCAGCAGGAGGTCTCCCCTGCAGAGTGCCCTCTGGAGGTTAACTTGGCAACCTCCAGCCCTGAGCTCCAGCCGGAGACCCAGCAAGAGGTCTCCTCAGCGGACCGCCCACCAGAGGTCCACGAGGGGACCTCCGCTCCTGTCCTGATCCTGCCGGAGGTCCACGAGGGGACCTCCGCTCCTGCCCTGCTCCTGCCGGAGGTCCACGAGGAGACCTCCATTCCTGTCCTGTTCCTGCTGGAGGTCCACAAGAGGACTTCCGCCCAAGCCATGTTCCTGCTGGAGGTCCACGAGGGGACCTCCGCCCAAGCCACGTTCCTGCCAGAGGTCCACGAGGGGACCTCTGCCCAAGCCAAGTTCCTGCCGGAGGTCCACGGGATGACCTCCACCCAAGCCAAGTTCCTACCGGAGGTCCACGGGATGACCCCTGCCCAAGCCAAGTTCCTGCCGGAGGTCCACGGGATGACCTCCGCCCAATCCAGTCCAGACTCCAGTCCCGAATGCAGTCCAAAATCCAGTTTGGTTTCCAGTACAGTTTCTAGTTTGGTTTCCACTCCAGTTTCCAGTCCAGTTTCAAGTCCAGAATCCAGTCCTGAATCCAGTCCTGAATCTAGTTTAATTTCCAGTCCAGTTTCTAGTTTAGTTTCCAGTCCTGTTTCCAGTCTAGTTCCCACTCTAAAATCCAGTCCAGTTTCCAGTTTAGTTTCCAGTCCTGTTTCCAAGTCTGTTTCCAGTTCAGGTTCCAGTCCAGGTTCCAAGTCAAGCGCCGCGCCAAGCTCTAAGCCAAGCTCCAAGCCAAGCTCCAAGCCAAGCTCCAAGCCTAGCACCAGGCCACGCACCAGACCAAGCACCAAGCCAAACGTCAGGTCAAGCACCAAGCCACGCACCAAGCCGGGCACCGCTTCAAGCCAAGCTTCAAGCGCCAAACCAAGTGCCAAGCAAAGCACCAAGGCAAGCGCCAGGTCAAGAACCAAGCCAAGCTCCAAGTCAAGCACCTGTCCAGTTTCCAGTCCAAGTTCTCGTCCAAGTTCTCGTTCAATTTTTTGTCCAAGTGCTCATCCGTGGCCGACGGGACGGCCAGACACGCTCCGCTCTGGCCTCGGAACACTGGACATTGCCAGCCTCGGGTCCTGGGGGGCAGATATTGGTATCCTGCCCAGGGGCCCAGGTCCACCAGAGCGGTTGGAACTTTCGGCGCTTCGGGAGAAGCGCCTTTGGGGGGGCTCTGTTAGAGTCCTCCTCTCTCGCGGCGCTACTAGTGAGTAGCGCATTTCCGCATTCTGCTCTCCGCGCTGCTGTTGAGGACAGCTAGCAGCGCATTTCCACATTCATTCATAAACCCCGTTGGACTTACATCTACTCAGAGGAACTAGTTATTGGAGCATACAATATTTTGTATTCGGTACTTTGAAACACAGGTGCATTAAAAGGACCACTTTTCTAACTCTGAGGGTACATTTACATAACTCAAGGTATGAAAATATAACTGTAAAGTACCTTTATTACTGACTATTGTTTTATGCTTTACCTTTTATCGGCTACACCAGTGGTTCCCAAAGTGTGAGATTTAAGGACCCAGTATTAGCTCAATGGGATTTGAACTCACAATCTACTAACTCACCTCTTTGATTTGACATGCAATATTGGTATATGGCATCACTAACATTGACAGTATTGTAGTAGTATTTCAGTCAAATTAAATAAAGCAGGCTGTGTGTGTGTGTGTGTGTGTGTGTGTGTGTGTGCGCGCATGTGTGTTTCTTGTCTTGCTGCCAGTTACGCTTGTCAGGCTTATAGAAGCACAGAGAAATGAGCTACAATTCACTTCATTCTGTATAAATCTCCTATCCAAAGCACCCTTAAGGCTTCTGCCTAGTGTGTGTGTGTGTGTGTGTGTGTGTGTGTGTGTGTGTGTGTGTGTGTGTGTGTGTGTGTTGATGCACAATAGGAGGTATTTGTGATGGTGCAGATGTAGCCATGAATCAAAATCATATGCTGGATTGAGTCTGAATGTGTCAAGATGACAAATATCATCAAATATCATTCCTCTCTCTTTCTCTCTCTCTCTCTCTCTCTCTCTCTCTCTCTCTCTCTCACTCTCTCTCTCTGCGCATGTGCGGTGGAGGAGCGAGTGTGGCGTGTAGAGCGTGTGAGAGCTGTTTGGCATCTTGCCTTTTTTCTGCGATATTGTCATTTTTTTGCTTTTCTTTCATTTAATTACCGAACGTTTTACGTTATTTTAAGTTACTTCTCCGATAAAGAAAAATTTGTTAAATCAGCACAACATGCCACAAGAAACGATTGTCTAAGAGTACTCTCACCATGCAGGAGATACAGGCTCAGAAAATGGACATTAGCAGCATAGAAGACACTCTAAACTAGACTATGGACTTTTTCTTATAAATTTATTTAATGTTGAATCAGTATAAGACTGAAGGGACTCTTGGGTTTATTTTTTGGGTGGGAGGGTGGAGGGTTGGGGGGTCTGAGGGTTTTTAAAATCATGTAAATATGTAAATAGGCAAATCTGATATATTAAAGGAACCATAAAAAGCAAAAAAAAAATAAAAAATCTCTCTCTATCTCTGTTTCTCGTTTGCTTGCTCTCTCTCTCTCTCTCTCTCTCTCTCTCTCTCTCCCCCTCTCTCGCTCTCACTGAAAATATTGCAGTAATTCCCTGACCTTCTGATTACACACCTCTTTGCCAGATCTGCCACTTAAACACAGTTTCACTCTTTTAAATTTTAAGTGGTACAGCTTTAATTACAACTTATCCAGTGTGACAAACAGAAGTGATTTGTTTTCTATTTGGACAATACTGTATATTCCAGTTCAGAGATGAAAGCTGTACATAGGAGTCTGAAAAAGCTGAGGGATTACCATAAAATTGAATCAGTGATACTGATTATACTGCAGTTTAATAAAGTCAATACAAAAAAATACACGCATGTAAGCTAAGATGTTTAAGCACAGTTAGTATTTGTTCATTGCTTATTGCTGAGATTATTCCTCAGTCGGCACTTAAAGACAACAAGGAGCTCAGCTGTTAAAAGGGAAATTTCATTCAACTACCTGGACACCACTACAGAGAAGAGATTTGATGCTAGTCTTCCTTTTTTTGAAAGACTGCCATAAAGGTTCTAGATACTACTAGAGTGGAACATCAGGACTGAAATCCTGTGGACAACAACAACAATGTCATGGTTATGCCGAAATGAGCCCTGAACTACATTACCCATCAGCCCCAGTGCATCACATGACCATATCACATGATGTCCCACTGATCACTCACACCTATTCTGTGTTACTCCTAATACGCATTCATATTTAAGTTCTGGTTTCTTTGTGTTTCATTGTCAAGCTTCTATTGTTATATTCGTATGTTGACTGTTGTTCCACAGTCCCGGTTTTTGTTTCAATGTTTTGCCTAGTATTCTCTATTCTAGTTCTTGTTGTTGTTTTCACTGTTTTGGTTATCTGGTTGCACTCCACTTCAATAAAACCTGCACTTGCATCCGCCTTCATCTCCCAATTGTGACAGAAAGCTTGACCTAAATCATGAGTGCAGCAGATTTTTTCACTGTCCAGGAAGCCCTCCTACAGAAGAACTGGCTGCTGTGGAATCAACAGGAGAAGGCCCCCTAAAGAAATTTGTAGGTTGCACTTTACTTCAATAAAATCTTCACTTGCATCCACTGCCTCTACAGTATATAATCATCAAAACAATTATATAAAACAACAACAACAACAAAAACATCCCATGCACATCTTACTGACAGTGCTGCCATTTATACCTCTGGGTTTTTTCCAGTGTTGTCCAGTATTTCCATGGCCATAGTAGTAAAGTTCATTAAAAAAAAAAAAAAACAAAAAAAAAAACAACAACTTCACATCAAATCCACTTTGGGATTCAATTAGAATACAGATAGAGATACAGATATTTAAAGCACTTAATATATAAAGATACAGATAATGGAATCACATTACAGGCCTTGTGTCATGAAGGATGGTGGGCCAAGCTGAGGCGTGCTTGTGGCTCGAAAGGCTTGACCATTGCTTATGGTTTATGGACCTAATGACATATGCAAGACCAGCAACGAGCAGGTTGCAGGAGTTACAATGTAGTGTAGGACAATGTCAAAGTTACAACATGAAAATTCACATGAAATTCATGGAAATCACTTTTCCTTTAGAATTCCCACAAAATTGGCATGACATGTGCTTGTCCTCTCACAGGCACCTCTTTAAGATCTCATTATACATTTAAGTCATCCTTAAAAGCTAAGACAATCCAGGCCTTTATATACCTAAAATTAACGTATTGTGTGATCGTTTTATGTGGTATGTGATATGTTCATGTATTATAACATGTTTATTACACTGTAATTAAATAGCACATTTTTTTGAACAACATAATTGGCCATCTTTCTCCTCTGACATTTTCCCAGGCACCCAGCTAAGTTATGATTTTTATGATCTCCATGCTTTTGTGTCCTCCAGTCCCTGAGAAGACCTAATTACTTCCCAGATGCACCATTTCATAATCCGCAACCGGCCTCTGCAGAGCTGGAGCTTTGATTTCTGACTTCATGTCTTGCTTAAAAACATGATCAGATGGCCACATTTTACCTAAATTAGTGTTTGGCTTTAAATGCAGGCAGAAATTCAGAATCTCGGAAAAAAAGGTGCCAGGGAAAAGGAGGTGGAAAGATGCCAATTTAAATGATGGAGAATGCAGGGGCAAAAGGATCCGCTGGCGCTCAGCTTTTCATCTCCTAGTTTCAAAGCACGGCCGGAGGAAAATGGTCGCTATAAATACGCTTTTGATTTTCTAACCAGCCATGACAACAAAGTTACGAGGGGAGAACATTAGGCTCCATCGATCGCTGCCTGCTCAATGGGATAAAACAGGCCTTGACCTTTTTTTTTTATTTTTTAAATTTTTTTTGTCGCTCCCACATTGTTCAGTGTCTGAATCCAGGGATAAGATTTAATACTTTAACACAAATCAGAGCTGGCTGTTAAAGGAGCACATCAATTTTCAGCCTCTGTGGTGGTTGTTATTAAGCTGATGAGGCGCTGTAAAGGGTCATGAGATGCTGTGCTGCACATATGTGCTGAGGGACACTGGATAGACAGGCCATTAAATGCCATTGATTTACACACACTCATTAATGGCCCTCAACACCAGTATACTCGTATTGATTTTATATTTGCAGCTGCAATAATTGTCCTATTATCATATGTTTTTTTTTTTTAAATTTACTAATAAAGTATCATAGTGGTATTATATATATCTTTTAGGAATTATAATAGGTTGAGGTCTGATTTATATACTTCATATAGTTCTTCTTCTTCTTCTTCTTCTTCTTCTTCTTCTTCTTCTTCTTCTTCTTCTTCTTCTAAAATACCTGTAAAAAACACATTTTTAGGCACATGCAAAGAAATGCTGTAGAGCAAAGATACCTTCAAAATAATGAAATAAAATGTTTCTACTTAAAAAAAAAAAAAAAATACCGTAAAGAACAGTAAACAGTAGTAAATGAAACAAAATCAATATTTGGTCTGACAAAAAAGTTAAAATAAAAATAGTAGTTTCCAATTTAAAAATAATTTTAAAAAAAGTAGACGATTTGTACATGATTTTGCATGTCATCCTTGAGCAGGGGTCATCTAATCTCTGTATCGTTCCATTTTGGTATATGTGCTGCCGTGCTACAGTAGCTCTTCTGTGGGATCGGACCCGACGGGCTAGTTTTCGGTCCCCATGCACATCAGTGATCCTTGGGCGCCCATGACCCTGTCACCGGTTCACCGGTTGTCCTTCCTTGGACCACTTTTGGTAGGAATTAAGCACTGTATACCAGGAACACCCCACAAGACCTGCTGTTTTGGACATGCTCTGACCCTGTCATCTAGCCATCACAACTTGGCCCTTGTCAAAGTCGCTCAGATCCTTATGCTTGCCCATTTGTCGTACTTCCAACACATCAACTTTGAGAACTGACTGTTCACTTGCTGCCTAATATATCCCACCCCTTGACAGGTGCCATTGTAATGAGATAATCAATCTTTTTCACTTCACTTTTTTTAAAAGTTATTCATTTACACACGTTCTAAACTTGCCAAGGATTCCTGAAAAGATAATGTTTGGTAAATAAGGAGCCAGTTTTACAGACACAGCTTTAAAATACAGTTAGTCAGTCTAATATGGTTTAATCGCTATATTGCTAGCTAAATGTGCTTTCCTCATGCAGTGAATGTCATGCTTCGATCAAGTGGTTGGTTGCCATAGAGAAATGTGTATATGTATAATGGTGGTCTAGATTCATTTTAGTAAATGGTGTAAATACAAGCTGTCAAATTAACCAAGATGCACAAGTGCTGTAATAATTGCCAGCAAAACTGTAATGTTTTAATGCTAATCAATAAATGGGAACATTAGCCAGCAGGACAAAACTTACTGAATAAATCACTGATTATTTCAGCCCAGATGTAAGAGCGCAATGTGATTCAGTGAGTCAGTCGATTGAAGAGATGACAATGAGGCTCATGTTTGTTAAAAGCTATGAGTGATATTTATCTCAACAGATGTGACGAGAGAGTGATGTGGATTATGCTTTTGATCAAAGTGATTACTCATTTTCTCCATGGACATTGGAATTATTATGATAATCTTATAACTTTTTGATAAAGTGTCACTAATGTTTTTCTTAAGTTTATTAGGAATGCAGATATAAATGAAGAGGTGGGTGGGGTGTATGCTTGATATAGCCTGTCATCTCAGAACAATATAGAGATCAAGGACTAGTTCATCTAGTTTATAATTTATCATTATATCACCACCACCAGCAGCATGAGCTGTTGACACAAGTCAGGTTGGGTCCATAGATTCATGCCATTGATGCCAAATTCTGACCCTACCATCTGCATGTCCCAACAGCAATTGAGATTTATGTATAGTAATGTGATATTTTTCCAATCTTCATTTGTGCTGTTTGTGGTGAGCCCATGCCCACAGTAGACTCAGATTAATGAGTGGAAGCTGATATGATCATCTGCTCTTTTAGCCCATCTGCTTCAAGGTTCAATGTGATGTGTTTTCTGAAATGCTTCTCTGCTCACCATGGTTGTAAATAGTGGTTATATGAGTTACTCTAGCCTTCCTGTTAACTCAAAGCAGTCTAGCCATTCTTCTCTGACCCCCATAATAAACAAGGAGTTTCTCTTACTCCAATAGTGTTGTATGCTTATTAATATTAATCTTCTATAAGATCTTGCAAATAAGCTGAACTTTTCAAATATGTGAACATTTTCTGTGAGACTTGGTTGAGAGTACTGATGTAGAATAATGGACAGCCATAATTGTTTGCCTTGATGCTAAAAACTTAATTCATGTGACCAGGAAAGATAAACATGAAAAATGCCAAGGTAAACAGTTAATTATGCTTCAACACAGGGCAAACTTTAACCTTGCAAATTTAAAACCTTGGAAGTGTGAACCAGTAGAAAACAATAGAGTAAGAATTGCAGAAACTGTATGTTGCACTCATACAGGACTTGTTGCTGTCATTTGCAAAGAACCAAACTAGCTAGTTTTGAATTGTTCGCTGATTATGGAAACCACTGCATTCCCTCCAAAACCACATCACTCCAGGACTGCTCACAACCACCTGATTTTTGTTCAAAATAGTGAGACAAAAGTTCTGTGGGTTTGTGTGTGTCTACATCTATTCCGCTTGGTGAAGTGGATGATGTGTGAATGCACGTCTGGTCCCCTACTACTCCATGATCGCAGAGAGGTCAGTGGATAACTATTTCTCCTCCCTTACATGTGTCCAACCATGCACTTCACTTTTACCGTACTCTCCAGTGTGTGTGTGTGTGTGTGTGTGTGTGTGTGTGTGTGTGTGTGTGTGTGTGTGTGTGACGAACGGTAAGGTCACTTTCAGGTCATTCACATTGTTACTGCTTAGTGGGTACAGCTCATGATCTCGCTGAAGACTCTGTTCACTAGAGGACACAACCCCAGACAATTCACAAACCACAAACTCACTGTGTGTATGTGAGGAAAATGTCAGCCACAGAGACTGTCTCTCTCTGTCATTTACACACACACACACACACACACACACACACACACACACACACACACACACACACACACACACACACACACACACACACTGTAGGCATTGCCATTTTTGTGCTAAGTGTTTTAAACCCAGAGTAGGGGAAAATGACGTGGAGTGTGGATTAGGCTAACACAGAATCTTTCTCATGTGATGCTTTTCCATTTGTGGTATTTTGCCCAGCTTTGTTTTAAGGAGAACTTAAAATAATTAATTCCTCTGCATATTGCAGGTTTTTTTTTTTTTTTTTCCAGAAAGACAAATTCAAGCCAACAAACCCAAGCTGAGATTTTGTTAGATTTAATTGGATTCTGTATTAATTAAGTTGTAATAAAATGGTATGAACGCTAATCCCACCATTGCTTCGACTTCTGTTGGCTAACAGGAGATGTGGTTAGTCTGTGGGTGTAGGTGTGTCAGCGCGTGTGTGTGTGTGTGTGTGTGTGTGTGTGTGTGTGTGTGTGTGTGTGTGTGTGTGTGTGTGTGTGTGTGGGTGGGTGGGTAGGTGTGTGTGCATATGTGTAAGCATGTGTGTAGGTACAGTAGATGTCTGTGATCCAGTATTTTCTTGGATTTCACTTTGGCAAGAGAAAGTCTCTCTCTCTCTCTCTCTCTCTCTCTCTCTCTCTCTCTCTCTCTCTCTCTCTGTCTTTGTCTTGGCAAAAGCTCTCAAGCTCCCAGATCTGAGAACAGTGTGTGGTACAAAGACAAAAACAAAGTATGGAAGCAACTGAAAAAGGAATCCAAAACCTTCAACAATATTCTAATAATTGACACATGTTTACTGACATTTCATTTAACCAAAGAAGCTTTACCAGATTTCAATTTCATCAAAATTCCATAGTTTGTTTTGTTTAAAGCACTTATTTTAACTGTGTACAGTTCTTGCACTCTTCTTCTTCTTTTCCTTTTGGCTGTTCCCTTCAGGGGTCACCACAGCGAATCATCTGCCTCCATCTAGCCCTATCCCCTGCATCCTCTTCTCTCAGACCGACTACCTTCATGTCCTCCTTCACTACATCCATAAACCTCCTCTTTGGTCTTCCTCTCGGCCTCCTGCCTGGCAGCTCTAACCTCACCATCCTTTTACCGATATATTCACTCTCCCTCCTCTGAACATGTCCAAACCATCTCAACCTGGCCTCTCTAACTTTGTCTCCAAAACATCTCACATGTGCTGTCCCTCTGATGTATTCATTCCTGATCCTATCCATCCTCGTCACTCCCAAAGAGAACCTCAACATCTTTAGCTCTGCTACCTCTAACTCTTCCTCCTGTCTTTTCCTCAGTGCAACTGTTTCCAAACCATACAATATCGCTGGTCTCACTACTGTCCTGTACACCTTTCCTTTCATTCTTGCTGGTACTCTTTTATCACACAACAGACCTGACACTTTTCTCCACCCATTCCAACCTGCCTGCACACGCTTCTTCACCTCTTTTCCACACTCCCCATTGCTCTGGACTGTTGACCCTAAGTACTTAAAATCCTGCACCTTCTTTATCTCTTCTCCCTGTAACCTCACTGTTCCACTCAGATCCCTCTCATTCACACACATGTATTCTGTCTTGCTGCGACTAACCTTCATTCCTCTTCTCTCCAGAGCAAACCTCCACCTCTCTAGAGCTTCCTCCACCTGCTCCCTGCTGTCACTACAGATCACAATGTCATCCACAAACATCATAGTCCATGGAGATTCCTGTCTGACCTCATCTGTCAGCCTGTCCATCACCACCGCAAACAAGAAGGGGCTCAGAGCTGATCCTTGATGCAGTCCCACCTTCACCGTGAACTCCTCTGTCACACCTACCGCACTCCTTACCACTGTCCTACTGCTCTCATACATATCCTGCACCACTCTAACATACTTCTCTGCCACTCCAGACCTCCTCATACAATACCACAGCTCCTCTCTTGGCACCCTGTCATACGCTTTCTCTAAATCTACAAAGACACAATGCAGCTCTTTCTGGCCCTCTCTGTACTTCTCCATCAACATTCTCAAAGCAAATATTGCATCTGTAGTGCTCCTTCTTGGCATGAAACCATACTGCTGCTCACAAATGCTCACTTCTCCCCTTAGCCTTGCTTCCACTACTCTTTCCCACAACTTCATTGTATGGCTCATCAGCTTAATACCTCTGTAGTTTCCACAACTCTGCACATCTCCCTTGTTCTTAAAAATCGGCACCAAAACACTTCTCCTCCATTCCTCAGGCATCCTCTCACTCTCTAAGACCTCATTGAACAACCTAGTTAAAAACTCTACTGCCATCTCTCCTAGACCCTTCCATACCTCCACTGGTATGTCATCAGGACCAACTGCCTTTCCTCTCTTCATCCTCTTCAAAGCTCTCCTAACTTCACCCTTGCTAATCCTTTCTACTTCCTGCTCAACAATATTTGCCTCTACTACTCTTCTCTCTCTCTGTCATTTTCCTCATTCATCAGTTCCTCAAAGTACTCCTTCCATCTTTCCCTCACCCTCCTGTCACCTGTCAACACATTTCCATCTCTATCTTTAATCACTCTAACCTGCTGCACATCCTTACCATCTCTATCCCTCTGCCTTGCCAACCAATACAAATCCCTCTCACCTTCCTTATTATCTAACCTTGCATACATGTCCTCATAAGCTTTCTGTTTGGCCTTTGCCACCTTTATCTTAACCTCACGCTGCATCTCCCTATATTCCTGTCTACTTTCCTCCATCCTCTCACTGTCCCACTTCTTCCTAGCTAACCTCTTCCTCTGGATACTCTCCTGAACTTCCTCATTCCACCACCAAGTCTCCTTGTCTTCTTTCCTCCTTCCAGATGACACACCTAGCACCTTCCTACCTGTCTCCCTGATCACTTTGGCTGTAGTAGTCCAGTCATCTGGAAGCACCTCCTGACCACCTAAAGCCTGTCTCAACTCCTCCCTGAAAACCACACAGTACTCTTCCTTTTCCAACTTCCACCACTTTGTCTTCTGCTCTGCCTTTGCTCTCTTCATCTTCCTCACCACTAGAGTCATCTTACACACCACTATCCTATGCTGTCTAGCTACACTCTCTCCTACCACTACTTTGCAATGGCTAATCTCCATCAGATTACAGTGTCTATATAAGATATAGTCCACCTGTGTGCTCCTGCCACCACTCTTATGTCACCCTGTGTTCCTGTCTCTTCTGAAAGTACGTGTTCACCACAGCCATCTCCATACTTTTAGCAAAGTCTACCAACCTCTGTCCTTCTGGGTTCCTTACCTGAAGACCAAACCTGCCCATCACTTCCTCATCCCCACTATTCCCTTCACCAACATGTCCATGAAAGTCTGCCCCTATCCCCACTCTCTCACCTCTGGGAACACTCTGCATCACACAGTAACAAGAATATAAAGAAATAGATCTATGATGACAACAATTCCTTACAGGGGTTTTCAATCTTTATACAACCAACAAGCCCTTTAAATGTAAAATATGTATTTCATGAACAATATTTAAAAGTGTATAATACTATTTTGTGTATTCTTTGAGTCATAGATTTTTATCCCTGCAGCAGGGACATGGGAAGGCATTTTACATTGGGGATGCTGGAATTTTAAGCAGCTTATACGTGACGTAAGCTATGGCATCACACCTGAATGATAGTCAAAAGATTTTTATTTTAATGGAGATGATGATTACAATAATTATACCACACTGTGGTTGAATTCTCAGATCAGAAGGTGTTAATTAATTTTCTGCAGCAGCATAGATCTGACAGTAGTGGTTAACGACTGTGACAAATGATATTAATGATTAATATATTAATGTGCCAGATGTAATACATTATTGTTCCTATAGTAACAGGATCTCTTTTTTTCTTTCCCTTGAAGTAAGACAAAAAAAATGCAGCTTGGCATGTTACAGAGAAATTGGAATGCACAAATTCCTCTGTCTTGAACACATGAGTCTTGCATACATTCCATAACATTAAACAGTTAAAAAGTGCAGTGTGTCATTTATTAATCATTTAAAAATTGTAAGTGTTGGGAAATTTCTGTGGTATAAGAGGAATTTGTTTTGTTTAGCAGTTGTAGTTAAAGTAATCCTGAAAGTCAGGGTGCTGCAGTCCCCTCAGCACTCCTACTTCCTGTGTCTTTGTTCCACAGAACACATTTTTATTAAAATTGTTATTACATTCCAGTTGACATTATTCACAGAACTATTTGTTTTTTGTTACCCCACTTTGAGAACCACAGTTTATGAATCAAGCCTTCAGTATTGTCAGAGTTCAACAATAAGTTTTGTATGCAGGTATACAATATTTTAAACATAAAATGTAAAACCAAATGAATAATAAGTTAGACACTATTCCAATCATATACAGTACATAGGAAATCAGGTTTGCTTGTAAGCCAGATGGTCCCCTTCATGTGTGGCCCTGAATAAAACTTCTGCTTTGAGAGGCATACAACCCCATTTCCATAAAAGTTGGTATTTTTTCTAAAATGCAATAAAAATAAAATCCTGTGATTTGTCAAGTTTCTGGAAACTTTAATTAACTGTCAAAAGTACAAAGAAAAGATATTCAATGTTTTCACTGACCAACTTAATTGTATTTTGTAAATATAAACAAATTTAGAATTTGATGCCTTCAACAAACTCCAAAAAAGTTGGGACAGAGGCAAAATAAGACTGAAAAGTTTATAGAATATTCAACCAATCAACACCATTTTGGAGGATCAGGTTAACTGGTAACAGGGGAGGGTATCAGGATTGGGAATAAAAGGAGCATCCACCAAAATCTCAGTCTTTGCAAGCAAGGATGGGTCGTGGCTCACCACTTTGTGCCAAACTTTGTGAGAGAATTGTCAGTCAGTTCATAAAGAACATTGCTCAATGCAAGATTGCAAAGAACTTAGTTCTTTCACCATCTACAGTACATAATATTGTGAAAAGATTTAGGGAATCTGGAGAAATCTCATTGCGTAAAGGGCAAGGCTGGAAACCACTGTTGAATGTGCGTGACCTTCAAGCCCTCAGGTAGCATTGCCTGAGAAATCATCATGCTACTGTGATAAATATAACCACATGGACTCGGGAGTACTTTGTAAAACCATTGTCACTTAACACAGTCCGCCGCTGCATCCAGAAATGCAACCCGAAACTCTATTACACAAGGCAGAAGCCACACATCAACTCTATGCAGAAATGCCGCTGAGTTCTCTGGGCCCGTGCTCATCTCAGATGGACTGAAAGGCAATGAAAACGTGCTGTGGTCAGATGAGTCCACGTTTCAGCTTGTTTTCGGGAAAAACGGACGTCGAGTTCTCCGTGCCAAAGATGAAAAAGACTAAAAAGACCAACCAGACTGTTATGAGCGAAAGGTGCAAAAGCCAGCATCTGTGATGGTATGAGGGTGCATCAGTGCCCACAGCATGGGTGACTTGCATATGTGTGAAGGTACCATTGACACGGAGGCGTATATTGGGATTTTGGAGAGACATATGCTGTCATCAAGGCAACATCTTTTCCCAGAAAGTCCATGGTTATTTCAGCAAAACAATGCCAGGCCTCATTCTGCATGTGCTACAACAGCGTGGCTTCATTGACAAAGAGTGCGTGTGCTTGATTGGCCTGCCAGCAGTCCAGATCTGTCTCCTATGGCACATCATGAAATGAAGAATCAGACAATGACGACCAAGGACTTTTGAGCAGCTGAAATCTTGTATCAAGCAAGAATGGGCAAAAATTCCACTTGCAAAACTGCCACAATTAGTATCCCCAGTTCCTAAACGATTAAAAAGTGTAAATAAAAGGAATGTAACACAGTGGTAAACATGCCTCTGTCCCAACATTTTTTGAGTGTGTTGAAGGCATCAAATTCTTTATTTGTTTATATTTACAAAATACAATTGGTTGGTCAGTTAAAAACATTGAATATCTTTTCTTTGTACTTTTGTCAGTTAATTAAAGTTTCAAGAGACTTGACAAATCACAGATTTTTGTTTTTATTGCATTTTAGAAAAAATCCCAACTTTTATGGGAATGGGGTTGTAGATAGATAGCATGTTATAACAGTTTTGACCACAATGGGATGCTCGTTCTCAAAAAAATAACTGTATGAGATGTTTATTGAGATGATAATTATGTCAAATGAGATGATAATTATGTCAAATAGGCTTTATGAGAAGAATGTAGGTGGACATGTCCATGATTTTGAGTCTGTTTGAGTGCTGCTGAGCAGCACTGGAGCACCACAGGGACCCGCGCTCTTCCCCTTCCTCTTCACTCTGTACACCACGGACATTCAATACAGGTCAGATCTCTGCCACCTTCAGAAATTTTCTGATGACTCTGTGGTGGACAGGTGCATCAGGGATGGACAGAAAGGGGAGTACAGGGACCTGGTCAACAACTTTGTGTGAGGGTGTGGGAAGAACCATCTGCTCCTCAATGTGTCCAAGACCAAGGAGATGGTGGTGGACTACAGGAGGAAGAGGACCACAACCAGCCCCATTACCATCATGGGTCAGTATGTTGAGCAGGTTGACACCTACAGATACCTTGGTGTCCATCTTGACAACAAGCTGGACTAGAAAGTCAACTCAGAGGCTGTGTACAGGAAAGGGATGAGCAGACTCTACTTCTGAGGAAGCTCTTTAATGTTTGCAGCAAGATGTTAGAGATCATTTACCAATCATTTATCAGTGCAGTCTTCTTTGCAGCAGTATGCTGGGGAGGCAGCATCAGAGCTGGAGAGGCAAACAAACTCAACAAACTGATCAAGAAGGCTAGCTGCTCTCTAGATGGTTTTGAGGTAGTGGTGGAAAAGAGGACACTTAATAAACTCACAGCCATTCTGGACAATGAACAGCATTCCCTCCATGACATACTAGGCAAACAGCAGAGCTTCCTTAGTAGAAGACTTATTCACAATGGAAAACCTTGTTTGCTTTCAAAGAACTTTGGCAATCAGCATGAAACCAAGGAGAGACAATATCAATGAAAAATTTCTGTACACTATTCATATATTCTTCCATAGTACAGTACTCAGCCACAGATTAAGCCAAAAAAATCACTAAGGCACAAGATTAACAAATAATCTATTCTTAATGTTTCATAAGCACTCCAGCATCTCCACTGAAATCACAACTTTCTGAAATACATGCAAAAATGCACTAAATTCAAGAGAAGCAAAACACATTTTTATTGGTAAACAGTGTAATATTAAAAACTAGCATATCAAATAATGACAGATCTGTAAAAAAATATATTTAATGTAGGAATTCCTGTAGTGGGCAGCATGGTGCTGCAGCTGGTATCAATGCCACCTCACAGCTCCGGGGTCCCCAGTTTGAGTTCAAAGGGTTATTGTTTTGTACCTTGTACAAACAATTTGAACATTATTGCTGTGGGAACACTAAAGCACTGTAAGGTTTCATATATAATTGTATTTTCCCCCCAGAATTCAGCTGCAGTAACATTGGCAATTTTTTCAGGCCATTACGCATTTGTAAATCAGATACAGAATATGTAATGTAATTGTATAAAATGTACAAGATAATGATAATTTTTAAAAAATCAAGAAGGGAATGACAGCATTACTGGATTTGGTGTGTGCTTGGATGAACAAACCATTTATTTTTAGATTTGTTAAACTGGGAGTGAACTATAGAGAGACATTTTCAGCCTACAGATGGCAAGTTCCAAAGTCAGTGGCCCTTATTCATCAAAGTTCCAAAGAAACAACAAATTGTAGATTGATTGCATGACATCACATATGATATAAAAATTAGTTACATGGAATCATTATTTACATGTCATTTGCCGATGCCACACACAAATTTACCCTCATATATGCCTAATTTACATGCAACACACCCTAATTCATGCCGGTGTTGCAACAGTGAGAAACAAAGCATTCACCAGGCCATCCATGGTACAAGGAAGATCTGAGGAGAGAAAAAGCCAGGCAAGATCAGAGGAAAGAAATGGGGGTGGGGGATTGGGAGAGGTCCAGAGAATCGATCCGTGTTGCCACAAAGTTGAAAGCACACAAATGAACAGAATGTCTTTCTATGTTGTACCATAAAAATTTACCAGGAAGATTAAAAAAAAAAAAAAAAAAAAAAAGCAAATAGATGACCCTATTGGCAACCATTTTTCAATCTTGCATTCACAAAGGTGTTATATGGAATTGTACAATTGATCCACGGCTCAGAAGGAGTTCATCTATGTGAAAGCAAACCTGTGATTATGAGCCCCACCCCATAATGAGTCCAGAATCAGTTCTGGGTGTGTGTAATTAGGCCAAGTGTAGTGCTGATACTGGAATGGCTCTGCGCTGGGTGAAATCCTATCTCTCTGGCAGATCCTTCAAGGTATCTTGGAGGGGAGGGGTGTCTGAATCTCAGCAACTTACAACTGGGGTTCCCCAGGGTTCAGTTCTGGGTCCACTGCTCTTTTATATTTATACTACATTTCTGGGGCCTATGATTGAGTCTCATGGCTTCTCATATCACTGCTATGCTGATGACACTCAGCTGTGTTTGTTCTACCAGACTGAAGATTCATCAATCCCAGCACGCATCTATGCCTGCCACTCTGACATCTTGGACTAGATGGAGGAACATGACCTTGGGCTCAGCTTGGCAAAAATGGAGCTTCTCCTCATCCCTGCCTGCCCCTGAATCAACCACACCCTCACCGTACAGCTAATCTCAACCACACTCAAGCCAACCAGGACAGCCAGAAACCTTGGAGTGACTTTCAATGACCACTTGAACTTTACAAACCACATTTCAACAACTGCACAGTCCTGTAGGTTTATTCTGTATAACAGCAAGAAAATCAGACCCGATTTCACTTATCATGCCACACAGCTACTAGTTCAGGCTCTTGTTATCTCAAACCTGGACTACTGCAATGGACTACACCCAGGTTTCCCAGCCAACTCCATCAAACCCCTTCAGATGATTCATGATGCAGCAGCATGCCTTGTTTTCAACCAGCCTAAAGGACCCACGTCACACCCCTCTCTGTCTCCTTCCACTGGCTTCCTGTAGCCACCCACATGAAATTCAAGGCCTTGATGCTCACATACAAGAATTTGTCTAGAACAGCACCCCCAACCTCAACACTGTACTTCAGGTTTATGTTCCCTCCCACAATCTGTGATTGGTTAACAACCTATGCCTGGTTGTGCCTACTCAGCGAGGCATGAGGTCCCTTTCCAGAACCTTCAAACTGACTGTCCCTCAGTTGTGGAATGAACTTCCAAACTCAATCTGGACAGCAGAATCTTAAAAAAAAAAGCTAAAGACCTTCCTCTTCCATGAACATTTGTCCCTGAACTTGTCCCCACTCTAATATTAATAATAATAATAATAATAATAATAATAATAATAGTAATAATAATAATAATAATAACAATAATAATAATAATAATAATAATAATAATAATAATAATAATAATCTGCACTTACACCTGCTCATACACCTCTACTCTGTGCACTTTGTATTGTAGCACTACTTGTATTGTTCTCTGCTTGATTTACAGTGGGTATAGAAAAGAATCACCCCCCTTTAAAATAATCACATTTTGTTGCTTTTCAGCCTGACATGAAGCCAGACACAGTTTTTGTTTTATCCAGCTGTATTTACTCAGTGCAACTTATAACATCCAAGTGAAAGATATAACACCAACATGTCAGAAAAAAAAAATAAAAATTAAAAACCAGAATCACTGAGTTCGAAAAAGGATCACCCCCCTCCTAAAAATAAGTTGTAAACTCAATCAGGTGTAGCTAATCACCTTCTCAATGGCACACAAAGCCATTTGACTTTCAACTGTGATCAGCTGTGGTCATTTTGATTAGCTCAGCATAAAAATAGCTTTCCTGGAGCATTTTGTAGTGCAACTGAAGCAAACAATCAACTATGGGTGGCAATGCACTGTCAAAAGATCTCCAGGATAAAGTTGTGGACGGGCACAAGTCAGGAGATGGATACAAATAAAATTCAAAGGCTTTATCAATGCTTAAAAGCACAGTGAAGTCTATTATTAAGAAGTGGAAGGTATTTGGTACAACACAGACCCTCCCAGGATCAGGACATCACTCCAAACTGGATGAAAGAGCCAGGAGGAAACTGGTCAGAGAGGCTACCAAGAGGCCTACAGTAACTCTGAAGGAGCTGCAGGAATTTATAACAAAGAGTGGTCATTGTGTGCATGTCACAACAATATCACAAATTCTCCACAAATGTGGCTTGTTTTTGAGGGCTGCAAGAAAAAACCCACACATGAGCTTTGCCAAAATGCACCTTGAAGATTCTGAGGCCACATGGAAAAAGGTGTTATGGTCAGATGAATTATTTGGCCTCAACACCAAATGATATGTCTGGCGGAAATCCAATACAGCTCACCATCCAAATAACACCATTCCTACAGCAAAGCAAGGTGGTGGCAATATCCTGTTATGGGGGTGTTTCTCTTCAGCAGGGACTGGAGCACTTGTCAGGATAGAAGAAAAATGGATGGGACAAAATACCATGACATTCTTGAGGAAAATCTGCTGCCTTCTGCCAGAAAGTTGTCAATGGGAAGAAGATTTACCTTCCAACATGACAATGACCCAAAGCACACAGCAAAACTGACCACACAGTGGTTGAAGGAGAAAAAGGTGAATGTCCTTGCATGGCCTAGTCAGAGCCCAGACTTAAACCCCATTGAAAATCTGTGGAATAACTTGAAGACTGCAGTCCACAAATGGTCACCATCAAATTTAACTGAACTTGACCAGATCTGCAAAGAACAGTGGGCAAATATTGAAAAGTCTTGATGTGCAAAGTCAGTAGAGACATATCCCAACAGACTAAAGGCTGTAATTAAAAAAAATAAGGAAATTAAAGCAAAGGGGTGACCCTTTTTCCAACTCAGTGATTTTTCTGACATGTTGGTGTTATATCTTTCACTTGGATGTTATAAGTTGCACTGAGTAAATACAGCTGGATAAAACAAAAACTGTGTCTGGCTTCATTTCAGGCTGAAAAGCAACAAAATGTGATTATTTTAAAGGGGGGTGATTCTTTTCTATACCCACTTTATCGGTTTGCTCGTATTTCCTCATTTGTAAGTTATATTTCCTCATTTGTAAGTTACTTTGGATAAAAGCATCTGGTAAATGAATAAATGTAAATGTAAATATAAATTATATGAATTTTAAAAATGCTATGATCTCTAAGTGTCAAATCTAAGTGTCTCTTGTACACAGATGGGCCTATGACTTAACTATTTGACTAATAATTATTGATGTCTGTGCATTTTGGTTCACATTTTGAAATTACACATTGACATTAATCCCTGCTACCTACAATTCTGACTGTAATACTCTATTCACTGATAATATTGCTTTTGATTATATAACTGCGAATCAAGCATTTTTTTTGGTTGGTAGAAAGTCAGGTTCAAATTTCCATGCAATCTGACCAGATGTGAGTTTGTGATATTGTACAGATATTCCAAAGATTAAAAAGATGAATGAGGAAACTTGATATTTGTGTACGTTTGTTTTTTGATCAGATTTTACTATGCGCTTATCTCTTCACATGTAAGTGTTAATTACTACTGCAGCTCAACAAATCTCTTTCTCTCTCTCTGTCTATCTCTCTCTCTCTTGACTTTTGAGAATAAGCAGATGTTTTAGAGCAGGCAGTTTGAGTGTTATCACATAAATAAGACGCTTTGTTTATGATGGAATGTGAGCTTGTGTGTGTGTGTGTGTGTCAGGAGAGTGACTGCAGTTTTCTGTACACTCCTGCTTCAAGGGCCATGCTGAAATAAGATGGTGTGTCTGTGTGTGAGCATGCAAGTGTGTGTGTGTGTGTGTCCGCTTTGTTCATTATTCCCTGTGTTGAGGTCATTCTTCTGGGTCAGAGAGGCAAAGCTAATCTTCAGAGGAAGATACAAAGAAAGGAGTGGAGGATGGATCAAATCCAATCTGATATTTAGGAATGGGGAGGAGAGAAAGGGACACAGAGTGAAAAAGAAATGTATAAAGAGAAAAGAGAGGGACATAGACATATACATATAAAGAGAGATGAGAAAAATGGAAAGCAAGGATATTTTATTTCAGTGACAGCCGGTGGTCATTCCATGGGAGAGTTAAAATCTAACATCTATAAATAACTTGACAATTAAATTATTATGACTGAGCAATGAATTATATAATGAGGTTTCATTAATGGCAAAATATTACACATCGTTAAAGCTTATAGGCAGCCATATTTGTGATTTTTTTTTTTTTTTTCCAATCGTTTCATGTCCGTAATGCTCTACTGGAAAGGTTGAGAAGTTCTGTCATCTGTTCTTAGATTGGACAGTGTGCAAAAAAACTCAACTGTATTTTACATGTACCTTCTCAAGCACCTTCTCTGTTAATGGTTACAGATGTGTCAGTGACATGGATTGAAAAATGGAGCCTAAATTAAATCTAGGGGGCATTTCATTCTTGACAGGACTATCACTGATAGACTGCATGAATCTACAGTTTAGGCTAAAATCAAATAAATCAGTTCATGCCATTCTGTATATACAGTATATGGAAAATTCTAAAGGGTTCACAAACCTTCAAGCATAACTGTATATTAGAACAGACCTCAAACAAGTGTTTTAGCGTATTATTGGATAAGGTCAATGAAAGCATATGGTATCTGCTCCTAAAGATCTCCAATCCTCCCATGAGCATTTTCCCAGGGCTTTATCATCCTTCGTTACCTAGAAGCAACCCTGAACCCCCCACCCCTGCAGCACTACCCATCTGTGACTCTTGCATCCTAGGCAAAGTATTTACAAAGACCCTGTGGCATCACCAGGTGTCAGCCAATATGTTCAGCCTCTTCACCTACCCAGAGAGGGCAATACACAACACAGCATTGGTCTTTAACACAGTATAATCTAAAAATCGGACCTTTATTCTATTAGGTAACAATTGCTATTCTTATTACAAAACTGTATAGATTTGAAGGTATGGGGTAGTTGTGGTAGGATTTAGTTGGCTTTCTTGAATAAAGTAAGAAAATGCAGTAAGAAATTGTATGAATGCTTCTGTGAATTGAGTCATTTCAGTTGTTAGAAACATTGTTGCAATAATGTGTTTTCTTATTAGCTAAAAGCAGTAGGGACTATTACACATAACATATACAATCACTGGCCACTTTAGTAGTAACACCTGTACCCCTGCACATTTATGCAATTATCCAATATATCAATCATGTGGCAGCAGCGCAATACATAAAATCATGCAGATATATATCAAGAGCTACAGTTAATGTAATAGATCAAACATAAGAATGGGGGATAAATATGATCTCAGTGACTTTGACCATGGCATGATTGTTGGTGCTCTATGGGCTGGTTTGAGTTTTTCAGAAACTTCTGATCTCCTGGGATTTTCATGCACCACAATCTCTAGAGTTTACACAGAAAGGTGCAAAATACACAGAAAAAGGGCAGACACACCTAGTTGATGAAAGAGGTCAGTGGAGAATGGCTAGACTGCTTTATACTACTGGAATGCTATGGTAACTCAAATAAGCATTCTTTACAACCATGGTGAGCAGAATAGCATCTCAGAATGCACAACACACTACAATAGGGCAGCTGAAGACATCTTTTTCCAATCTTCAACTGTCCAGTTTCAGTGAGCCTGTGCCCACCATAACCTCAGATTCCTGTTCTTGACTAACAGGAGTGGACTTCTGCTGCTGTAGCCCATCCGCCTCAAGGTTTGTTGTATAGAATCACACTAAAGGTATTAGCATGAATACTGTGGCCCTGATTTTTATGATCCCAAGTAAAGCATGTTGATTTGCTTGTGAAATCTAATAAATTGTGTGTTCTAGAAGATCAAATCTTGGTCTTGCTATCCTGGTGGATCTCAAAGAGTCTCCTGGAAGAGTAAACCTGAAACTTAAACTAACAGAAAATAGCACAAGTCTCATCCTTCAGTGGATAGGTTCACCTGGATACTATAAATGTAAAATGAGAAACTTTTCTGAAAAAAAAAAGAAAAAGAAAGAAAAAAAAGACCCTGATGCTCATGCTGCAGATCTTTTCACACTCACTCAGTTCTGTTTGACTCTATAGCATACAGTTGTGTAAGAGAAATGAATCATAATCCCACTATCCGGTGTCACCCAGATGAGGATCCTGTGTCACCCTTTTGAGTCTTGGTTCCTAATAAAGATTTCTTCCTCATGTCATCTCAGGGAGTTTTTCCTTGCCACTGTTGCCTCTGGCTTGCTCATTATGAATCTAAATCTATATCTGGATTTCTGTACAGCTGCTTTGTGACAACGTCCAGTGTTAAAAGGGTTATATAAATAAATAGAATTTATATTTGAACAAATATTTAAAGATGAACTCATTTTTTGAGGTACTAAGACAGAATATTGAGAAACCTTAATATAAAAATTATTTTATTTTGTCTTATCATAATACCTGTCCTTTGGTAATAATAATTTATACACTCTATTAGACTCTCATGCTTAGTAAATAAATCAGTTCTCTGGTTTCTTCTATCAAACAACATGCTCATAGGTGGATTGGTGACACTAAATTGCCCCTAGGTGTGAATAAGTGTGTGTGCATGGTACTGTGTTACCCATTATGTATTTCTGCCTTGTGCTCCAGATCCACTACAACTCTGACCAGGGCAAAGTGCTTACTTAAGATGGATGGGTGAATGAATATATTTAGCAAACATCCCCTGTTTCATTCCCTATTAGCATTTAGGTTTCTGTCTAAAAGCATACTTTCTAAAAGCATCCTGAAACATACTGTGCTAGCTATCATTAATGTTAATGCTGTTAATGTGTCCATTGTTGACGTATCCATATTGTTGCTATAGAGACAATTAATTTCCTAGTCCAAGGAGATGAACAGATCCAAGAAGAGTTCTCATCATGTAATTACAGTAATCCAAACATGATGAGAACACACTATAAACATGAGGAACAGGTGTGAACCATTTAGACTCTGGTGCTAACAGTGATCAACATGGTTACTCTTGCAACATCAGTACAATTTGCATGACTTAGGTTTAGGGATATGGGTTGAGTTATTGCTCATAATTGTTTTATAAGTAAGGAATAAAACATGACGGGCTGTGCTGTTATAAGAAAATAATCTAAGACAGGGTATTGTGACGGTGTTACCTCCACAAAGTGGATTAATTTCCTATAACAGCATGGTCTGAAATGTTTTATTCCTCTTATTCCACAGCAGTTTGCCAAGACCGCACATTTTAATTTATTAATAAACAAAACATCATTCTTTTTGACCATTTATAGTTACATTTAAAGTTGTGGAACAATTATGGGACAAGTTACCATTCATGTCATAGCAGCTATAAACGATCACTCCCATACCAGCTTCTCATTTTTCTGTCTATTGATGTTAACAAGACAACAGCAACAACAAAAAAAAAACCCCACACAGCTTGTAACATTACTGAGAAAGCGTAAGTGTCCTCTGTTCTGAAGGCTCTCTGTGACTGACCTTTACATAGTGCAGACACCCAAGACTCCGTCTATAATGTTAAACAAACATATATTTACAGAAAGCTTCACCATATCAGTGATATGTTTTTCACCATACAAGTCCCTGTGAATGAGCTGTTACTACAGAAACAATTTAAATTACAGATCAAACTACTGTCAGGGCTGTGCTGTTTTAAAAAAAAATAATAACCCAGATATGAGAATTCAGCAGATTGTGTTATTCCTTCGTTTATTTATCTTCAGTAACTGCTTTATCCTGGTTAGGGTCATAGTATGAATATACCCTGGATGGGACAGTGGGCATTCATATTTTGAATTTGAGATAACGTTCTAGTGATGAGAGGTGTGATGTAACCATTTGAATATTACACTTCAGAATAAATATGAAATGGAAATAAATGGCATTAGAATATATAATTCTTAAATACTATTATCCAAATAAAATGTTTTTTTTTTAATAAATGATAAAATAAAAATTATACTGTACATAGAGAGGAGTCAGAATTTTATTTATTTATTTTTTTTACACCAAATTGTACTATAAATATGTCTAGGAAGTGGGACATTTTAGGAATGACTAGCAGTGGATGCATTTCATTCGAGGACAGATACATCGTACTTTCTACCTTGTTTGTCGTCTCTTGCGTGTGTCTACTTCCTTTGAATTTGTAAAAAAAAAACAAAAAAAAAAACATGCACCCACAAGGCCACAACACATCTCTTGTGCTTCCAGGTGACTTTTTCTTTCCTCCCTCAAATGTTTGATCTCATTTAGTTGCGTCAGGCCATGTGCTTTTCCTCCATCTTTTCTTTTTCTCTCCCACGTCTAAAAATGTAGCTGTGTGAGGGTGTTGATTAGGAAGGTAAAAATACAGCATGTAGGATTTTATGCTAATTAGCCTTTAAACCTCGTTCACGTCACTGAGAGCCCGTAATTAGCATGTTCGGGGGGATGTGGAGAAATGTGCGAACGGGGAGATTGGCTGAGCCGTGCAAAATTAGCAGTGTGAAAATCAGGACGTGGCACGTTCACTCCTACCTACACCTGCTTCACAGAGAGAGAGAGAGAGAGAGAGAGAGAGAGAGAGAGAGAGAGAGAGAGATGAGAAAAAAACAAATGGATGGGGAGGGGAAGGAAGGAAAAGAGATAGTTAAAGAAGAAAGGCAAGAGGAGAGGGACAGGAAAAGAAAGAGAAAGGATGGAAAAGAGAAAGCAAAGAGAGACTAGTGAGAGGATAGAATAAATAAAAGGGAAGGAAAGAGGGAGTGAATTGAGAGAGTGGGTGGAAAATTGGGGAGAGAGTGGGAAGCAGCATGAAAGAGGGAGCGAGAGAGAGAGAGAGAGAGAGAGAGAGAGAGAGAGAGAGAGAGAGATGGATGAGGAGGAGTGAGAGACAGAGAAAGAAAAAACAGAAAGAGAGGGATGGAGAGACATAGGAGGTGGTGAATAAAGAAATATAGGCCATAGTATTGAAAGCAGCCTGAGAGAGAGAGAGAGAGAGAGAGAGAGAGAGAGAGAGAGAGAGAGAGAGAAACATGGAGAGAAGAGACAGAATGAGAGAGCAAGAGGGTGTAAACGGTGCTTTTTTTCTCTATCAATGGTTTGCTCTGCAGGGGGCTGTCTGCTCAGTTTGCTCTTTTGCTCCACTGTTCCAGCCATCTCCCTCTGTTTCCTTCATGTTTTATCAGGAGGAAAAACTGTCTAAATGGTTTCCTGCACCAAGCATTTCGCTCTACCATTTTATATTTGGTGTATTTTTCCCAGGCTACACCACACCTTTATCACCTGGGCAAAAAACTATACACACACACACACACACACACACACACATGCATCTCAGAATGCACAACATATCAAACCGGTGGATGGGCTACAACAGCAGAAGACCACATCAGCTTCCACTCCTGTCATCCAAGAATCTGAGGCTATCATGGGCACAGACTCACCCAAACTGTTCAGTTTCATTAGGAGTTAGGATAGGAGTTAGGATGAGTTTGATAGTTGTTGGAATCAACTCCAGAACTTTTATCTCCTTGATTTGTCATGAAATAACAAGGAAACAGTCCACATCTGGCCATGAAACTGTTTCAGTTAATTGTCCAATTACATTTGAGTCTGTGAAAATGGAGGGACTATGTAAAAAGAATTCCTGTAACTCCTATGCAGTCAATGCAATATTTTTGGTAAACCCAGTGAATTAAAGCTGAAAGTTGACATTTCAATCACATTTTGATTGCTTCATTCAAATGCACTGTGGTGGTGTACAGAGGCAAATTTTTGAAAATTATATATACAGTCTTACACATTATTCCAAAGGAATGGTCTTTGCCTATATGCTCATTGGCAAACTGTAGTCTTGCAAAGGCTTTTTCTTGGCACACCTCAAATTTGTGCAATCTCTTTTTGATTGTAGACACATGCACTTTGACACCAACAGTTGCAAGACTTACTAGCAGATCCTGTGATGAAATTTTGGGGTTCTTGGAGTCACAGAGACTCTTGGGCTGAATTTACTGGGACAGCCAGTCATGGACAAATTGGCACTCGTTTACATTGATGGCATTTGGCAGACGCCCTTGTCCAGGGCAACTTACATGTTTTACATTTTTTTTTTAAATTTCATTTATACGTCTGAGCAGTTGGAGGTTAAGGGCCTTGCTCAAAGGCTGAAAGCTGAAAGGTTTGAGCTCACGACCTTCCGATCAGTGGCCCCATGTCTTAACCACTGAGCTACCACTACAGAATGATGTATTTCAAATAATTTGGAGATCTTTTTAAATCCCTTGCCAGATCTGTAGGCATCATTAAGCATGGGGAGAATCTGTCCTTTTGTACAAAGTAGTTAACATTGTCAATATCACAAATTTGCTTACATTTAAATAGGGATCTAGAAATAGTGCAGAATCATTATATGTACATATATGAATATGTACTTGCTTTGTTTTAAATATTAAAAAATTCTTCTGTTTTCTAATTCTTTAAAAAGACCTTCTGTTTATTTCAAATTTTAAATGAAAAAAAAAAAAAAAAAATCCTAGATTTTCAACATGATCTCAGAATTGGCCCCCACTATACATATACAGCTTCATGTTGGGTAAGGGGGGTTTCACCTGTGGTTTCACTTGTGAAGGCTGCATTTGTTGCTAAAAAAGGATAAAGCAGCATGAAGACAAAAGAGCTAAATATGGGACAAAAGCAAGCCATTTTGGCTGGGAAAAGAGGAAAAAAAAATCAACCAGTGCCATTGCACAAACCCTCTGGTGTACTAGCAAACAGACCTCAAAGAGGTCAGCCAAGGAAAACAACAGCAATCGATTACAGAAACATTGTGAGAGCTGTGGAGAGAAAAAAAAAACAAAATCAACAGTCAGTGATCACCAACAATCTTCACAGGGCAGGGGTGAAGGTATCACAATCCACCATTTGACATATAGAGGCCATTCCACAAGATACAAACCACTCATCAGCAGTAACATGAAATAAAATACAAACAATATTTATCAGTAACATGCAGAAAACATACCATGTTGAAAAGCAACTGCAAAAATAAATTGCATTTCACTTACTTTACTTGATCTCTTCAAAAAAACAATTAGCAGGAGCTTACTAACTGTGAACTTGTTTCAGACATGAATGGGACACACCTTTGAAAGCAATCTAGATGTATTAAGCGACATACAACATAGGACATTTTGTATCAGACCACCCAATCTGTAGGCAAGCAAACATATTGGAACATATTTCTGAATGTAGGGTTAGGCATGCATCTTAAACAATGCTAACATGATAGCTAAAAACTTTTAGCTGCATTAGCCTCATAGCTCCAGTGAAAAACTAGAGCAAACACATCAAACATGTATTGATTGCATTTAGAGTGAAAATTAGGTATTTAATTCTTATCCTGAATTGTCATGCATGCCTCAAATGCCTTGTTCGACAGTTAGACTTAAGTCAAATGAGTCAGTACATCCAATTAGAAGTAGAATTAGAAATGCAATTAGTGCTGGATTTAAATTAGAATTTAAATAAATTAGAGTCTTATGCTTATGTAAAAATTATCCTTCCATGCCAGATAAAACAGCATTAGTTACATTTTATAGCTTCTTTGAACAGAACTGTCCCCAGATCCCAGTGTGGGAGTAATGTCTCTTCATCCAGCACGATTATTGTTATCCCTTGTTCGTCTATCCTAATCTTGTCCACCTCCTCCTCCTCCTCCATCATTATGTAGCCGTGGATCTCAGAGAGAATTGTAGTCGCGCCACAAGTGCCTCTGAGGGCATCATGATGACTACAGAGACTTTCCAAGGCTCCTCAGTAATTTTGTCCTTCTTTCTTCCTTGCTTTTGTCTCTCTGCAGTCTTCTGAAAATCCCCCGTGGTCCCGGACGCACTGTATTTCACCGCTCAGGATCAGTGGTCCCTCTAGGCCTCAGTGACGGGTGCAAATTAAAGAGGGAGTGACTGCGGCACTGACGGAGCCTACAAATGGAAGGAGAGTAGAGAGAGAGACGCATTGAAGAAGGTTAGTCAGAATATATCAGTTTATTTGCAGTTGTCACAGTGGTGTCCTCAAGGATTTGTCCTCCATTACTCTGTCTCTGCAGATATCCAACACCTGCCCCATGTTTAGTCCATCATTAGTGCCTTTGTGTCTACCTCCTGATAAATAGTATTTATTGTTAAAGCTTATTACATAATATATGAAGCATTCTGAACCTTCCAAATGTCTTATGTTGAGAAGCTCCAGTGTTTGGTTTAGATTCTGTATGTTGTATGGGTAGTTATTAAAGAATTTAATGTAAGTACCCCTCCTTGGGAAGTTCTTAGATTTAATGTAAAATAAAAAAATAAATAAAATAAAAAATATATTTAAAAAAACTAACCAAAACAATACAGTTAAAGACTGGAAAAACACCTCAACTGTCCAGTTTCCTGTTCTTGGCTGAAAGGAGTGGAATCTGATGTGGTATTTTTCTGCTATGTTGCTTTCCTGCTCACCACTGTTGTAAAGAGTAGTTATTGTAGAGTTTGTCAACTCAAACCAGCCTTCTCAGATTTCTCTAATTAGCATAACATTTGCACATGCACAACTGCTGCTTACTGAATTTTTTATTTATTTATTTTTTTTTCATACCTGTTTTGCATTTGGTCTCAGTGACTTGGTGCCAGATGGGCTGGTTTGAGATTCTGGGATTTGCACACACAACAGTCTCTAGAGTTTACACAGAATGGTATGAAAAAAATGAACGAACGAAAGAATAAAGAAATAAATCCAGTGAGCTGCAGGTGGAAACACGTTATTGACGAGCGAGGTCAGAGGAGAATGAACAGACTGGTTTGAGCTGAAAGGAAGGCAGACTACTGTAACTCAAATAACTACTCTTTAGAACTGTGGTGAGCAGAAAAGCATTTCAGAATGCACAACACATTGAAGCTTAAGGCAGATGGGCTACAACATGTAAAGACCACTCCTGTCAGCCAAAAACAGGGACTATGAGGCTACATTGTGCACAGGTTCACAGACACTGGGCAGATGAAGATTGGAAAAAGACCAGGTGGCATTTTTCCAATCTTCAGTGAGCCTTTGCCCACTGTAGCCTTATATTCCTGTTTTTGGCTGACAGGAATGGAACCCGATATGGTTCTGCTGTGTTGTAGCCAATCTGCCTCAAGGTTCAGTGTGTTGTGTGTTCTGAAATGCATGTCTGCTATATATAACAATGTTTTCCCTCACCATTGCTTATAGAAAAATAGATAGAAAAAGATAGAAAAATAAGTCAAAGTAAATAAATAAACTTTTGGCTAAAACGAGCATACCGTACAAGCTTAAACAACAAGGGGCAGATCTTTCCCCATTACTTTTTGGAGTTATGTCATACGGGTTTTAGCAATTTTATATAGCCATAGCACCAACTGTCTGCTATCTGTCTGCTGTCATATCTCCTACGATTCGTCCCATTCACTCTAAACCATTTTCAGGATAAGGGGGAATTAGACAAGCACATTTGGGTGTTATTTATATCAGCATTTTGGTTTCTGCCATTGTCCCATAATTGGTTGGTTGCCCAATTGTGTTCACCTGTTCTGTGTTGAGTTCTGATTAGTTTTGTCTGCAGTGTTGACTGCTCATTATGCAATTAGTTACTCAATTAGTTAGTGAACCCTGTATCCTGAGATCTGTGTTCTACGTTTCATGGTACTTGGTGGTTTGGTGGTTTTGACCCTAGTTCCTATTCCTTGAGTCTGTTTTATAGATTGCCTTGTATTAAATTCTGCCTGCATTCTGACCTTTGCTATGAACTCTGTTTGCAATTCTTCCCCAATAAAAGTGCTATTGTGTTTACACACTTGTGTCCTGTCACACATTACACCACACCTTCTTCAGTGGGACTGACAGAGGAGTATAGTTAACTATTTATTGCATGTATGCATTAAATGCATACATTCTTAGCAATACTTCGATACCAAAGTTAAGTTTTCATGTCTTTCTTTGTTTTGCCTTTGTATGTGTTTGCATGAGTTTGATTGGAGGTGCACCTCTACCATCGCATTTCTGTTTGTTGCTGATGCTGCTGTTGTTATTGGTCATTACTTGGGAAAGCGCTGCTATCTCTCCCTCACACGCACACGCCATCATTTGATTTAATTACGGCCGAGAACAGAAATGCCTGCTGTAATTAGTTGGTTTTGGGAAATGCGCGCTAATCCATGCAGGTGCTGTCTGCCTCACACCCACACACAGACACAGGCGCACACATACGTAATCGCACAAGCAGGAAGTGAGACAGACAAGCATGCTTACCCTCGCACACAGGATTACATGAAGCTACTTGCCTATTTAGCATGCAGTATTTCTCAGAAATGAGGAGTGTGTGGGTAGTTTGATGAATGGTAACATAAGGTCAGGGGCCTTATTGATTATTTTTCTCTATTAACTTGCAGGCCTTTAACCCCTTATTTTTGTTTGGAGAAATCATTATGAAAAGTAATACAATACAAAAATGTATCTATTTTTCAGTATGACAGTATTTCTGAATAGCATAAATCCCACTGATATTACAGAGATGATGTTTAGGATATTAGGCTTTTTAGGGTAATATGTATGTCCCCGAATTCAATTAAATTTATTTGTATAGCACTTTTAACAATGGACATTGTCACAAAGCAGCTTTACAGAAATAGTTAAATTCAGAATATAAATTTTAAATATATAAATTTGTCCCTAATGAGCAAGCCAGAGGTGATGGTGGCAAGGAAAAACTCCCTGAGACAATATGATGAAGAAACCTTGAGAGAAACCAGACTCAAAAGGGAACCCATCCTCATCTGGATGACACCAAATTGTGCAATTATAAATAATTCCTTTCTATAACTGTCTACTACATTGTCAAAAAGTGCAATTGTGTAACCAGGAAATTCATTATAGTTTTCACATGTAGTCTATTTTGTTGAAGTTATCAGCTGTTCACTGATGGAGAGTGCAAAACTCTTCGTGGCAATTGCAGTCCTTAAAGTTATCATAGCAATTGTAGTCCTAAGCCATCGTAGCAAAAATGTTTGTATTAAATCCAGTCCAAAGCCATGGTTTCTAAGTGGTACCTTCCACACTAATCTCGTTGATCTTTAGGTTGTCCATGTGGGGCCATCCTCAGCAACAGCGAGTGATTTCCAAGTGATGAAAACTCCAACCAGAAGTAGTGCATCAATATGGATCAGGCAGGCCCGGAGAGCAGAAGGGATCAGGATCAAGCAATGACACTACCTCCACCATGTTTCACAGATGAGCTTGTATGTTTTGGATCATGAGCAGATCCTTTCTTTCTTCACACTTTTGGCCTTTCCATCACTTTGGTAGAGATTAATCTCTCATCTCTGTATTTCTTTGCAAATTCCAAACTGGCTTTCCGATTCTTACTGCCGATGATTGCTTTGCATCTTGTGGTATGGCCTCTATATTTCTGCTCTTGAAGTCTCTTTGAACAGTGGATTGTGAAGCCTTCACAGCAATGTTTGTCATCAGCTGTTGCAGTTTTCCTTGGTTGACCCATTGAGTGTCTGTTGCTCAGTACACCAGTGGTTTCTTTCTTTTTCAGGACATTCCAAATTATTTTATTGGCTATGCCCTATGTTTGTGCAACATGTTTGTGATTTTCCCTCTTTTCTCAGCTTCAAAATGGCTTGCTTTTCTCCCATAGACAAGGTTAAGGTTAAATTCAGGTGTTGAATTCGTATAGTAAAACAAATGTGTGTGTGTGTGTGTGTGTGTGTGTGTGTGTTGGGAAATGTATGTGTATACACACACCATGCCTTAGATATGTGAAGTTTATTGCTATTGTTACTGGGAATAAAAAAAAATTATTAAAGCTTGGTTTATGAAAATGTTTTTTTTTTTTTTAGTGTTTCTTAATCCCTACACATTGTGTGCTACTTAGAGTGAGGCAGATTTGAGCTGTGTTATATACTATAAATCAGGGCACATATGCATATCTATTAAATATTCAGTAAGCATACATTAATCATAAACTCCTCACAGATTTAGATGAAGCAAAAACAGCAGCAACACATTACATTACCCATGCAGAGATACGTAAAAATGCATATTCATATTCCATACATAATCCATTATTCAGTGAGTGCATCACAACAAGCATGACAAATACACAGCATGCTGAGTGTGATGTGAGTGTTTTACTGTTCAATAAAGAACAGTGGAGCTGTTGTATTTTAATGAGCATTTAACATATTTATCCTGCTTCCCAAAAAATGCAATATTCCTTGAAAAATTATATAGAGCAGGAGTGTCAAATCCAGGTTCAATAAGGCCATGCTCTAAATAGATTCGTTTTTTTACCTCTTCGAACACAACAAATGCAGCCCATGGTAATGAGCTTATGTGGATGTTATCTGAAGCTAACTCCAGATATAATAAATCCATATACACAATCCAAAAACTTGAAACAAATATAGCTTTTCACCATTCCCTTCAAAGTCATGCAGCAGAAAATATACTTCCCAGGCTAGAATAAAATGTACGAAGAGGGGGAGCTTTCAGAACTGACAGCCAATGATGATTAGAAGCTGTTCAAATGTGGAGTTTGTTTTGTTTTTAACAGAAACATAAATGATCGAATTGATGTCACTCAGATGCATACTACTAAGTACTTATGCCTGACACACCATACACGAATCATTAAGCAAAGGTAGCCAGCATTTACACAGAGTATACTTCAGGCCTTTTTTTATATACACACAGCATGAGAGAAAATATACACACCTTATTAAGATTTAGCTGGTGTTGACTCATAACATGGTTTCCTCACCTGTTGTGTTTGAGCATATCATTATGAAGAATCATTAGCCTGTTAAATGAGAGCGAGGGAGTTATAAGCCAGGTCATGACATGGAGCTAAAAATGTGAACTTCCCTGACAGAAATACTGAAGATAAAGGCAGGTCTGACAAGCAAAAGTATCATATCATAAATATGGTCTATTGATTTTTTTTGTGTGTGTGTCTGTGTGTGTGTGTGTGTTATCAGTAAATGAAAGGCTGCAATATCCAAAAAGCAGTGTGTATAGAACTCTCTTTGTGTGTATGCATGATCAATACAAAGAGCTGTAAGAGCCAAAAAAGGATTTGTGTGTGTGTGTGTGTGTGTGTGTGTGTGTGTGTCGTGTGTATCCCTATGAGAGTAAGTTAGAGTGTATGAGCGGATGGCTTCCTGCCGCTCTATTGATTTTGCTGGGTCTGGGCTCCTATGCAGGTCTTTTCAGTGCGACTGCTTTAACAAAGCACTGAGACCTCAGCAGGAGCGCTGTGACCCCAACACACTCCCTCCTCCAGAGAGTCTCAAAGGACTCCCACAGCACACGTGACATTTCATTCAGCCAGTATTACAGAGGGCAGCCCACCCCCCCCCCCCCCACCACCACACACACACACACACAGAGCACCGAACAGCCGGGCTTAATGTTATTTTAAGACCTGCTCACCTACAGCAGTGGAGAAGGGACCTTCGCCTGCACAATGAATAACGATAATGGCTGTTACATGAGACACAACAAAAGGACTATTTGTAGTGCAAGTGTTAAAACATAACACACATACACACTCTCTATCTATCTATCTATCTATCTATCTATCTATCTATCTATCTATCTATCTATCTATCTATCTATCTATCTATCTGTCTATCTATCTATCTATCTATCTATTTGTCTGTCTGTCTGTCTATCTATCTATCTATCTATCTATCTATCTATCTATACTTAATGGCTTATTGTGTGGATGTTAAAGAATAATAAAATAAAACGATTTGTTTTTAAACAAACTATTTCTACTACTACTACTACCCAATATTAAGAATAAGAAATGGTGTAATTTTGTCTTCAACTGGCAGAAATGGGATTCTGCTAATATAATGCTTGCCTTTTGGATATATTAATTTTGAACACACAACTGGCATTCCTATAATGATTTTGAAGCTTAGTAAATAACATTGCAGATGTAAAATGTATTACTTTATACACTCAACACTGCATTTTTATTCACATGCAGTCTGGGCCCTAGGCACCCATTGTTTCCTGATCTGTGACCTTGACCAGGATACAGTGTTTTTATATTCACCAAGATACTTTAAACATCTTACTTGTTAAAGAGTGTATCATTTGAGCTACACTATAAAGCCACTTAGGTGCTGATTACTATCCGTTTGCAACCACCAAAGAATATCCGGTTAGAACAAGTTATTTATGTCGGATTGAAAAGGAGATATTTTCATAATAAACTGGCCCTCACTTTAATAGACTACCAGCTAATTTCCTTACAACACTAAACAACACTGAACAGTTTTTTACTTATCCTTTATAGGATTTTAATTGTTAAATAAATTCCATTATTATTTTATTTCTTTATAAGTACTTAATTTCTTGTGTTTAAACATAAAAACTATAAATGGCATGACTCAAATATCAACCCACTTGTGCGTATGTATCAGCATGTGTGTATCTGCGTGTGAGGATCTGTGTGGATAATTGTGTGTGGGTCTACTATATGTTTGCGTGCACAGTTAATTTGTTGCACTGCAACTGACGTACATTTTTTCTATACGCGCTCTCAACGAGGCGTTGTTGCCATGGTGATGCTGATGCATGGCCCAGTTGGTCACCCTGTGTGTTGGTGAATCATACACTCAGTTCTGATGGATATGAACCATGTGCTCATTATGTGCATTAAGCATGTCTTTAGAATTATATTTACATTAGATTATGATGCTATTCCTTTAATGGAAAAAAAGTCATTTGGATAATTTAATAATTTTTTCTAAAGAGATCAGAGTGAACCTGTTGGCATAGTAGAATAGCACAAAATTTTCCTCTTAAGCATAAAGTAATTCTTTTTCTTGTTAAATTACATTTCCTTAGCCAAAGACTGTCAAACACTCTGTTGGAGCACTGGGGTTGCTTAGTGACGTTGGTTTCCAAGGCTACAGTGTGAACATAGATTTATTTCCAGTCTCTGTAACCGTCCCACTAGCCATCATTGCTAAAAGGCCCTAGTTTAAACTAATTGAATAGTCCTGAGCAGCAGTATGAACATGTAAATTGACTTGAATTGGTATGAAATTATGCCTCTCTTGTAAACATAGCATAAGAGAAATAAAATGAAATAGCTATTAGTGAGATATGTTTAAAACCCTAATGGCCAATGGGTAGGAAACTGTAAATGCATCTGGTATACTCCTGGTATGCTTCTTAGCCTTCCTCCAGATGGACAGATGGACAGGAGAGAGGGATCCTTCCTTATGTTGTAAGCTTTCCTTATTGTTGATGTCCTGGATGGCAGAAAAACAGGACTTGATGATGGACTGGCCAATCTTCATCACCCGATACAGTGCTTACTGTATTTGTCTGAGATGGAGCAGTTTCTATACCACAGTGATTCTACAGGTCAATATGTTCTCTGTGAAACATCTTTCAAACAGTTGAGGATGGGTGTGCACATGCAGGCCACTTCACTCATTAATTCCAAGACAAATTATTTTGACTCCACTAGTTTGGAAGCACACATGGAGGTACTTCTCTCTGTGTAATTAAACTTACTACTGGTTATGGAATGAGGTAAGGTTTTCTGTGGCTTTCCATATGGGCTGTCCTCCCATGAATAGCAATTGCAAAGGGATATATGGTGGTGCTTGAAAGTTTCAGAATTTTCTATATTTCTGCATAAATATGACCTAAAACATCAGATTTTCACACTACAAGTCCTAAACGTAGATAAAGCAATTAAACAAATGAGACAAAATATTATACTTGGTCATTCATTTATTGAGGAAAATGATGGAACCCTGCCTGTGCCCCAGGCCTTCTCGGCTGACATCAGTGCCTGACTTCACTAATGTTTTTGTGCTGAATGTGTACAAATCACCCGAGCCACGCTCCCAAATCTAGAGGAAATTCCATAACCCTCCGTTTCTTCTTTTTGAGGTCAGATGAGACTAAAATTGAATTATTTGGCCTCAACACCAAACGATATGTCTGGCAGAAATCCAATACAGCTCACCATCCAAATAACACCATTCCTACAGTAAAGCATGGAGGTGGTAATATCCTGTTGTGGGGGTGTTTCTCTGCAGCAGGGACTGGAGCACTTGTCAGGGTAGAAGGAAAATGGATGGGGCAAAATATCGTCAAATTCTTGAGGAAAATCTGCTGCCCTCTGCCAGAAAATTGTCAATGGGAAGAAGGTTTACCTTCCAACATGACAATGACCCAAAGCACACAGCAAAACTGACCACACAGTGGTTGAAGGAGAAAAAGGTGAATGTCCTTGCATGGCCTAGTCAGAGCCCAGACTTAAACCCCATTGAAAATCTGTAGATTGACTTGAAGACTTTAGTCCACAAATGGTCACCATCAAATTTAACTGAACTTGAGCAGTTCTGCAAAGAGGAGTGGGCAAATATTGCAAAGTCTAGATGTGCAAAGTTAGTAGAGACATATCCCAACAGACTAAAGGCTGTAATTAAAAAAAAAAAATTAAGGCAAATTAAAGTAAGGGGGTGATCCTTTTTCCAACTCACTGATTCTGGTTTTTAATTTAAAAATTTTTTTTCTGACATGTTGGTGGTATAACTTTCACTTGGATGTTATAAGTTGCACTGAGTAAATACAGCTGGATAAAACAAAAACTGTGTCCGTCTTCATTTCAGGCTGCAAAAAGAAGCCTGCACTTTGAAACCAACAGTTGCAAGACTTGCTAGCAGATCCTGTGGTGAAATTTTGGGGTTCTTGGAGACTTCTTTTTGCATCAGATGGTCTGCTCTTGGCAAATATTGATAATAAATCAATATTTATTTATTTATTTATTTGTTCTATGTTTATATTATTGCAGCTGGGTATTTAAAGTACTTGTCCCCTCTCTCTGTCTCTTCCACAGAAGTATTTTTGGCTTTAAGCCAGTCGTTAAACACATTTACTGCCCAAGCTGTTGTTTTTTTTGGTGTTTTCTTCATGTTTTTCACACTCAAGTCTGTCTAGCTGTTCATCACTGATTGTTTTATGTCATTTGCTGTTGTTGGCTGCCTTTGATGTTCACTTTCTTTTATATTGTTTTTACGTGGACTGTCCAAAACAGATGTCACCCAATTGTTGAAATTTTCATGCTTTCCATAAATATTAAAAGTTATTTCTGGAAAATCAAAATTGTCTGTTATTTTGTTTGTTGTTAGATCTGTGTGCTGTGGTGGACAGCAGTTGAACATTGAACAAATCAAACAAAACAATTGAAATAGTTCAACACAACAAATGCTTCAAATGGTTTCCCCAAATTCAACTTAAAATGCAACTCATAATGACTTCTCCAGTCTCAAAATTATTCAACCCCTGAAAAGAATCCCTCACAACAGCAGTTACAAATATGCAAAACAGGCATTGTCTCAAGCACACTTGATCCAACTAATCAAGGGCTTCATTAGTTGCACCAGGTGTGCTTGAGCTAGAACACCAGAAATATTTGAACTGCATAAAATGCATGACATACCTGAACAGGGCAGAAAAGGTATAAAAGCTATCAACAGCTTCAACCAGATTTACAAGAACACACGTTGTGAAAAACCCTCGAGTGACTGCAAAAGACTTGCAGCAAGACTTGGTGGCAACAGGCACTGAGGTTTCAGTGAGCACAGTATGGCGCATACTAAATGCAGAAGGTTTCCATGCCAGAACTCCAAGACATACAGCACTACTGACACAAAAGCACAAGCAAAGTCGTCTCAAAATCATATAAATAAGCCACAGAAGTTTTGGGATTCTGTTCTGTGGAGTGATGAAACAAAACTGGAACTTTTCAGCACGATGGATCAGCGATATGTCTGGAGAAAGAAGGATGAAGAAAGAACACTCTGTCCACAGTCAAGCAATGTGGTGGCTCGGTGATGCTCTGGGGCTGCTTTGCATCCTCTGGCACTGGAAACCTGCAGCATGTGGAAGGCAAGATAGATTCATTGAAGGTTCAGGAAATCCTAGGAGAAAACGTCATGCCGTCTGTGAGGAAGCTAAAGCTTGGGCATAATTGAACCTTCCAAAAGGACAATGATCCCAAGAACACCTCAAATTCCACCAAGGCTTGGTTGCAGAAGAAGTCCTGGAAGATTCTTCAGGGCCATCACAGTCACCTGACTTGAACCCCATAGAAAATCTCTGGTGGGATTTGAAGAAGCCGGTTGCAGCATGCAAGAATATTATTGAACTGGAGGCCATTGCACATGAGGAATGGGCTAAGATTCCTCAGGGACGCTGCCAGAATCTGGTGTCTGGCTGGGCATCTCATTTGCAGCAGGTCATAACAGCAAAAGGGTGCTCTACTAAGTATTAAAGATGCTTGCCATGAAGGTGTAACGAATTCAAAAGTCATTACTAGCATGATTCTTTTCCACCAGAATAATGAAATGGATCAACTTTAAACATGAAAAGAAACAGAAGCGCACACTTGGATTCAACGCACCTTTTTAAAGGAGACGAGTTTTAAAGCATGCCCGTGTTATCTACCAGAATGTGTAGTAACTCGGATGAATCTGCAACGTTTAAAAATATTCTCCACCAGTTACAATTCATGTAACAAATTAAAAAAAGATGTTTGAACACGTTTAAATGTATTCTCCAATTTATATGAGGAATTAGCTCGACTGACATGAAATATATCTATATATCTAATCAACGCGTGTTGTGACCAGTTATAAATATGCATCAGCCATGAAAGGGAATCCATGTAGGAGCACATATACATATAGATAATTAACTACAACGGATTATAATTAATTATGACTATGTATGTGGCCTAGATCAGCTTTATGAACTCTAAAGAGTGAGTTTATCCTTCTGGCCAGGAAGAATTAACTCACGAAGTTTGTTATTAAAGATTTGAGCGAGTAATCGAGATCTTATGCAGCGTTTAAGGGACTCATCTCGTCAACAAAACAGAGAAAATCAAGCGTGGGATAATAGATTTTAATAGCTAGATGTGACTATGGATACACACGACTAACTCTAAACAGAACATACATATATACACATCTATATACAGGGAGAGAAAAGGGATAGAGAGAAAGTAATGAAAGAAAGGGAAGCAGACAAAAACACAACTAATTAGCCTTTTTCAGAACCAGCATGAACTTAATTCTCCTGTAACACAGGGGTACAATCTTAAACGCAGATATAGGTCATTAACTATACTTGCATAACCTCAAGGTTGAGAGTTTGTGCGAGGTCATGTAGAGTTCGCTGGTTCATTGTGCCATTTGAAAAGGCGTGAAGAGGTTGCATGCTTTGTCCGGGAGAGAGATCCTGGCTTCCTCTTCCCGGGGCACGTGCACGTGGCCCCGGGGGAGAGAGAAACCGGAAGAGCATGAGTGAAGAGACGAAGAAGTGAAGTCTAACTCTAACTATAACTTGAGTTGAAGTGAGCGTGGTGTTGTTTTAAAGACAACACCAATGCACCAACACACACGCCTCTTTGGGCTATGGGCCAATCAGGAAGTTGGGTTTGCATGTCCGGATGAACTCTCTTTGTCTGGTCTCGGACCCTAATTTAAATGTCCAGGGAGGAGCTGGCTTATACCGTGTTATAAATGAAATTAAGAGAAAACATGAAATGATGTATCCCACTGCAATATGATATGCATAATCAATCTGGGTATCTCAAGACAATTAACTACATACCAAATTCGATTGATTTGTAAAGAATATTACAAATAAAACCTCGTTACAGACATTTAAAATGATATGCTAGATTAAAACTACCTAAAGTCATTAAGATTAGTTGCATAAACACACAATATATGTAAACAAGATAACATCACACTATTTAGGCATCGAATAATTACATATAATTACACGTTACATTGAAGAGAGAGAGAGATTTCTCCATTGTGTGTGTAAGGTAAGCTTGTGTGTGTGTATGCGTGTGTGTGCATGTGCGCGTGTGTATGTCCAGAAGAGGGGGCTGACGTTCTTCTAATGTCCCACCGGTCCTTGGTCATCTCAGGGTGACCTTAGGGAGGACATTTACTCCTCTGGCTTTCTGAATTTGAGGCTAATCTGTGATCATACACAGAGATTATATCGGAGATTTACAGGCCCTTGGTCGGAGTTTTGGTGGATCCCTGCTGACGAACTAATCATGAAGTTTCCCAGACGTTCAGTCATCGAAGGTTACTTTTATTGCAGGGGTAAGTCCTGTGTGGGTCCCAGAGAGACTTTTTGCATTCCAAAGGGCATCTGGCCACAGGAGGCCTCTCGGGGTTACTCTAGGTCACCTGAGTGGTGAAACTTTCTATGTTTCGTTTGGGTTAATTTAGAAATCAGTTTGAGCATAGTCATACGCTACAGTCCCCCCTTTTTCGGACAAGGATGTCCAGGTGTGGACATTGTTGGGCAACATTCATCATGGTGATCGGATGACAAGTGGATCAAACTGATTGATCAGTGGGTGGCTCCCAAATGTCCTCAGCCTTTGCTTCCTCAGGCTGAGGGTCCATCTTGATGTGCGTTTGTGCGTGCGCCCTCTAGGGCCAGCTCAGAGACAAGGTCAATGGTTAGTTTCTTCCACGGCCTTTTCGGCAGCAGTCCTCTGCTTGGCGTAGGCCTTGTGGATTCTGCCTGGTGACACATTGAGCAGTGGGCTTCCACCCCCCTTTTGGAATTAGGGAGTGGTGGCTGGGAGGCTTGCGCCCACTGGTCAAGGAAACTCTGTGGTGAGCATTTACCTTCTCTGGTCATTTTGCAGAAGGTATGACCAGTTCAGTTCTCTGTGAACGGTGTTAAGTTCATCTGTGAATGTGTACCCTGGTTGCGCTGAAGTATGGATTTCAGCTCGGGTCGCCAGCAGGTTGTTTTTGTAGGCTTTGACCTTAGCGTTCCTTTCTGTTCAGTTCACTTTTTTTTGCTCTGGTTAGGAGAGCTTCACTTGTTGGAGATTCCTGATGAGTTGCTCTCTGGATTCTCTGTCCAACGGCTCTCGGCGCTTGGTCTCTGCATGAGGCCCTTTGTAGTTTTTCCACTGCCTCTCGGAGCTCTGGGTCCATTTCACCTTCTGTCCCACGCCGGTTCTGGGTCTCGAGGAGTATGCTGATTTAGGCAGCTTTGAGCGTGGGCCTGGTTCCTTCAGGCATCCTTGTTCTGGAGCTTGAGCGTGCTGCTGCTTCTTGCTCCAGGTGGACGTTGCTCGTTTCGCTGAGTCGTGCCTGGGCGACGAGGTTGTGTGCGAGGCTCACGATGATCTCTGCCCATCCTTTGGGGTTCTGGATCAGATTGTGGGCCGTCTGTCCGCTTACGTCATCGTCCAGCTGCTCTCTGCTTAGGTGCTGTAGGTCGCCAGCAGCTTGGAGCAGGAACACAGTCATCACGACACACAGCCAGGTCTCGAGGTGGTCCCAGTGGGTGGCGGGACTGGATGATTGGGACACGGTAGCTCACTGTTGGCGAGAGAGAAAGAACACCAAAGGCCATACAAGTCCACGCAGAATTAATAAGCTACAGTGATACTGAATTTGGTACGCAGGGAGTATAAATTTGGCTAACTGGTGAAGACAGTTAGTAGTACGTAGGCCAGATACTTATGGTTTTTGGCCGTAAGTGGCCAGGGAGGGCCAATTTGTGTGGGTACATGCCGGATCTAAAAGAAATTTGGACAGGCAGTAGCCTAGTGGGTCATCTTAAAGACACTGGCTGCCTGGGTCGTCAATCTAGCATTTAGCTTTTTTTCTTGCTGGTTCTCATAGGCTCTGCCTGTATGTGAACTTTGGGAGATAAGTCACAACAGAGCAGCAGCTAACACAAAGGAAAACAAAACTGAAACAATTAGAGGAGGGAAATGTAAAGCAAGATGCAAATGAAAACAGGTATAGCTAGAGGAAAATAGAAGACTTAAGTTAACTATCACGCATAGGGTTTATGACAGGCCTGCCAGAGTGGGGGCGCTGTTGAGTCATAAGCCCTATGGAGACGGTATGGCTTAAGAGAGAGAGAAAGCTGGGCCAAACACTTAAATAATCAGAGATGCCATGGCTTATACTAAGTGGATGGGCCGTATGCCCTTTAGCTATGCCTGGAGTGAATCGAGGTTGCTCAGATGAGAATCAGTGGTGAAGCCAACCTACCTGACGGTCCCCAAACACTCAACTGCAGTGTGACTCAGGGCCCCTCGCTTTCCCATTCCATGGTGCGACCACTCAACCAGCTATGACCTTTAGCACAATTGGGCAGCGGTCAGGTGAGGCATGCCAACTGCCAGGCTGCAGAGCCGGAATCAGGTTTCCTCCTAAAACCCTTTGTTGGGGTCAGCTGCCTCTGTGGCAAGCTGTGCCAGACGGGCAGGTCCGTCAGTACGGAGCCTTACTGTGGGTACGTAACCCAACTGCTCTGGTGGTCAGTTGGCCTCGTCTGCCTTTTCACCTGGAGTGCTCAAGTGCTGATGTCGCCCGCGTGCCGCCTACCAATGGTACGAGGGCCGAGGCATCCGACGCGCACACCCACAGCCAGCACTGGGTCCGCCAGTCCAGGCAACTCCATTCACCAAATTCAACCTGGGGACAACCGTCGCTTCTCCGCAGAGCACTAGGGGGAGCATTTCCTGCAAGTATACAAATGGCTGAACAAATGTAACTTGGTATTAATTTACAATTTCAATTTAAACCTTGTTTAAATTAAATCTAAATTAAAGCAGGTGTAGGGTAAGAGATAAAGCTGATACCTATAGTAATCAGGCTCACTCAATTAATGAGAAAGATAGAAATATAGAAATAAGGAAATAATGAACCGTACATGAGAATTAGAGATACGCATTAAAAGAGAAAAGAGAAGGAAGCCTTATCTATCTGTGGATGTCCTGAGGAGAAGTCCTACTAAGAGGGAGGCACTTAAGGACAACACAGAAGCCTGATTTAAATCTTACTTAAACTTGGCTGTAGTTCAAACTAAGCAAGCGTGCATCGTAAGAAAGGCTGAAATAAAAGAGTTACCGAATAGTAATAAAAATGAAATAAAAGAAATGCAAGAAATGAAAATATAAAAAGGGAAAAACCCCAATAGTAGTCCAAAAGACGAGAAATAAAATTAAAGTAGCAAGGGGGACATTGAAATAAAGAGAAGTCAAATGAAATTAAAAGGGAAGGAAATAGAGTGGACCTAGCTAAGAAGGACCACAAGGTGGTGACAGTGGGCTTACGCCACCGTGAGTAAGGAGGGGGTTAGGTTACCACGCGTTAGACGCTCAAGAGGGCGGCCCTCTGGTTGTCAGTCAGAGGTACTGCGCCCTACCTACCCTAAACTCAGACAGGAAGTGAAATCGGCACGCGTTTCCTAGAAGACGGCTTTAATGGCGATTTCATGCTTGACCATGATAACGGAGAACCTTTTAGATCTCAGGGATCCTTTTGTGCTGTTTATGAGCAAGAAATGTGGGCAGGATTTCTTTGCTGCCATGCACACAAAATCACAACAGGATTTCTTCGCCGTTGTCTAAATCTTACACTTGATCAAAGTGTAGAGGACTCCCTTATACATATCAATCAAATATTTGCCAGCAGTGATTTTGATTGGGTATGCACATGGTGCGCGTTTTGGTTAGCTACGCGAAGATTGTGCGCCGACGGGAGTGACATTGCTTAGTCAAATAATATTGGTCCTACGCAATGAATCGAATCTAGCGATATAATAATAAGGCCTTTTAGAAAGATAAGAGGAACATCGCTCAAATCAATCTCTTACTGCACTGGAAGAAGATTTCTTCATTCTTACCAGGCGATTACACAATTAAAATGTGCTGTTCTGCGATTTCATCGTCTTCAGACACAAGTTTAATGTTATGACTGCAGTTTTAACTTTAAGCACCTAACCGCGGCTAGATTTGTCAAACAAATATGGCTCTGTTAGCGTGCTACGCTGAAACAATGAGCTTAAAGCTTTTCAGTTATCACGGAGTGGGGGAGGGGAGTCGGCTCACTGACTCGGTTCACTCGCCGACTCGGTTCACCTGGCGAGGGCGTGCAAATACACACATCTAATAGCACCAAAAATCTAATAAAACACGCTTAGATTGAAACGGAATTGTTCACGAAATAAAGTTTAAAACACTGCCCGCAATCTCCACCATAAAATGTAACGAATTCAAAAGTCATTACTAGCATTATTCTTTTCCACCAGAATAATGAAATGGATCAACTTTAAACATGAAACGAAACAGAAGCGCACACTTGGATTCAACGCACCTTTTTAAAGGAGACGAGTTTTAAAGCGTGCCCGTGTTATCTACCAGAATGTGTAGTAACTCGGATGAATCTGCAACGTTTAAAAATATTCTCCACCAGTTACAATTCATGTAACAAATTAAAAAAAGATGTTTTAACACGTTTAAATGTATTCTCCAATTTATATGAGGAATTAGCTCGACTGACATGAAATATATCTATATATCTAATCAACGCGAGTTGTGACCAGTTAAAATATACATCAGCCATGAAAGGGAATCCATGTAGGTGCACATATACATATAGATAATTAACTACAACGGATTATAATTAATTATGACTATGTATGTGGCCTAGATCAGCTTTATGAACTCTAAAGAGTGAGTTTATCCTTCTGGCCAGGAAGAATTAACTCACAAAGTTTGTTATTAAAGATTACAGCGGGTAATTGAGATCTTATGCAGTATTTAAGGGACTCATCACATCAACAAAACAGAGAAAATCAAGCGTGGGATAATAGATTTTAATAGCTAGATGTGACTATGGATACACACGACTAACTCTAAGCAGAACATACATATATACACATCTATATACAGGGAGAGAAAAGGGATAGAGAGAAAGTAATGAAAGAAAGGGAAGCAGACAAAAACACAACTAATTAGCCTTTTTCAGAACCAGCACGAACTTAATTCTCCTGTAACACAGGGGTACAATCTTAAACGCAGATATAGGTCATTAACTATACTTGCATAGCCTCAAGGTTGAGAGTTTGTGCGAGGTCGTGTAGAGTTCGCTGGTTCATTGTGCCGTTTGAAAAGGCGTGAAGAGGTTGCATGCTTTGTCCGGGAGAGAGATCCTGGCTTCCTCTTCCCGGAAGCCTCTTCCCGGCCCCGGGGGAGAGAGAAACCGGAAGAGCATGAGTGAAGAGACGAAGAAGTGAAGTCTAACTCTAACTGTAACTTGAGTTGAAGTGAGCGTGGTGTTGTTTTAAAGACAACACCAATGCACCAACGCACACGCCTCTTTGGGCTATGGGCCAATCAGGAAGTTGGGTTTGCATGTCCGGATGACTCTCTTTGTCTGGTCTCGGACCCTAATTTAAATGTCCAGGGAGGAGCTGGCTTATACCGTGTTATAAATGAAATTAAGAGAAAACATGAAATGATGTATCCCATTGCAATATGATATGCATAATCAATCTGGGTATCTCAAGACGATTAACTACATACTAAATTCGATGGATTTGTAAAGAATATTACAAATAAAACCTCGTTACAGACATTTAAAATGATATGCTAGATTAAAACTACCTAAAGTCATTAAGATTAGTTACATAAACACACAATATATGTAAACAAGATAACATCACACTATTTAGGCATCGAATAATTACATATAATTACACGTTACATTGAAGAGAGAGAGATTTCTCCATTGTGTGTGTAAGGTAAGCTTGTTTGTGTGTGTGTGTGTGTGTGTGTGTGTGTGTGTGTGTGTGTGTGTGTGTGCACGTGCGCGTGTGTATGTCCAGAACAGGGGGCTGACGTTCTTCTAATGTCCCACCGGTCCTTGGTCACCTCAGGGTGACCTTAGGGAGGACATTTCCTCCTCTGGCTTTCTGAATTTGAGGCTAATCTGTGATCGTAAACAGAGATTATATCAGAGATTTACAGGCCCTTGGTCGGAGTTTTGGTGGATCCCTGCTGACGAACTAATCATGAAGTTTCCCAGATGTTCAGTCATCAAAGGTTTCTTTTTTTGCAGGGGCAAGTCCTGTGTGGATCCCAGAGAGACTTTTTGCATTCCAAAGGGCATCTGGCTGCAGGAGGCCTCTCGGGGTTACTCTAGGTCACCTGAGTGGTGAAACTTTCTATGTTTCGTTTGGGTTAATTTAGAAATCAGTTTGAGCATAGTCATACGCTACAAAGGGGTTGAATAATTTTGAAACTGGAGAAGTCATTATAAGTTGCATTTTCAGTTGAATTTGGGGAAACCACTTGAAGCATTCGTTGTGTTGATTATATATATATAAATATATATATATATATATATATATATATATATATATATATATATATATATATATATATATATATATATATATATATGTATACGCCATGACAGTTCCACTTTCAACTCATCAATCCACAGAATGAAATTTTTGAGGATCATCAAAGTGTGTTTTGGCAAAAGTCTTAATGTTCTTCTGGGTTAGCAGTGGTTTTCACCTTGCCACTCTTCCATGGATGCCATTTTTTCCCGGTGTCTTTCCGATAGTGGAGTCATGAACAGTGACCTTTATTGATGCAAGAGAGACTTGTGGGTCCTTCATCCAGCTGTATACAGTACATGAAATGGCAACGAAACACATTTACTTGAGTTTTGTGCTCTTTACAAAACAACCAGTCCGAGAATGCCTGAGCAACATGATATTGCATGGTAAAAATGTTTGTAGGAACTGACCCACAAGGCGCAAACCGAGCTATAGGACAGAGATGTATCACTGCAGAAATGTTTCTAAGGGGGCTTTCACACTACCAGTTTAGTCCAATACAGAGCATGGTTTGCATGAAAAAATGGTAACGTGTAAGCTGTCATTCGGACCAGGAAGCACACCGTGGTACCGACCCAGAGACTACCTGTAGGAGGTGGTCTGAGTTCGGTTGCACTGGAACTGTGATGTGATTCCCGTGAATGTGAACGCAACTCTGTCTGGTCTGCACTTGTTCAGGAAGTAAAGTAACCTGCGCACGGTTTTTTAGCCGGTGACGAGATCAATAGTTTCCAAATACACGTTTACCATGAGTGGCAGGGGGACACTGTGGGACACAGAAGAGGTGAGGTGCCTTATTCATATATGGGGAGAAGAAAACATACAGGAGTGCAGTTAAACCAGTGGTTCCCAAAGACCCCCCTGGGGGTCGCGAGACAGTGAGGGGGGGTCGCGAGATGATTTCTAGTGTAGTGAATCAGCTTTAAAAATGAAAGAAAAGCACACGCTTGGATTCAAAGCATCCTTTTAAAGGAGACAAGAGTTTTAAAGCGTGCCCGCATTATCTACCAGAATATGTAGTGAAAATTACCTGCATCTCTCCACCAAAATATGTAGTGGAAATTAGCTGTTTGGGTTAATTTGATATATTTTCCACCATTTTACGTAAGTAAAAATTAGTTGTTAAATTGAGCTATCTTTATTCTCCTCCAAAGATGTCAGAGAGATTAACAGATCAGCTCAGAGGGGAAATTTGACTAATTTAGTATTACTGACCAACTATTCGTCCAGCGATAAGTTGAAACTAGTGCACTCATTAATTATGCATTAGATATTACCTCCATGGCCACCAGCAATAATATCCTAAACATAGTGAAATATTATTTAAAGAGCATGTAGCAGAATCGCAATTCAAGGCAATAGACACTTGTAAGCAATAAGAACACATATATTTAAGAACAGACGAGACTTTATTGAACTACTCTATGACACAGAAACTAATCTAACATATAAACACACCCACGCACGCATACACACACACACACACACACACACACACACACACACACACACACACACACACACACAAACGGGTGATGATGAAGAGTGAATGAAGTTCCGAATCTCTAGCATTGCATGCTATTTCACAGACCATGATCTGAACGAACCATCAACTTATTAAGTTATATTCACTTCCTTTAGAAGGGCTCAAGTTATTATAGACACCAGGTTAGCTAGATTCTGGGGTATTGCGCTTGCCTTAGCTGTGTTGAAGGGATTTCCTCGTTACGTCGTGGTGTCGTCAGCGGTCTGGTCAGTGAGAGGCGTCTCGGAAGACCAATCGGAATGCTGAGTGGAATGAAGGCGGGAGGCTTGAAAAGCAGGCAGCAGCTCTCGCTGGGTCCCCAGGCCAAGGTAAACGTGATCTGATCTCCCCGACGTTGATTGGCTCTGGAGACCCTCCACCGACCCCATCCTTCGAAGCGTGCCAAGAAGCAAGAGACACGAGAGAGAGCGAAGCAAGCAACCACCGCAAACTTGTGTTCTTAGGATTTTAACACTTCCTGGGCTAGTCCAGCCCAGAGTGCTTCCTCCAATCAATATTGTCTTTGGGCAGGGTGTTAGCCAGATTCTCCACCTATTATGCTAATCAGCCCCTTGTCCATGTGGATGAGTGGATTATTAAACTTTGTCCTGAAACTTTGCATGTACATATCAGAACAATCTACACAAATTTCCTTACTCTCATGATTTAGGAAATCACTCAATGAACACATAATACCAAACAAGACATGTTTGACTATACTTAAAGTACATTACTAATATTTAAAACACAATGATCCTCCTAGGGCTACTACACTAATACATGATTAAATGGAATAATTAGTGGCAACTTAAAGGTGATACACATGAAGAAAATAGAACAACACATGGTAGGAAATAGGTGATTGCAGTTGTTCAAAGATGTATTAATTCCCACAGTCGTTGCTCCTGGTAGGCGCCGATTGTGGAATGTGTGAGTCCTTGTGTGGAATTGTGGAATTGTGGAATGTATAATCTTTGTGACTGAGTGAAAAGGTCTCTCCTTTCTTCCAGATTTTATTGGCCTTAATGGTCTGGCCCAAAAGGCCTAAATCACTGCATTTGAGAGCAGTTTCTGTGGTCGAGAGGGTTCAGCCCTGGGTCAGGGAGGCCTTTAACGCTTGTCATGTTGGTTGAGATAAGGCAGATGCACACGCTGAATTTAAGTGGCTCCTGGGTGTCTGGGTGTGGATTCCTGGTTTTATGGCTCCCTGAGTGGAGACATTTTTTTCCAGAGTTTCTTGTGGGTTCTCTGGCTGAGAAGGCCAATTGTTTTATTTCTTCTGGTTATAATTGTGTGAATTATATGATGCTGCTTGTGCTGAGGCGTTACACTAGAAATCAAAAAAAAATTTTTAAACGATTAGAAATAGCATATTTTATCCATAATTGTAACAAAATACTAAAAATATTTGTTAAATTAAAAATAAAAACCATGCAAATAAAAAAAAGCCATCAGCCTTTCAATTTTCCTTCCCCTCAACCTTGACTCCTGAGGTGATTACGACAGATTAACGACATATTAGCAACAGCATCTGTTGCAGCAGGTCAGTTTACAGCACCATGTAAACATGCCGGCATGTGTAATTTTTTAATTTTAGCTTTAAGCTTAGGATATTATTTTTTTCTAAATGAAGCGTTGGTTAATTTCGACCAAAGACAACGCAGGGAGGCCAGCAGAGAGGCCAGCGGAGGAGAGCGGAGAAGCACCACCGTCAGAAATGCCATCGACCTCAGGTACGGAAAGAGCCCAGCGTTTGCATAAAGAGGACATCCATCAGCAGTCGGATCAGCCTTCCTCCAAGTGTTGAAAGTATTGAGACGAATTTATCCACTATGGATTCACATGCGTTATAGTCAATGAAGTACAACATCCCCAATGTGTAATGTGCACTAAGGTGCTTGCACATGAAAGTCTAAAGCCTGTAAAAATGCTACGACACTTGAAAACCAAGCACCCCTCTCTTGCTGCTAAACCAGTAGATTTTTTCCGATGAAAGGAGCAAGAGTTGCAAGGCCAAATGAAATTCCTAACTAAACAAACAACAATCCCTGCCAAAGCTCATCAGGCATCATATGAGGTGGCATATTTAATTGCACAGGCAAAAAAGCCACACATGATCGGGGAAACCCTTATCAAACCTGCTGCTATAGCTATAAGTCGGACTATGCATGTGGATAAACTGGCCCATGAGCTAGAAGCAGTGCCTCTGTCTAACAGGACTATTGCCCGGCACATCTTCAATATGGCCCAGGACATAAAGTGTCAGCTGTGGACAGAGTGAAGAAAGGGAAATATGCTTTACAGTTAGATGAATCCACAGATGTATCAAACTCTCCTCAGCTGCTTGTATTCGTCAGATACAGTTTTGATGGAAACTTAACGAGGACATTCTGTTTTGCACATTTTTGCACATTCTGTTTTGCACATTTTGTTTCGATTGAGGGAACGTGCACAGGCAAGGACATTTTCATAAAACTTGACAACAAACTAAAAGAAGAGGGACTGTCTTGGGGTGAGTGCATCAGTGTGTGTACAGACGGTGCTGGAGCGATGCTGGGGGAAAAAGAAAGGTCTTAAAGCAAGAGTCTTACAAGTGGCGCCTCATGTAAAAATTTCACGCATTGTATTATACATAGAGAAGCTCTAGTGATCAAAACACTTGACCCAGAACTCAAATGTGTTCTTGAGACTGCGATAAAAATTGTCAACTACATAAAAGCACGTCCACTCAATATCAGGCTGTTTCCCACTCTCATTAACAAACTGGGATCGGAGCATGAGTGCTTGCTGTTCCATACAGAAGTCAGGTGGCTTTCGCGAGGGAATGTGTTCAGCAGCCTGTTTGAGCTGCGGGACGAAGTTAGCTTATTTCTGATGGAGCATGGGTCCCAGCTCGCTGACCACCTCACTGATCCTGAAAACTGAATGGACTTAATATGTTATTGCAAGGTGAAAACACAAGCATCATGTCACTGAATGATGAAATCCACGCATTCACGAGAAAACTCAAGCTCTGGACTGAGCGAGTTGAAATGGGCATGATTGATATGTTTTCTGAGCTGGACGAATTCATGGAGGAAAATGAACTAAGTGTTAACATAGTGAAGAAGTCTGTCACTACCCACCTTCAAGCCTTCCTGGAACACTTTAACAGGTATTTCCCAGAGGAAACAGCTCCAGAACAATATGACTGGATAAGATCACCATTCACTGTAATGAGGGCAAATCATCTGACATCTGACATGGAGGACGCATTGGTTGAACTGTCAAGTGACCGAACCTTAAAGACAGCGTTTAATTCCAAGACACTGGCTGGGTTTTGGATTTTAGTCGAGAGGGAATAACCACAGCTATCCAAGGCCGCTATGGATGTACTGATGCCATTTGGCACTACCTACTTGTGCGAAAAGACTTTCTCGGCACTCACGTACATTAAAAATAAATACAGATCGCGACTAAACGTGGAGGATAATCTCCGAGTGGCGGTCTCCAAAATTAAACCAAGAATGGACTTGCTGTGCTCCAAGCATTGTGCCCACCCGTCTCATTAGGTGAGGTTAATGTTGAAATGAAAGTAATGAGTAAATTACTATAAAATAATATTATGGTTGTTTGACTGTTGTGTTCTTTTGTGTTGCAATTATGCTCGTGTTTGGATAGGCTTATTAGTATGTGTGCGCTGTTGCATGCAACGTTTGTAGCTTATACTTTAACCTGAAAAGTTTGGGAACCCCTGAGTTAAACCAAACTGTTCTGGGTTCAAGAGAACAGAACCAGTGAGCAATGTTGTTTCAAAGTAAAAAAGCTGTGTCAGCAGTACTTACTGCGTAAAACACAGACACAAGTTTTGTTCCCTCTGCTGTGCATAATATCACTAGAATAATTAAAAAAAAAAATAAATAAAATAAAAAAAAAATATATATATATATATATATATATATATATATATATATATATATATATATATATATATATATATATATATATATATATATATATATGGTGAGACACATTGTGTTCTCCATGCGTGTTTGTGATGACATAAGATCAAGTGAGTCTGAAACCAGACCAACGCTACAAGGGGCACTGGGAACAATCTCACTCGGATTCGAACACCAGCAAAAACCACCTAAGGCACATTTGTTTACCTACTTACATTGTTTAACTTTTGGTTTGTTTAATTAATTATGCAGCGTAAAAACAACAACCAAACCAAATCAAGCTACTATCACTAGTTTCTGTGATGTTTTCATGTATTTGTGGCTGTTTTGAAGGCAAAATTCCATGAGCAATCAACATTTTTGTGGAATATTTATTCAGTATGTCATGACTTTGGCTTTGTATTTTGGTTTCTTTTCAACTGCACCATTTGTGCTTTCACTGATAGTTTTTGTTTTGGTTTCTACTGTGTTCTTGTCCATGGATGGTTTCAAATGTGTCTCATTTCCGTTCTACAGTGTGTAGACATGTATTGACTTTTGTCTGAAATATTCTCTTTTTAAAAAAAAAAAAAAAAAAAGTTTGTGCATTTAATCACTCTACAATGAGTGTTTTCATTACCACTTGATGCCTTGTGGTTTTCCCTTAATGCTTATAGCACACATTCGTGTTAACACAACACATTAAACACTAATTATATTAGTGTATTAGTATTAAAAGAAATGTGCATTTCATCAGTATTCTGTGTGTGTGTGTGAGTGTGAGAGAGAGAGAGAGAGAGAGAGAGAGAGAGAGAGAATGTTAGACATTACTTGAGGTTATACTATTCAATCACATAAATGTCAGTAACACATCACTCATCACTCATCACTTGCAGTCATTTGCAGAGACATGTCCTGAAACAAAACACATACACACACACACACACACACACACACACACACACACACACACACACACACACACACACACACACACACCATACAAAATTGAGGCAACACACCAACCATGACACAGCACTTGTCATAATAAACCACTGTTGCCTTTTCAGGCCTCAGGTGTCTCTAAAAAATCGCTCAGCCTTCCAAAGTTTAATGTTTCCTTAAAAAATAAATAAATAAAATAAAAACGCATTCAATTTGCAATCAACTACAAATCATACAGATAGCTTGGCATTATATTCCCACTGGTGCTTTTATGTAAGTGATTTCTTGATTAACACATTTCACCCTACTGAAATAAACTTTAACAAAAGTTATTAACAAAAAGAACTGAGTGATTAGTAGATGTGTGGGTGGTATGTGTTGGTTGTATGTTGGAAAAAAAGCTGGGTTTAGGGCCAGACAGTGAGCTGTGAACAAGAGGATATTGACTGTCCTCTAGACAAAATGGACATGAGAGTGTAGGAGTGGGCTGAGTGGAGAACTCGGATGTCTGCCACATCAGTTGCCAAAAACAATGCAAATGAGGGACATGTGGGAGAGAAAAAGAGAGATGGAGAGATGATAACAGAGAGAGAGGCATGGAGGCAAGAGGAAATTCAGGTAAGAGAAAGTTGTTTTGAAATTATTTATCCATTTTATTCCATTTAATAATATATTAGTGTATTTTTATGCTCTCTCTCTCTCTCTCTCTGATTCAGAAGTGATCATTCATTCATTCATTCATTAAGCTTTAGTAAATGTTTTATCCTGATAAGGATTGTGGTGGAACCAGAGGACCTACACATGGACAACGCACATCGAGACCACATCCAGTCTTCAACATTATCCAGAATTTTGTGTGATGTGTTTAGAGTGGTTCTTTTGCAATGATTCGCCTTAGCAAACAAATTCGTACTATAATTAATCACTCAAATCATTGGTGAAGTATATCATTAAAACAGAAACATTAAGCTGTAGAGGAAATTAGTTAATTGAGCACACTCTGTTTAATTAGTTGTTTTCCAGGTTTGACTCCATATGTTGTTATCCTAAAGAGTTCATTATCGGTTTTAATGTTTTTTTTTAACATGGGGGGGCACGGTGGCTTAGTGGTTAGCACGTTTGCCTCATACCTCCAGGCATGGTGGTTAGATTTCCACCTCTACCCTGTGTGCGTGGAGTTTGCATGTTCTCCCAGTGCTTCGGGGGGTTCCTCTGGGTACTCTGGTTTCTTCCCCAAGTCCTAAGATTGTAGGTGTAGGTGTAGATGTGTTTTAGGCTGATTATAAATTGTCCATAGTGTGTGAATGTGTGTGTAAAATGTGCTCTGCAATGGGTTGGCACCCCGTCCAGGGTGTCCCCCGCCTTGTGCCCCAAGTTCCCTGGGATAGGCTCCAGGCTCCCCATGACCCTGTGTAGGATAAGCGGTATGGAAAATAGACAGAATTTGTTTGTTTGTTTTTGTTTTGTTTTGTTTTATTAATTTGTGTTACTTTTTAAAACATTGAACACAAGGTATTGTATAATCTGACACAGAAATGTAGACTATTTTCAGGTAGTAGCCGAATAGCTACATAAGAATGCTATTTAGTACCTATTTAATGCTATGCTAAAAGGCTACAGGAAAAGAAGCATATGTTATGTTGCTTATGTGCTGCCTCTCAGTTAAATGTCTCATGGAATGTATCTATCAAAATAATGTATAAAGAATAAATGTTAGTATCATGTGTTGTTGAATGATTGAAGCCTATATTATAGACTCATGCTTTTCTCAAGTAATCACAAATGAATGTGTCTGTATTTCAAGTGATCACACGTCTCCATCTTGATTAGTTCTCACATTACCAAGAAAAATCCTTTCTGCCCTAAGAAGGGGATTTTTGAGAGAGCTTGTGTTTACTATTAAATATTTCCTAAAGGTTAAATTACCTTCAGTGCTTTAAATCTGAGCTTGTTTATTCGGTTATTGATTAGTCAAGACTGGATAAAAAAAATGTTTACCACACAGAAAAGAAGGTATGAACTCAGCTTCTCATATCTACCACCAGTTTTCACACACACACACACATACACACACACACACACACACACACACACACACACACACACACACACACACACACACAAAACCTCTATTTTCTCTATATCCTTTTTTTCACTCATCCCTTCATTCCACAAATAAAGGGGTAATAATGCTTCCTCTGAGATTGGCATCCTGGAGGATGTAGGCTGTCAGGTTACATTAGAAGCCTGCTGAGGTTGTACCACACACACACATGCACACAAACTGAAGTCCGAAACAAGGATTCTTGCGCACTCAGACCCACCAGTACATGCAGCGATTGCATGCTGATGTCAGACAGTTACAGAGTATGTACACATACACACACACAAAAACAAACATCAGGACACAGCCACGTGGATACATGGCTTGTTTCAGGCACAAAATAGCAGGTAAAGTAATTATAGAGAGAGTTACCAGTTTATTAGTTACAGGATACTGCCATATCACAGTTGATCAGATTATTTGGGTGGAGAATCACTCTCAGCACAACAGTAACACTGACATGGTCTTGTTGTTGGGGTTTCTAAACATCCTAATACCATGGCTAGATTGAGAAACAGTCGACCAATGATCATCAGAAATATCCTATTAGCAGTGGTGCTGTATTCAGAAACTAACACTAATTAATCACTAGGTTACATTTCAAAGCTTTCTCTGGCCAATTACTATGTCTCAAGACCCAGACGGAGCTGGTAATTTTTCATAGACCCGCTTGGCCAGCTAATAAGATGCTGATAGATGGAAACAGATAATGAACTATCTACACAAGGGGTGTTCAAAATGCTATGTGCTCTGAACAGATGATATATATGTTTTGAAAGAAGGGAAAATAAATGCACACTTCTTTGTCCATTCCTTTTTAAGTATATCCTCTTTCATTTGAATCTTTGAGTTTTCGTTATCAACCTTTCAAATAAAGTAGTTTTGTCATTTCACTAAGATGAGAGATGGTAAATAAACTTAAGTCTGTGCAATTGGTGAAAACTCTCCCATTTCTGACCTAATATCTCTAACCCTGTAGCAAGTCTCTGGTCCTTGAGGTGCTTTCTGTTACATAATCTATATAAATTCATGTGATTGGACAAGCCACAACAGAGGATCTGCAAGGGAAGCCGAGCTAGAAATCTAAAATCATTGAGGTACGATCAGTATTATTTTTTCATAAGTTTATAATCTCTGCTAGAGTATTTTTCCAAATACTCAGTTTAGTTTACTGAAAGATATTGCAATGTTCACATTCAGACCATGATCCATCAGTTCAGAACTGATTTATACATATGTACTTATACATATGTATGTACATACATACAGTATCTCACAAAAGTGAGTACACCCCTCACATTTTTGTAAAGATTTTATTATATCTTTTCATGAGACAACACTGAAGAAATGACACTTTGCTACAATGTAAAGTAGTGAGTGTATAGCTTGTATAACAGTGTAAATTTGCTGTCCCCTCAAAATAAGTCAACACACAGCCATTAATGTCTAAACCGCTGGCAATAAAAGTGAGTACACCTCTAAGTGAAAATGTCCAAATTGGGCCCAAAGTGTCAATATTTTGTGTGGCCACCATTATTTTCCAGCACTGCCTTAACCCTGTTGGGCATGGAGTTCACCAGAGCTTCACAGGTTGCCACTGGAGTCCTCTTCCACTCCTCCAAGACATCACAGAGCTGGTGGATGTTAGAGACCTTGCGCTCCTCCACCTTCCGTTTGAGAATGCCCCACAGATGCTCAATAGGGTTTAGGTCTGGAGACATGCTTGGCCAGTCCATCACCTATACCCTCAGCTTCTTTAGCAAGGCAGTGGTCGTCTTGGAGGTGTGTTTGGGGTCGTTATCATGTTGGAATACTGCCCTGCGGCCCAGTTTCCGAAGGGAGGGGATCATGCTCTGCTTCAGTATGTCACACTACATGTTGACATTCATGGTTCCCTCAATGAACTGTAGCTCCCCAGTACCAGCAGCACTCATGCAGCCCCAGACCATGACACTCCCACCACCATGCTTGACTGTAGGCAAAACACTCTTTGTACTCCTCACCTGGTTGCCGCCACACACGCTTGACACCATCTGAACCAAATAAGTTTATCTTGGTCTCATCAGACCACAGAACATGGTTCCAGTAATCCATGTCCTTAGTCTGCTTGTCTTCAGTAAACTGTTTGCGGGCTTTCTTGTGCATCATCTTTAGAAGAGGCTTCCTTCTGGGATGACAGCCATGCAGACCAATTTGATGCAGTGTGTGGCGTATGGTCTGAGCACTGACAGGCTGACCCCCTACCCCTTCAACCTCTGCAGCAATGCTGGCAGCACTCATACGTCTATTCTGCAAAGCCAACCTCTGGATATGATGTTGAGCACGTGCACTCAACTTCTTTGGTCAACCATGGTGAGGCCTGTTCTGAGTGGAACCTGTCCTGTTAAACCATTGTATGATCTTGGCCACTGTGCTGCAGCTCAGTTTCAGGGTGTTGGCAATCTTCTTATAGCCTAGGCCATCTTTATGTAGAACAACAATTCTTTTTTCAGATCCTTAGAGAGTTCTTTGCCATGAGGTGCCATGTTGAACTTCCAGTGACCAGTATGAGAGAGTGTGAGAGCGATAACACCAAACTTAACACACCTGCTCCCCATTCACACCTGGGACCTTGTAACACTAACGAGTCACATGACACCGGGGAGGGAAAATGGCTAATTGGGCCCAACATGCAGAAGATATTAAATATGCTGGAATTGTGGCGCATGTTTTAGTCTCTGAACCATTTCTTACTGCTGAATTGTTTACGGTTACTTAAATAAAGTATTATTTCAAATCATGAAAGCAATCCAAGCATGGGAAGAGACAGCAAATTTATATCAACCTTTCTGCGTGCTTGTGTGTGGTTGTATGTCTGCATCTTTGTAGAAATAAAAATTCATTCTTTCCATTATACTTGTATCCAGCTATATGCATATTGTGGTTACCTTCACTGTACTGTATATACATGTATGATATGGCATTTTTGTATGCAAATGTACATTCCCAATAATAGTTAATAGTTTTTATATATATATATATATATATATATATATATATATATATATATATATATATATATATATATATATATATATATATATATATATATATATATATATATATATATATATATATATATATATATATATATATATATATATATATATATATGTGTATGGGCTACCATATTTGTCTGCTTTAGTTACCTTATTAACCCCTAAATACAAATATTACATTGAACCCACTAAAGTACACTAAAATGTAAAATGTATTGCTTCAGTGAAGAGAGACCAGTAGTTCATTCTTTACTTTATTAAGCAAGGTTTTAGTGGGAATAATTTGTACATAACTATAATAACTTGTAAATAACTTTTTTAAAACTCGTAAAGTATTCCAAAAAAAAAAAAAAAAATGCAGTGAAGCTCCTGCCAGATTTTAACTTGTACTGTTCATATCTGCATATCTGAAAACTCTAAAAATGAAGTATTCCAAAAAACAAAAAATAAACCGAAGCTCCTCACTCCTCCATCCCCTTTGAAAAGAGAAAATAAATGAATCAACCATTTTGCCACTCTTTTTTATTCCTTTTTTCACAGTTAAAACAGATGCATTTATGACAGATGCAGATGTCATGAAAATCTATACATAAATCCTCATGTGTAAAATATCGTGGCTGTGGATGAGAGGGGAGTTGACTGCTGGAAGTCAAAGATGTCTTATTAAGTTTATGTTCTGCAATTGCTATTAAACACATTCAGACAGATTTGAATAGCTTATTCTCAGTTCTTATCGTTTTGGTTATGGGGCACAAGAAATTCAGGAAAAATGTTATACCGTCTTCTAACAGTAAAAAAGAGGCACGAACTCTGAGGGAGTTAGCTACCCAGTGATGTTCGCTAGCTGTAATTCTAATGTGACAAGAAGCCAAACTAATGTTTTGGTTAACATTATGTTGTGAAAAAAAATTATTTCTAACACATTTCAGTTTTGATATAATAATGTAGTTCTTACCTTGGGTACAGTAAAGTCACCTCCAGAAAATTAGCACAATGCTAGTGGCACGAATGGAAAAGTCAGGGGGTGGGGGATGGGCATTACTGTGTGAGATCTCATGAGATCCTGCAAAACGTTTTGCAAGATCTCACAAAAGTCTTTTTTCCCCATCTATGTCCGCAAGCTCTCGATCCTTTTAAAGAGCAGAAAATTAGGCAAAATTGCACGAGTGTTGGCATTTTTAGATGTATTTGTTTTTATTTTTATTTTTTTTCATAATTAAAATTTATTATGATTAGATTGAAGTAGCTTAACTCACAAGCTATAACATTTGAACATCAGTCCAAGTGTCAAAACAACAACAAGAAAATAAATAAAATAAAACACCATTTCAGCGGTGCATATTTGTGTACTGGGACCCAAGTAATCAGCCTATATGGGACTGATTGTGTTTGCACTTGTCTAACCCAGTTGGTAAATTAAAATGGGCCCCATTTGTGTTGCCCATTTTGAGCCCATGCACTCATTTCCCATTAGTGACCCAACTAGATGCCACATAGGGAGCCCACCTGGGTTTGCCCATGTGGGACCTACTTAGTTGACCCAAGTGGGCCCCAGATAAGATGCCCATTTTGGGCCCATGCCCACGCGGTACCCCTGTAGCCCAAGTGTAACCCATGTAGGCCCCACATAAACATATTGGCTGGGTAGCTGCATTAATAATTGTATCAATAGAAGGTCCTCATAAGGATAGTAGGACATACTTCTGTGTGTACAACACCATTAATAGCCACAAAAAAATAAATAAATAAAATAAAAAAGACAACCAGAATTAAACTTAAGTTGGCGTAAAGCTGTGAGGAAAACACTAACTTTATAACTGCACTGAGTCATAAGATACTAAAGTTGGAATAACTCTGCTGGCAGTGGCATGTGTAGGCAGTTGGTTTCAGTTGGTGTGTTTTTGAGTCAGTGTGTTGCAGCATTTCCAAGTTCTGGTTGTAAAATCTCAGTAATCTACACAGAGTTCCAGGTTTTCTCTGTATACAGATTAAGATCCCTAATAATCCCTAATAAATAGTGCTGATTTGCATGTACAATCTGATTAATTTCATATTGTGATAATTTACAAAGCATGAGTAAGTAAATTACATCACATACAACATGAGATGAGAAATTGGTATTTAAAGGAGATATTTGCATGTGCTAATTTTTCATGAAAGCTGTGGTGAGATAAGAGATGCCTGGATGAACCAACTTTTGATAAACGATTTGACACCAGCCCATCACAAGGCAATATGCACACTTTTTTTTACACATTCATTCATACCTAGTGTCATTTTAGATTAGCCAATACCCGTACTGGAAAGTTTTTTTGTTTTGTTTTGTTTTGTTTTGTTTTATTCAAATTTAATACCTGCCATTGGATCTTATTTTTAATATGTATACACAATTAGCATTCCCTAACTATCACCAATTGACGATAATGGGGCAACTTAATTAAATACTGGAGGGGTATAGGCTAAACCAGCATGTGTGAGCAAAGTATTTCTGCAGAGACACTGACTCGGGGAACAGAAGGGGGTGTGGCCTGACATAAATGTGTCGTGTACGTATGTCATTATAGCAAAAAAATATATAAAATTTAAAAATGCCTTTAATTAGCTACAAGTCAGCTGTAGCTGCTAGTCATTAGCATTAGCATTTAGTCCATGTTTTTGGATGACTCATAATTATCTGTTAACAAGGTCAGGAATTCGTTCAACACTGAAGTTGGGACTGTAAATAAATTTAATGAGTTATTATGTGTAACTAAGCTTATTGTTAGAGTTTCCCTTCGTTCTCCGAGTCTCCGGCGGACTCGAACACTTCCGCATTCCACTGCGCGCTTTCCAGCGCTATTCAAAAACTCTCCGATGGACATTTCATTCATAAAGACTCTCGTGTTGTTTACCTCTGCCATGTGCTTTTTGTTTTCGTTCACGTCATGTCTCCACCTCCTGTGTTTCCCCATGTGCTCATGTTTTGGTTTGTGTCATGTCTCCTCCTCCTTAATTCTTATTGGTTCAGGTTCGTCTAATTCATTCTGTGTAATCATGAGTTTCAGCTGTTTGTGATTTTCTTTGTGTTTAAATACGCCACTCCGTTTCCGCTTCGGCGCGGAGTATTTAGTTTATCTTAGTATAAGTTTGTCATAGTTAATCATAGTCTTGGTTTTTCATAGTATTAGTTTATCTTAGGATAAGTTTGTCATAGTTAATTATAGTCTTGGTTTTTCATAGTATTGTTATTCATAGTTCAGTTTGTTAGTATTTAGATGTGTTTAACCGTGCGCTTTGTTCCGATGTTTCCCAGATAACTAATCTTGTTTACTACAGCCTTGATTACAGTTTGTTTAGCTCATAGTATGGATTCTTTTGTTTATAATAAACTCTTCTACATTTACTGACGTCTCCCCAGCGCATGCATCCTAACTCCCTCTTCCGACCAACACGTCTGTGTTTCGTAACACTTATTATAAAGTTGAAGTAAATTATATAAACTACGCATGCTTGTGCTCTGTGTTGAACAGCAGCAGAGATACTTGTTGAATTCTTGTATAGACACTCAGATAAACTTGTTGTTACAATTTTATAATCTCATTCATGTTTTGTGAGCGAAGGCAGTCCATGTATAGCTTTATCTGTTTGGCGAGCATGGACAAGGTGAGTAAGATGCATGTGAGAAAGATGTTTTGTTGCTCTGCTACGAAGTCAGACAGCACACTCTAAAGGTATGTATAGGATAGAAAATAAGCTAAAAGAAAATATATTATAAGACACAATACACCATGTTTTTCTGACAGACAGTAAATCATGATGCAATTTATTCGTGATTCCTGACACTATCGTCAATCATCTCAAGCCTATTCCAAAGTGATTTTTATTGAAAATAAATTAATTCTTTCCAAATGATGTAAATTTTTAAAAAGTTAATAGGCTATAAGAAGATTACCAACACCCTGAAACTGAGCTGCAGCATGGTGGCCAAAACCATACAGCGGTTTAACAGGACAGGTTCCACTCAGAACAGGCCTCGCCATGGTCGACCAAAGAAGTTGAGTGCACGTGCTCAGCATCATATCCAGAGGTTGGCTTTGCAGAATAGACGTATGAGTGCTGCCAGCATTGCTGCAGAGGTTGAAGGGGTAGGGGTCAGCCTGTCAGTGCTCGGACCATACGCCACACACTGCATCAAATTGGTCTGCATGGCTGTCGTCCCAGAAGGAAGCCTCTTCTAAAGATGATGTACAAGAAAGCCCACAAACAGTTTACTGCAGACAAGCAGACTAAGGACATGGATTACTGGAACCATGTCCTGTGGTCTGATGAGACCAAGATAAACTTATTTGGTTCAGATGGTGTCAAGCGTGTGTGGCGGCAACCAGGTGAGGAGTACAAAGAGTGTTTGCCTACAGTCAAGCATGGTGGTGGCAGTGTCATGGTCTGGGGCTGCATGAGTGCTGCCGGCACTGGGGAGCTACAGTTCATTGAGGGAACCATGAATGCCAACATGTAGTGTGACATACTGAAGCAGTTCCCTTCGGAAACTGGGCTGCAGGGCAATATTCCAACACGATAACGACCCCAAACACACCTCCAAGACGACCACTGCCTTGCTAAAGAAGCTGAGGGTAAAGGTGATGGACTGACCAAACATGTCTCCAGACCTAAACCCTATTGAGCATCTGTGGGGCATTCTCAAATGGAAGGTGGAGGAGCGCAAGGTCTCTAACATCCACCAGCTCTGTGATGTCGTCATGGAGGAGTGGAAGAGGACTCCAGTGGCAACCTGTGAAGCTCTGGTGAACTCCATGCCCAACAGGGTTAAGGCAGTCCTAGAAAATAATGCTGGCCACAAAAAATATTGACACTTTGGGCCCAATTTGGACATTTTCACTTAGGGGTGTATTCACTTTTCTTGTCAGCGGTTTAGACATTAATGGCTGTGTGTTGACTTATTTTGAGGGGACAGCAAATTTACACTGTTATACAAGCTATACACTCACTACTTTACATTGTAGCAAAGTGTCATTTCGTCACTGTTGTCCCATGAAAAGATATAATAAAATATTTACAAAAATGTGAGGGGTCTACTCACTTTTGTGAGATACTATATATTGTTAAGGCCTAATTCCAAATGTTGTGTGCTTATCAGTATATGACTCATTCTTTGTGTTACATTGCCAAATATCTGAGTCTTCTGTGTAATTCACATTTTCTGCCCAAAAGCAGTCCTTAACAATAAACATGTCACTATTCTACATCTTCATAAAAAGGCAGCATTGGTTGTTTAGCTTGCCTATACTGCATATAAACACAATACAATGTCAGGCAGCAGAGATGGTGACAGATGCAGGTTAATGTTCCTTATTAAATCAAAGGCAGATAAATCCAAAAATGTTAAACAGAGTCAACATCAATGAACAGGCAGAATGTACAAACAACAATAATTGGGCAAGAGACAAAGACATAAACCAGAAACTTAGTCGTTACCATAAACACTGTAGCATAGAATCAAAGGCTTTGAATCGACAGGTATGGGACACTGAGCGTATACTTTGCAATGGACTGGTGTGGAGTGAGTCCTTAAATACTGTGTGGCTGTCATAGTGTGATTGAATGTCTTTTTCTACTATTCAATGTGAAACATCTTTAGAGAAATTGTTTTTATATATCCATCTCTTACACCTGACTACTGAATACTAAAGGGGCTATTTACAGACAAAAAAGCTCCACAGGCCTAATAGCAGGGAGCATATCTGAGTGCAAGCGATTTCAAGATTTTCAAAAAAAATCATACAGTTCAGGATTAAATAATATTGGAGTAGCTGTGGGTGGTGCAGTGACACAGCAGGCAGCATTGCTGCTTCACAGCTCCAGAGTTGATCCGGAGCTTGGGTTACTGTTTGTGTGGAATATTACATGTTCCCCATGTCTGTATGAGTTTCCTCCATATTCTCCAATTCCGTCCCACCTCCCAAAAGCATACTGGTAAATGGAGAAGCTACTTTAAATTGCCTCTGAGTAAGACTCTTTCATAAACTGTAGGTGAATATCTATTCTCTGTATCTATTTGGTCAGATCATAATAGAAAGCAAATATTGAAAAAGGAGAGTAGAAGTCAAAATTTTATTAATGCTATTAAAAAGTAAAAACAAACAAACAAACAAAAACTAACCAGAAAACTAGAATATCATATTTTGCTTTTGTGTAAAACAAAATTAGCATTGTAATCTGTACAGATTAAGTAATAGACTGCATACAATTTGACTACTACCATTCCTTATCAGGCCAATCCCACAAGCCCACAAGCAACGGTTGCTACACACCCCAATAAACTGGGAACTACATCAGTAATACAACTACTAAGGCTACTAATACTAAAACTACTACTAAAAAAATCAACACTACTACTACTACTACTTATTAATAATAAGAACCTCAACCTGTCATGTACCTGTCTTTGTGTATAGGATATCATTATAACACAATTTCAAAACACCTAGCTGTTAGCATTTGTGTTATGATTTGTGTTAGTTTTGTTGTATAAAAAATATACAATATACAATATATAATACAATATAATATATAATATACAAACTCCTGGATTTGTATATTTGTATGGTGCTGTATAATTATGGCATCTTCTTCTTGGAGTCTGTTTTCTTCTTGCAGGTAAAACCAAATCTAATTAAACTAAAGGCTGACATTTTGATAAATACTGCTGAAGAGAAAAGCCAGCAGGGGTGGCACACATACACAGGTAGACAGATTTATCAGGTACAATTACATTAATTCCTTCACCCAATGCTATCATTATGTGTGCATATAATAGGGTGTGACGTTTTAGACATGCATCCATGTCATTATTCACTTATATCATGACCAGGGAAAATATATATATATATATATATATATATATATATATATATATATATATATATATATATATATATATATATATATATATATATATATATATATATTTTTTTTTTCTTTTTTAAAGAAAAGAAAAAAAAAATCAACAACACTTTAATGATGAATTAATTAATAGTTACTTTAGGTTCAAAATACATTTTACATAATACATTAATATTTAGGTTTATAATTTTTAAAACTTTACAATTAAAGATTCCTCATTTTATGTCATTTAATGACTTTTAAGACCAGAATATCTGAATCCTAGTTTTAGGGACCCATTGTCTTGCACAGCTTCAAGCTTTCTCTGGTCCCACCACTCCAAAATATCTTGACAATGATATGACAAGCCCTTAATGAGCTGGATCAGGTACATTAACATGAGACTGAAGTATCTGGTGTTTGAACGGAGCTGCATGATACTTTTACAGCATGCTTAGTAACTCGTTAGCATGAAACAGATACAGATTCTGACCCTAGTACATATTCATAATCAAATAATTTTGTGATCAGATACTGACTGTCAAAATATTTAAATGTCTGTAATGTTACATAATCATCAAAACAGTGAAAAGTGCTTGAACACTCTGTATTGATGACAGCAGACAATGTTTGAATGACCTAATTAAAAATATGGAAGATTTAGCTAACAGAACAGAACTATTAATTAATTATTATTATTAACTATTTATGAATTAATCAGTGATTATTACAACACCAGTCAAGTGAAGAGATGATGATGATGATGAGGCTCTTGTTCATCAAAAGCTGTGACAGACATACTAAGACAGACAAGCTGCTTGCTTGTGTGTCTGTTTGCTAATTAGCTGTTACTCCTTTTTTTTTTTGTGGTGCACATTAATATCAATGTGTATGTTTTATTTGAAGGTTGACTGTTAGCTAATGACCATCCAGTAAGTAGTTCTACAAAACTTTTCTGCAGTCCATTCTTTTGTTTAATGTTTCTGATTAAGTTGACTAAACTAAGTAGCTAAAGCCTAAAGTGTCCTTTGTGCCAAGAATGATCTGGTTGGTGCTTTTGTGCATACCAAAGGTAAGTTGGTATGCTTAATTAAGTTGAAAAACTGTGACAGATTTTATTTTTATGGGTAAATTAACTAACCTAGCTAGTTTGTAGACTATATGGGGTTGTGTTGATCAAACTGTGGTTTCATGTACTGTATGCATGGTGGCCTACAGAATCTAGGGACTGAGGCAAAGGTGGAATCAAAGAGTGATGTTAAAAAAGAACAGAAGTGCAGTAAGAGACCTGGGCTACAGGCAAGGCTAAAAGTTAAAGCAAACAGACCAGTGCATCCAAGCCTGTTTCAGGCCAACATCCAATCTCTGGCTAAGAGAATGTTTCGTTTAAATTTTTAGAGTCAGATAAGAGCTACTTCATCTGACATGAACAAAGAAGAGGCCTGGGAGTCTGTATCAACAGTAAGTGGTGCACGTATGGAGAGATAGTTGAGAAACACTGCTCACTCAACCTGGAGTATTTAATGATAAAATGCATAAAATTGTACTTCCCGAGAGAATTTACAGCCACCATTATCAGGGCTGTATACATTCGCCCACAGGCAATCAAAATTCTCTCAGAGACTATTGGCAAACATGAATCAGTAAACATTTTATTATTTCAAATGATTTTAAACAAACAAATCCTCCATGTTGTCAATATTTCCACTGCCAAGCGAGTCATGTTGTTTCCCCTTCTTGCCCGAGTGCCACTTGAGCTATATGAGTGGAGCTAAAAATAATGTAGACCATCGATTGATAAAACATAGTCATCACAGACACACCCTGATCATTTCTTTGGCCCGAGTCACTTCTCTAAGTTTTATACTAATTTAAACTCTAATGCAGCATCACAGTTTTAAACAGCAATTTCATGCAATTTCATTATTTATTTTCTGACACTAATAGCTAGATGTTTAGCTTTACATTTGTTTCCCATGATTTGAATAAAATCCACCATCATCTAGCTTGAGCAAATTCCAAATGGCTTACTTTTCAACTGTTTTTTACCCTACTCAGGGTATTAGATAATGCATAAAAATGCATGATTGCTTGTGATTTATTTATTTATTTATTTATTTATTTTGCACTTACTCTTCTCTGTATCTTCACTTAAGAGAAAAGTATTGTCACATCAATCCATTATATCAAACTCGCTGTATATTTGTTTACTAGTTCACCCTATGAAAGAGAAAACTGTCAGCGTCACACACATTTTAACATCAAATGAGATATGGCTGTAAAGTAGAACCAATACATGTATATGTAGCTTGTTTACTTGCTATCAGTAATATCAAAGTAAAACTTGTGACACCTAGTATGATGACAGAATAAAGATATGTTTTTTGGTTTTGGTGTCTAGTTGGTGTCTACGCAATCCAGTATTCAAATTAATTATCATGTCTAAAGAAATGTCCATATAATAATTTACTGTCTTTGCTTTCCTCGGCATGAAGCTACTTGTGTGACAAAGATTTAAATTTTCTAGACTGAATAGTCATAATATATTATTATAATAGAAAGTTGTTTGCTAAAAAATGTATAATGTGAATGCTAGATACAGTATCAAGTTATATTCACGTTTCACTTTCTCCCTTCTACAGTACTACTCTTTATATTTATTGTACAAACCTGTGGATGTCCTTTATAGTAGTGTTGACCTTTTTTTTTTTGCAACACAGAAGTAAGTAATAGCGTGTATGTCCTCTTTTTGTGCGAGACTTATATTATTATTAATATATTATTATATTTAATATTATTTATTTATTTATTTTTCTGTTAAGGAGACTCTGTCTGCAGTCACTCAGGTTTCCTTAATAGAAACCTTTATGCTTGGCCACCTAAGGACATACCTAACACAAGCGGAAATTTAAATTGAAAATCTTTATTTTTAATTAGGTACAAGATTGTTTAGAGTTTTGTTCGCTGCTAATTCTGATCTATGAGCATTGCTATTTGACTTTGCAAGCTACTAGCAAACCAGTCTCATGGTTATATCTGAGAATAAAATCAGCTGCTGTTTCGGGACACTGGACACAACTGGGCTATCAAACAACTTGCTAATCTTAGTAACATTTAACTTCATTCACATGCAGTTTGAACCCTATGTGCTGATATCCTCCTGACAAGATGCTGCCTCTGAGTCTCTGGAGCTTTGGAGCCCAAACACTTCTCTGGATATGGATGCTCCTTCGTAGGCATTCTGTCCAAGTGAAGAGAGCAAATGTATGGTCATTTTGATGGTTTCTTTACATTCAAAGTTATAATCAAAATATTTGTTCATTGCAAAGAGCTGAAAATCTGAAAAATTTTGACAATAATTTTGATTGCATAATAATAATTATATATATATATATATATATATATATATATATATATATATATATATATATATATATATATATATATATGCTGTGTTTACATTATATATATGCTGTGTGTACATGAGCCGAAAAGCAGGTTTATTATAATTAAGTGACATTTAGCAGACTCCTCCATAAGTCTCTAGCCTTGTTTCAGGAAAACTGAAAGGCTTACTCTGTATAATCATATATAGTGTCAAGGAATATTAACTTTGTGTGTCCCTGCATTAATGAGATTTCTTTATTATACTTCAGAATTTCATTAAGCTCCAATAACCAAGGCTGAAGTATTAAACAAATATTGGCGGAGCGAATGCACATTCTGCTTTTTATAACACCCAATAAAAACATTATTAAATATACAATTCTACCTGGAAGAAGGCAAATATTCAAAATATTCACAAACTTATTCATTCCAACCTTCAACCACTAAGGGTGGGGGGTTGGGGGGGGGGTGATGAACAGATTGATGGGAGGGAGATATAAGCATTGTAATGCTGAAGTACAACAAGAAGCAATAGAAAAGATGAGAGATGGAATGAAGAAGTGTGATTAGAGGATGAGTGGGAGGCAAAGATGAGAGAGACAGAGTGTGACGAAAGAGAGAGAGAGAGAGAGTAAGAGAGAGAGACAGCTGGTGATGAGGAGCTGGATTGCGAGAGTAGGAGGTTGGAAAGTTAGATGAGAGAGTCACAACGAGAGAGAGTAAGAGAGAGTGAGGGGTATGAACTTAAGATCGTGGATCAATCTTAGCAAGAGTCTTAAGAGATTACATGGAAATATCAGAGATTCGACTGTGAATTGAGCCACCATCAACTCCCTCTTCAAAGACGCACACACTCAGTCTTTTCAACAGTGCTCTGTTTGCGCAGCTCGTTTGGCAGATGCATGTCAGTGTGTGCGACTTGCGTGGGTGCTAGTTTGGAAGCATCCTCGTCTCTCTTCCTGGCTCTTCTTCCCTCTCTTCCTCTGCTCCTTCGCCCGCTTTTCTCTCTGTGCTGTTTTCCCTTGGTCCACTCTCGCTCCTTCACAGTCCTCCCACACAACTCGCACTTAGTAGCACAATCCATCTGTGCACTCTCTCTGCCTTCCTTTTCGATCTCTCCCTTTCTCTCCCCTCTACTTCCTCTCTCTCTCTCTCTCTCTCTCTCTCTCTCTCTCTCTCTCTCTCTCTCTCTCTCTCTCTCTCTCTCTCTCTCACTCTAGATTCAGTGATGCAGACTGGCTGTTTTTATACCTCTCTATATGCTGCTTGTTTTAATATGATTAACATTATAGCAGTAGTAGTACATGTACATGGTATGATGAACTTTTAGCTACAAGAAATCCTAATGATTATAAACAGATTCCATAATGTATTAATTATTTATGTACTTAGGCTCTCCTTGTTTTTTCTGCCAATATTCCCTGCACTTCCAATGAACTGCAAGCAAACAAGTGCCAGCAGAACATAGCGACACACTTGTTTAAATGTGCTATGTTAAACAGTGAGAATGTAAAACCTGGGAGGATTGGCACCTCTCAGCTTTCTCTGCTGGATGTCTTCCCTCTGACAATAAGATTTTAATAGTACATAATTTCTTTATATTTTCTGGGAAGTTTGCATTTTTCAGTGTGCTTATAAGAACTGTGGATGATAGTTTCTGTAGTATACAATGAGCTGCCATTTTACTAATGATTAGATTGATAAAACTATTAAACGGGCAAGACAGTGTACACATGTACTATATACATACGCACAGGAATGGGGAGGAATGGAATACATGTAACAGCGTTATGTAATCAGGATACAAAAAAATGGTAACTGTAATCTGTTACAGTTACGTCAAAAAACAAAGTAATCAGAGTACAGGTACATTTTGTAAAAATTGGGAATATTATCAGGACTACATTTTTTTCATTTAAAACCAAAGAAATCTTTTGACATAACATAATATAGACAGCTGCTTGATTATAGTTCTGGTTCTCTCTTGCCAGTCATGGCTCACATGAGCAACCTCCTGGTGCATGTGCAAATAAAATTTGTGCAAAGTTAATTTGGTAGAAATTAACAAAAATTGTTCTCTGAAACGCTTTTGTTAGGGTGACCATATGTCCTCGTTTTCGGACCTTAAAAAAGTGTCCGACTGGGTTTTCTAAATTTGAATATTGAACATTGAGAATATGTCCGGGATTTGGCTTAAGTTTCATTATGATGTGCTTACTGCATCATGTGTGTGCATATTTGCATTGCTTTAACCCTTCTTTGTAATTCCTGCCTTCTCGCACATCAATTGGTGGATTCTAAAAGGCTTGCGGCAACTATTGGCCAAGTTCCTGCCTCTCAACCATTAGCTTACTCTCAGTGAGTGCACGAAGGCGAAGCACTGTTGTGTAAGGCATCAAACAGTTGCTTGACAATAACAACAAATGACAGCTGTCCTGAGACGAAACAATGCCCATGGCCTTATAGAGTCATTTTTAATTTCATGTTATCGCATTGCTTCACATTACATGACCATTCAAATGTGTAAATGATGGCAGAAGGGGGAGAAGGTACACTCGTGGCATCTAATATTTAATTTTATTCCATGGACATTCAAAAGAATGTTCAATTCAGATTTATTTGTATGGCGCTTTTAACAATGGACATCGTCACAAAGCAGATTTACAGAAATATATACATTTCGGATTTAAATTTAAAATTGATAAATTTATCCCCAATGAGCAAGCCAGGGGCAATTTTTTACATATTTATGTGATACTAATAGTGCTAAGAGTGGATCTTTTTCAATGTATTAAAATCTGCATTCATAGTAACACTGTTTTGAACGCTATTAAGACACACACAAAAAAAGGTGTCCTCTTTTTGGAAAACCAGAATATGGTCACCCTAACATTTGTGATGTAATGTTACCCGCATCAGGGACAGTGATCTTTTATTTATTCATTTATTTATTTATTTTCTTAAAACAAATCCAAATGTTTTTAAGCTCTAAAATAAGCTCTAAATGAAAGTATTTAGATCGTATAGCTTTTCTCTTGACTTTATTTACATATGTGACCTTGAAGTAATCCAAAAGTAATCAGATTACATTACTTTCATATTGTGATACTTGGATTACATTACTTTCATATTGTGATACTTGGATTACATTACTGATTACATTTTTTATGAAGTAATTTGTAACTGTAACGGAATACATTTTTAAAGTAACCCTCCCAACCCTGCATACACACAGCAAGTTAATTAGCTATATTGGTTTAAATGGTTTGAGCAGACGTGTTACATCTGAGTGGTTTTCTGAATTTATTCTAATTGCCACCCAAATGATTTGGGGCAATCCTGTGCTGTATATTGAAAGCTGCAAATAATGTGACAAATTAAAGGGAAAAAAATAACAAAGTCTCTTAATAAGGTGTTAGGTCACCACAAGCCACAAGAACAGCTTTAATGACCTTGAATCTGGAACTGAAACTGGAGTTTTGATTGAACAACTATCTCCCATAGGTGTTTAATTGAGTTGAGATTTGGTGACTATAAAGGCCAAAGCATATGATTTACTCAATTTTGATCCTCATCAAAGCATTCTGTATGCCCCCTGTGGATGGTGGTGGAGTCATCCTAGAAGAGACCACTCCCATCAGGATAGAAATGGTTCATCATATAAATAAAGTGATCAGTCAGTGGCAGTTCTCTCTATGGGGACAAGTGGACCCAAATCATGACAGGAATACAAAGCCACCAGTGTTTCTTTTTTTCAAACTGTCTATATATTTCCAAATCTAAAACAAAGGCATAATCTAAATCCAAGTAAAGAACTATAAAGTAATGATTATATTCTTTCTGTTTGTATTGGTCTGGTTTAATTTGGTTTCAATTTGCTATGGATGGTGTACTCAGACGGGTCCTCTATGACTATTTATGGTGATTTTGAAAAACTTCTTACTCAATACATCATAAATTAAATGGCTATTCAATGTACTGTCTCTGTTTGAAATGTCTTGGTTTGTGTTGCCCTATTTTAGTTTGGTTTGGGTATTTGTTCCTACATTAAAATTTTCAGTTTAGCTACCTATCTGACTTTTGCAACTGTAACATTAACTTACTAATTTAACAGCTTAGCGATAGTGTTAGCTAACAGCTCATGCAGAAAGCTTTCAGTAGAACTGTTGCTAGGGCCGGATAACATCAACTTAGCTAATGTTACAAAAAATCAGTACTGATCAATGGAATTTTTGTGTAACAAGGAAAAGATGCCATTGTTCGAGGCTACATGAATGTATTGCATCAGGCACCACATCAACATTATGAATATTACCCACTGTGGCAGTTAATGTTAGATGATGAGATGATGAGGCTATAATGCTTTTCATTACCATAAGAAAAACTTACTCAAGCTTGTTTAATTACAATACATATTCTGTCAGGGTCAGTAAAAGTGATTTGACAAATCTGAAGCAAAAAATTATCCAGCTTGCTAGCCAGTATAACACATGATGGCTGTAACACACCTGTCAGCTGCTGTCTGATGTTGAATGTTTAATCAATAACACAGCTTCAGTGTTTTCAGCAAAGTTCTCTAAATACAGTATTTGTAGTATTCAGTAGTATTCAGTTACAGTCAAACTAAACTGAAATGTGTTTTGATTTTTTTCACAAGGAGGGGTTTGATTAAAAAGATCCCTAATTTTCTTGTTAAAATTACTACACTTTTCTGATTGGGGAGGATGTCTCCAGACTACAGTGGGATGTGGTTACTGAACTTTTTTCACTTTTTTTTCACTCCTCATGCATTTTCATGCCTAAGTAGAGTACTAAACTGAAATGTGTCCTCTATAGCTATTTTGATATTCTAATTCTGAGAAATCATACTGATATGTCTCAGCATGTGATTTAGTAAACACAAACTTCCCCTGTATTGTAATTTAGCAAATGTCTACAAAATTCTATTCATAATAATGTATAGCTGATGATTGTATTTTTTTATAATGTTAGCATATTTTATAATGTATAGTTGTGCTCATAAATTCACATACCCCTTGCAGAATCTGCAAAATGTTAATAATAATAAAAAATAAGAGAGATCATTAAAATTGCATTTTGTTTTTTATTTCGTACTGCCCTAAATAAACTATTTCACATAACAGATGTTTACTGTACATATAGTCCACAAGACACAATAATAACTGAATTTACACAAAATAACCAATTCAAAGGTTTACATACGCTTGATTCTTAATACTGTGTGTTGTTACCTGGATGATCAATGACTGCTTGTATGTTTTGTGATAATTGTTCATAAGTCCCTTGTTTGTCCTGAGCAGTTAAACTGCCCACTGTTCTTCAGAAAAATCCTCCAAGTCCTGCACATTCTTTGCTTTTCCAGCATCTTCTGCATATTTGACCCCTTTCCAACAGATATGATGTTGAGATCCATCTTTTCACACTTAGGAGAATTGAGGGACTCAAACACAACTATTACAAAACGTGCAAACATTCACTGATGCTCAAGAAGGTAACACACTACATTAAGAGCCAGGGGGATGAAAAAATTTGTACAGGATGATTATGTGAAATAGCTTATTCAGGGCAGTACTAAATAAAATACAAAATGTAATTTTAATGATACCTCTTTTTTTATATCATTATTATTATTAACATTTTGCATATACTGCAAGGGGCATGTACATTTATGAGCACAACTGTGACTGCAGTGTGATGGAGTTATGGGGAATGGAAACTTGGAAACTTTCTCCAACACATACACACACACACACACACACACACACACACACACACACACACACACACACACACACACACACACACACACACACACAACATATAGTGACCTCAAAATGTCACCAGTGCAACTAGTGAATAAAATTCCTGTTATTTATCTGGCAGCATTTCTCTCATATGTGAGAGGCCTCAAATTAGGCAGTGCTAATTATAATCAGACTTATTAAATGAGAATGGAGTGGAAAATTAGGATGTATTGCACTCTGTCACAATGATAATAAAGGAATTTGTTCTTCTTTGATTACCCAAAGTTAAAGTTTGTCTAAACTTTTACTATCCATAGTTAAAGCCAATGTGCATCTTCAGCAGTGCCAAAGTGAGATATAACAAGATCAGCTTTTCAGCTGAAAGCCATTAATGAGACAGTGCCTTTAATCAGACAGATGTTAATGATTCACCATTATGGGCTTCATCATGTAAACAGTCTTACTTGCTTATTTAACTGGTAAAATATGTGCGCATTCTTAAATTTGCAAGTCATTTACTTGAGAGCCCAAATCATTGCAACATTTTGTATATTCCATATGTCACATGAAATTAGGAAAGAGGAGGGATGTCTTCAAATTTCACAGCTGTTGCCTAGCAGTATTGTCTAATATGATCATTTGGAATTTATTTTTTCATAGAATTAATTGGACCATTATTGAATATGATTCCATCAGAGATCAGTTTTCTGGAACATTAAAAGGAGTGTGTCTCAAATCACACTGTGTCGCCTAGCAGTATCTTCTGTTTTATGATTTGGATTATTGGTCTTTTAAAATTAATGGAACTTTTAGGAAACTTGATTCCGTCTAAGATCAGTTCTGTGGAACATTCTCTCTGCCTTCAGTTGAACATGGGACTGATACTTATCAAAAAGTAGATTATACACCACTGAAGCGAATCCACTGAAAGTATTGTAGAAAAAAGACAAAAAAAGTGTTGTACAAGTAGTTTTACTCGCCATCTCCCAGTAGTGGAGTTGATCTGTGTGGATAAAGGTTAGTTTGGTCCCACGTCTCAGACACTTCATTAGCAGTGGCCCTGAGGCCCTGTTCTTTGTAGCTGGCTAATTTATTTGGTGACATAGCACTGAAATGAATTTGGCCCTGGAAGGCCCATTAGAGCATTAAAGCTAAAAATAAATGAAGCACATTTGTAATTAAGGATACATAAACACTGCTGATGGACTAGAAATAGTGGGTCAGTGAAGTCGCATCATGCCCATTTAGAGACTTTAGCTTACTTTGTAATCAGCCATCAAAAAAGACCACAGAAAATTATTAAAACAATTTAAAACTAGATCAGTTTTGTAAAACGAGAGCAATTTGCTTTAAACAGCCGAGTGTATTGTTTTCAGGTCCTAAGTACAACCACTTATACCAATCCTTGTGCACTTTCCTCTAGGTTAACAAATGGAAAGCTCTTATATTGCTGGCAACTCCTTAAAGTTCCTGTTAACATGAGCTTCAAAAATAAATAAATAAATTAGGGCTGTCAATTGATTAAAATTTTTAATTGAACTGATTACATGATGTGCTGATAAATTAATCGCAATTAATCGCACATTAACTTTGGCTGAGAAACTAGCCCCTGTCACGTATTGGAGGCGAAGGTGGATGCAAGTGCAGATTATTTTATTAAGTAAAGTGCTAACAAAACAGAAAAAGACTTGAAAACAAGGACATAACCATGAACTGTGGTTATAAAGCAAAGAACATCCAAACTGTGACACACAACCACTTGACAACCAGACACTGAAAAACTAGAACTATATATAGTGGTGTTAATCAAGATGCAACCAGACACAGGTTAAAGTAGTCGAAACATGTCACATGCTGGGGCTGACGGGTAATGTACTTCTGTGCCTAAATAATATATATATATATATATATATATATATATATATATATATATATATATATATATATATATATATATATATATATATATATCTATCTATATCTATATCTATATATATATCTATATATATATATATATATATATATATATATATATATATATATAGTACAAAAAGATTTAGATTCCCAAACATTAGTTTTCTAGCACAAAATTACACGTTATAGAAAAATGTTTGTATGTCATTAAAGAAAGCAGCATATTACGTAAGAGACCACTTTTCAGATAAAAAACACAATGAAGGCAGCTGGGTTTTGCTGCAAAAATAAGAAGCAAGTGTGAAAGTCAAAGTCTCCAGAAGAACCGTGGCTGGTTCTGCACGATGCTTAATAAAACTTACCAGCTAATTTTCTTATAAAACTGCACAAATTGTACCGGATACTACTATTTTTATTTTTATGTTTATTTATTTGTCACATCAAATATTGACTTTGTTTCATTGACTACTGTTCACTGCTCTTTACGGTATTTTATTAAATGTACAAACATTTAATTCCATTATTTTGAAGGCATCTTTGCTCTACAGCATTTCTTTGCATATGCCTAAACCTTTTACACAGTACTATATATGTATATATACTGTAACACACAGTATAACTGTATGTGTGCTAGTAATTAGTGTTAATAATGTGCTAATAATAAATAAGTATGCAAAGTACAAATCACACAGAAAATTCAGGTACGAAGAGTCTAAGCAAGCAGGAAAGAGGTCACTCTAGTTTCTGTGGTTGGGGTAAACGGGGAGCTGATGTAAGCAAAAGTTTAATTTTGATTGGTACTTTGTTAAAGTTGATTTCACGTCTACCAAACGTTCCACATGATACCATGTTTTGATTTTTTTGATTTTTTTATATGTAGCTTAAATATATCTCACATATGCCTCAGTATTTTTATGTACCTCTTAGAAACTCTGAGCATTTTGCTAAACTATATTTTAAAAAGGAAAAGGAAAGAGAGGAGCAGGTGGGAGCACAAGTTAGGGTAAATCTTTTCTCTCCTCTGTTTGCACTATCAGAGCGTGGCATTATCTTGAGGCGTTCTCGTTATCGGATTCAGTGTGTGTAGCTTGGAAGTTCATGATGGCTGAGGTCAGGGCTCAAAACCAACCCAAATCCCTGAAACCACTAAAAAAGAGAAACTGGCAAAGAGAGATATTCGGTTTAAGTACAAGATAGTAGATGGAATAGCCACAGTGTGAATGAAGCATGAAAAGAAAAAGGTGCTCATGTACATTCAAGGCCAGAGGCCATCAGATGGAGAGAACACTTCAAAATATACGTATACCACTCTCTCTCTCACTCTCTCTACCACTTGTTCACTCTCCTCAGAAAGAATAATGTGTTTCAACCCGTTATTCATTCCTTCCTTTTTTTCTCTATTTCTCTCCCTCTCTCTGTCCTTCTTTCCCCGTTCTATCTCTCCATGAATGTGTCTGTCACTTGCTTTTATTTCTTGGGAGAAATGCAGATTTATTCCTTTGTTAATATGACAGATATAATGAGGTTCCTGATGCTCCGCCAGGCCCGAATTAAAAGACTCCCTTTTGAGTTCCTACAGTAGGAACTCCATACTTCATTTTCCCCTTCATTTTAATCCTGCCACTGTTTTTCTTTTTTTTTTTTTTTTTTTTTTAAATCTCATTCTTTTTCCTGTTTCAATTGTGTGTAGAGATAATAACATCCCCAAACACACTTTGACAGCCTCGGCTGGTTCCCTCCTGTATTTGCACCCACACATGTGCTTTGTGATTGATGGCAGTTTGATTGTGACTGACGTTCTGTTATTTATTGCTGGTGTTTACTGACAATTTCAAAAAGCAGTTGTCATGGTGTTCTTTTACTCCTTTATAAACAATATGAGGAGGACATAGCCTGTAGAGGTTGATGTGGATATCTGGTAATGGTAGTGTTTTAAAGTAGAGAGATTTTGATCTATTTAAAATTTTGACCATGTACTCTTCCATTGGCTGAATTTTGTTAGTTATGCTGTCATAGTTAGACTGGCAGAGATCAGGACTCTTTACAGGACACTCAAGTTCTTCCACACCAGCCTTGGCAAACAATGTATTTATGGAGCTCGCTTTGTGCACAGGGGCACTGTCATGCTGGAACTGGTTTGGGTTAGGCCCCTAAGTTCCAGTAAAGGGGATTTCAACATACAAATACATTCTAGACAAATGTGTGGGTCAAACTTTGTGGCAACAGTTTGGGGAAGGCCCACATATGGGTGTGATATTCAGGGGTTGACATACTTCTGGCATATAGTGTATGATGCCAGATCCTGGCCGCTTTGGCTCCTCTTTGACTCCCCTTTGACTCTGCACATGTAAATCACTCTCTGCTGCTGTGGACGGATATCCCAAAGATTGCACTTCCCCAAAGTACCACCGTGGCAAGGCCCTTAACCCTCAACTGCTCCCCGGGCGCCGCAGCAAAAATGGCTGCCCACTGCTACGGGTGTGTTCACGGTTTGTAGTGTGTGTGTTCACTATTCACAACTCCTAATGTGTGTGCACTAACTTGGATGGGTTAAATGCAGAGGACAAATTCCAAGTATGGGTTACCATACATTTGCCTTCACATGTCACTTTCACTTTCAAAACAGTTCATACCCATGTCTCACACTTCCTTCTGTGGATCTCACCTGAATACATTAGACTTGTACCTAAGAACTGCCATCCAACATACTTAGTACTGTTATATACGGTATACTATAGTATACCGTTTTAGAAGAGTAGTGATTTATCATCCCACAGAAGAGGATGGGTTCCCTTTTGACTCTGGTCCCTCTCAACATTTCTTCCTCATGTTGTCTCAGGGAGTCACCACTGTCACCTCAGGCTTGGCTTGGAGATCTAAATATAAATCTACATCAAGATTTTTTTTTCGTAAAACGTATGCACCTTTAAACATGCTATACAAATAAAATTTAATTGAAATTAATTGAATTCAGTTAAAAATAAACAGTTAGTTGTCATTAAATAAAGAAGCAAGTACTGCAATGACGACCTTTAGGTAAACACAGAATGTTAGGAAACTTAAATTGGTAGCTAATACTCCCAAATAATAAGGCTTAAAATATGCCTAGCAGTCAGTTTTACATATCACAAACTGTATTATGCCCTTAGAGACTATGCTTATTATGGTGCTGTGGGAAACTTTTAACCCAATACTGCTACTCCTGGGACTGTTTATTCCAGTTATTTTCAATGCTGCTGTGACAACACAACAGCACAGCTATTTTCAGCTCTTACACAGCTATGCCATATAAACCATCCACATTGTTGTTGTTGTTCTGTATAGTTAGCATGCCCTCTCTTGTGTATTTATTTTCCTGTATATACTGTATATTGTATATTTTCCATATTGTATATTTTCTGTATCATTGTGTGTTGCACAATGGTCCTGAAAAAGGAACAAATGTATGGAGGAATCACAATAAAATCCAAATGACTTGAAATTGAAGTAAATAGGTAGCTTAGTATGAACTAAGCCTTCAACACGGATCTCGTCTATGTGAGTATAGGCCGATCCTTGACGCGTAGATATGGCCACAGACGTCACACGAGTAGTTTTCAGTACTCGGCCAGCAGGTTGTCTTCAAACCTGTCTTATGTTGCACGTTTGTCCTGAAGAGTATGTACACGTTTAGACTCAAATATATAGACGCCATCTTTACACATTGCACGCCAAAAAGATCTGTCGGCCACAAGCTTCTTGAGGTCCTTCGGAGCCATGTCACACGCCTTCATATTTGCTTTCAACACATCTTTGTAACTCTTACACTGGCCACCGAGAGATCGAGCACCGTGTTCCAGCTGACTATAGAAACACATCTTAGGTATGCGGTTATCACTCATCCGAACTACATGCCCGGTTCAACTGAAGAGAGCGACCATCAAAAAAGCTTCAATGCCAGTTGCATCACATATTCTGAGGACCTCTGTATTTGGTATTTAGCTTTTGCCACACTGATAATTTGTTAAATAAATTACTTTATTGAATAAATGTGTTATGATGAGAGGCTGTTATTGAAGTTGCTATGTATTACCTACCTGTATATAAATCAGATATCTAATTCAGTACTTGGATAGCATCCTTTTGTAAGGAATATTTAAGAGGAACCAGTCTCGGCTGGTTATTTACCATACATCACTGTGACTCATTTAGTTGTTCATCATCAGACCGTCTTTAACACATCAAGTTATCCTCGGCTCATGCCAAATTGTGAGAATTCTTTTTCTCTGCAAATTTGCATTAAGCATCCTAACTAGTAGCTTATTTCTGTTTTCAAAACTAGTAGCTATATTTCCTCTTTCCTTAGTCACATTGTTACTTTGTTTCCTTTGAGGAACGTACACTGTTCCTGATCCACCGGGTGCAAGGCAGAATCACACCCTTCACACCCTTGACACCCTTAGGGGGTGGTGGTAGCTCAGTGGTTAAGAAGTTGGGCTATTGATCGGACGGTCATGAGTTCAAATCCCAGCACCACCAAGCTGCCACTGTTGGGTACTTGAGCAAGGCCCTTAACACTCAACTGCTCCCTGGGTGCCGCAGCAAAAAAAATGGCTGGTGCTCACTACTCACAACTCCTAATGAGTGTGCACTAACTTGGATGGGTTAAATGCAGAGGACAAATTCTAAGTGTGGGTTACCATACATTGCCTTCACATGTCACTTTCACTTGACAGAACACCAATCCAACACATTCACAACTAGGGGAAATTTAGCCAATTCACTTGCAAGAAAGTCTGTGGAAGGTCCACCAGGCACAAGGAGAAACTCTGCACAAAGTATAACCCCACACATATCTTCAAGTTATGCAATCCTGTCCATTTTATTCTTGTTCATGTCTTTTGTTATTTCTTTGTTTATCTTTTACCTTCTTCTATCTTCTTCTTAATCCTTTTCTCTTTATCCCTGCTTGTGTTGCGATGATTAGGTGACTAAGCGTGTGTGAAAACTATTCTTTAACCTTCATGTTGGAGTTGTATCAGAGAACGAGTGAAAAACAGGAGAAGATTAAAGGAAGGGTGAAGGAAAGAACACAGAGCTGCGCTTTGGCTTTTGTGGGCTGGTGTTTCAGTGGTGGTGGTGGTGGCTGTGTGTTTCATGTGCATGATAAAACGCAGAGGGGTTAATGAGTAAAGGAAAAGACAGGCCTCATTAGATTCTTGCACCCTAAAAGTCCACAGAGGAGACACTGCATTGCTCTGTCTTATCTTGCTTCTTTTTACTCTTCAGGTTTCACCTCATCTCTCTGATTTTCTTCATCAGCGCCGCTCGACTCCTTCATTTACCTATATTGTCCATATCCTCTGCTCTGCTATCTTCTTTTCTGTGTTTCTTTTTTATTATTATTTTGATGCCTGATTACTTTGTTTCTTGGTGAAATACAGAGAATCTGCATTTTCTACTATGCAGATCACAGACTATACAAGATTATACAAGGAGTTAATAAATAAAAATGTGCATCATTTAGTCCATATATGGAAATGAGTGTGTGCATGCCTTAATGGCCATAGATGTTATTTGAGTGTGTTTTTACATCCATACATAATGTCTTCAATGGTGTCTTTGGCAGCCATATAAAGCATACGCATCTACATATATTTTCTATGCCATGTTTATAAATGCTCACAAGTTAGCACCGCTAATTCTAGATAAACTGAGGTAACGACAAGATTTCTGAGAGATTGGTTAAGTCATATTTATACATGTTTATAATCACTGCTAAACTGCTCACATGAGCTGAACTGACAGGATATGTAAGACGTTTCTGGAGTACAATAATAGAACTACATTTAAATTTATTTCCAGTTTCAAAGTCACATCCACTCTTATTTGTAGTTGCAGATTACTCTTTTTGCAGATCTTTTTTTTTAGAAAGATTATTTATGTAAGGTCTATTCTAAATATATCACTGAGGCCTCATAAATGTTGTAAATTCTTTATTAAGATTTTACCTGTGGATTTGTTGGAGACAAAATAAAAAAAAGGCTATTTTGACAGAATCCTTATGTTATCTATCATGCTGTCTTATTTTCTTATATTGTCTCTTCTCTTCTTCTCTTGCACTTTTTTCTTCACCCATCTTTCTTTTTAGTTACCTCTTTTTTATTGCCTTCTACTTGTTTATCTCCTTTCCTCTGCCAACTTATATTATTTATCCTTCTTTGTCTTCTCTTTTGCCATCTGCTTTCCTTTACTGTGCTCTTTTGTACTATTTTACATCGGTTTCTCTTCTCCTGCCATCCTATATCAGCCTCCTTTCTTCTCTTTAAACTATTCTCACTTTACTCTGCTTGTTTATCCTCTCAACCTTCATTCTCTTTTCTCCTTCTCTCCTCTTTAACCTGTTATTTTACCTTCTGTTAATCTTTCTTCTTCCTCTTCTCTGTCATGCTCTCTCCATTTTACTCCTATATTATGTCAGCTTTCTCTCCTTTTTTGTACACCATGCCTTCATTCTCTCCTCGTTGTCCTCTCTCGTCTTTTATAATCTACTCTCTAATACTGTTATCTTTCACTACTATTTAGTTACTATTTTGTTCCTGTCCTCTCCTCTCTACTCCTCACTTTTTTCTCCTCTTCTCTCTCTCTTTTTTTAGGTTTCCCATACCTTATATTCTCTCCTCACCTATTCATCTGATTAACTTCCTTGCCTTCATGTTTTTTTTTTTTTAATCTCCCTTACATCACTTCACGTCTTACTCCTTCTTGTCCTTTGATTCTGAACACGTGCTCCTCTCCCTCTCCTCCCCATGTCGGAGTCACAGTAATTAAGTCTCACTCTGTGATATGAGCTCCTCCTATAAATACTTGCATGTTCGAAAGCTTAGTTTGGCCTTGCTAATGAAGCTCCGAATGCGCTTTGAGAGATGCGTGAGTGCATGCATATGTGTATGTGTGTGTGTGTGTGTGTGTGTGTGTGTGTGTGTGTGTGTGCGCGCCCTACAGGTGCCATGTTCTTACACTTTTTTCCTTTTATTTTTACCCTATTATTTCCCCAAATTTAGTCATTTTCCAATTCCCACCCTCCTTTGTATGAAGATTGGAGAGCATGAATAAACATTGGTGTCATAAATGTTACTACTATTAAATAGAATTAGCATTAGATCACACACTCAGCTCTTGAACCTAAACATCTTTGTCTTTAATTGGCTACAATACTCTCCACTCCACCAATAGCTGGTGTGTGGTGGGCGTTCTGGTGCACTATGGCTGCTGTCGCATCATCCAGGTGGATGCTACGCACTGGTGGTGGTTGAGGAGATTTCCCCCATATACTATGTAAAGCGCTTTGAGTGTCGAGAAAAGCGCTATATAAATGTAACAAATTATTATTATTATTATTATTTAAAGGAATGGTTTTGGCAAAATAACTCTTGTTATCTTGAATGTAATGAGATCAAACTGCACTAAGGCAGTGGTTCTCAATGTGGGGTCCAAGAACCCCCAGTGGTCAATGAAGCATAACCAGTGGGTCCATAAGTTTTTTTTTATTTTCAATTTAGTTATTGCAGTAAAAATTACAACCCATTATTAAAGTTATTATCATTATTATTATTAGCCTATCTGTAATGAATGGATTTAATCCTGGCCTCAATTGCTGAAAAACACAAAGCTCTCTGGCTTTAATAAATAGACAATTGTTAGGTCACGCCACGACACGGACTCCAGTTCCCAGAATTCCCAGCTGCCTACAAATATGGCCGCCAAGGATGCCACTTCCCACAACACTCACACACTACCACGTTCATGTTCACCTTCATTTTGAGCACACACACCTGTATCCAATTCACAGCACATTCACAGTCACAGTATATAAGGACTCACAGTTCACTCATACACTGTGCAGTATTTGCTCAGTCATGTTGTTTTCTGTCAGTACCAAGCCTTGATCCTCTGTGTTGTTTAGTCTGTTTTTTTTTTATCTTTGCCTTGTTTACGACCTTGGATTATTGTCTTTGCCCTTTGGATACTGTTTGTTGATCGCATGACCCTGGACTGTTTATCGATTCTGCTTTTTGCCTAACGTTTGGACTTTGTCTGTTCCAATATTATTGGAGTTCCTAATAAAGAGACATTTCCCTGCACTTGCATCCCGCTCTGACTCTGTGCTCTAACAGAATACTTCGCCGCTCATGGCTGCAGCGGGGGAATTTCGCCAAACCATCACCGCTCATGGGCAGCTACTCAGCGAGCAGCAACGATGCTTGGGGGAAATCGACGGGAATCTGCACCGCCTCTCCCAAGCAGTAACCATGGGGACAATGCCCGCTACACCAGCTTCCCCGTCCATGTACCGTCCGCCCATGCCTACGCCTGAGAAATACGCCGGAGATCCGTCACTATGTAACGGATTTCTACTCTAGTGTTCCTTATATTTCTCCTGTTACGGAGAAATGTCCGATGCGGAAAAAATCGCATGCTTCATGAATCTGCTAAAGGATAGAGCTTTGAAATGGGCCGCGGCAGTACGGGAACGTGGAGGCGAACTGATGGCATCCTACAACCAGTTCACCAGCATGTTTCGGCATGTGTTCGACCACTCACCCAACAAACAGGAGGTGGGTGAACATCTACTCATGCTACGCCAAGGTCCACTCCGAGTTTCCGAGTTTGCTTTGGAGTTTCGTACGATTGCGGCGGGCAGTGGCTGTAATGACGTTGCACTTAAAGCCGCATTCCGTCAAGGCCTAAACCCAGAAATACTCACTGAAATGGCATGTCGTGATGAGCCCCTCACCTTGGACACCTTGATTGACCTAGCCATTCGACTAGATCATCTGCTCCACAGCTGCAGCTTCCTTCGAAGCACCACTGACTCATCCGCCACGCTCACCCCAGCCGAACCCATGCAACTCGGACACACCAAGCTCAGTGAGGGGGAACGCGAGAGGAGGTGCCGCGAACATCGCTGTTTCTACAGCGGCCAAGCTGACCACCTCATCAACAACTGTCCGCTACACCACCCGAACAGCACTACAGCGAGCATGGCTCTCGCCCCCGCTCGCTACCGGTGAGTCATTTCGCTCCTCATGCATTTACCCTGCCAGTTATCATAGAACACTCAGGTGCTTCTCTTGTCCTTACAGCACTGCTCGACTCCGGGGCAGCGGGCAGTTTCATAGATGAAGAAACGGTGCGTCAGCTTGGTCTCCCCACGAACCCATTGCTCCAGCCTCTCAAAATTCAGGTCATCGATGGAGGACCCATCGGCGGTGGTCTAATAACCCACCGCACCAAGCCCTTGCATCTACAAGTCAGTGCTCTACACAACGAGGAGATCCAGCTTTGGGTCACCACCTCCTCCTGACACCCCATCATTCTGGGAGTACCCTGGATGGAGCATCATGACCCACAAATCTCCTGGGATGACAGACAAACCACAGGATGGTCCTCATACTGTCTACAGCACTGTCTTCATGAACCCACGCTGATAGTTGCATCCACGTCCATAGAGTGTCCAGAAACCCCTGTCAATGTCCACATACCCCACGAGTACCTCGACCTCTAGGAAGTATTCAGCAAAGCCAAAGCTGGTGGCCTCCCTCCACACCGATTCTATGACTGTGCCATAGACCTGCTCCCTGGCATGACTCCACCCCGGGGCCATATCTATCCCCTTTCTCAGGCGGAACAGAAAGCTATGAAGGAGTATATCCAGGAAGCATTACAACAGGGGTATATCCGACACTCCACGTCACCCGCAGCTGCCAGTTTCTTCTTTGTCGCTAAGAAAGGAGGAGATCTCCGACCTTGTATCAATTATCGAGGCCTGAACCAAGCCTCGGTGAAGTATCCATACCCTCTTCCACTCGTCCCCTCAGCCTTGGAACAGCTACGAGATGCTAAGTACTTTACCAAGCTTGATCTACGTAGTGCATATAATCTGGTACGGATACGGGAGGGGGGCAAGTGGAAAATGGCGTTCAGCACAGCCACCGGCCACTACAAGTACCTGTTCATGGGCTCACTAATGCGCCATCAGTCTTCCAATGCCTGATTAATGATGTGTTGCGTGACATGCTGGGACAGTTCGTCATCGTGTACATCGACAACATTCTTGTGTATTCCCCTGACTATGAGACCCACGTTAACCACGTACGCCAAGTTTTGAAATGGCTCCTCGCTCATGTACTATATGTAAAGGGAGAAAAATGTGAATTTCATCAACACACCACATCATTCCTGGGGTACATTATCAGCCCCGAAGGGGTATCCATGGACGAAGCCAAGGTAACGGCCGTGACGCAATGGCCCACTCCCACCTCTGTCAAGGAACGACAATGCTTCCTGGGGTTCACCAACTTCTATCGGCATTTCATTCATGGTTTCAGCTCCATAGCTCTGCCCCTCACAGCCCTCCTATGTGGTGGGCCACGCCAACTGAGATGGAACCAGGAAGCAGAACAAGCCATGTCCCGAATAAAAGCAGCCTTCACCACAGCCCCTATCCTCAAACACCCCGATCCTTCTCGTCCTTTCGTGGTCGAGGTGGATGCCTCAGAGACTGGAGTAGGGGCAGTCCTGTCACAGCGCTTCGAAAGACCTAACCTCCATCCCGTAGCATTCTTCTCCAAAAAGTTATCACCAGCTGAAAGGAACTATGATGTTGGGGACTATGAGTTACTAGCAGTGAAACTAGTACTGGAGGAATGGAGACATTGGCTGGAAGGGGCAGAGCATCCCTTCTGTATCTTCACCGACCATAAGAACCTTGAATATTTACACACCGCCAAGAGCCTCAACCCTCGCCAAGAACGTTGGTCACTGTTCTTTGCGAGATTCCGTTTCACCCTTTCTTATCGCCCTGGTTCCAAAAATGTCAAAGCCGATGCCCTGTAACGCATGCACTCTGGTGAACCCCAACTCAATCACCCTGAGCCAATCCTGCCCCCCTCATGTATTGTCGGGGCCATACAGTGGGAGCTAGACCATCTTCTGGCCAGAGTTGCCCGCAGCCAAATCCCCACGGCCTACCCTCCGGATAAACTCTTTGTCCCAAGAGCTCGATGGAACCAACTTCTAAGGTGGGCTCATACTGCCCCGGCACAGGCCACCCAGGTATTCAGTGTACCTACCACTTACTCAGGACCAAGTACTGGTGGCCACGCATGTTTCGAGATGTCCATCAGGCACTCACTTCTTGCAGCATCTGTGCACAGACCAAAGTTCCCAGAGCACTACCAGTATGTAAACTCATACCATTGTCAATGCCCCTGGTCACACATCGCTATCGACTTTATCACTGACGTCCCCAACTCCTCAGGTAACACCACCATTTTTATAGTCACAGACCGGTTTTCCAAGTCACTATGCCTCATCCCTCTTCCTAGCTTACCCTCAGCCTTTGTCACAGCAGAATTATTGTTTACTCATGTGTTCCATTACTTTGGCATTCCAGAAGACATAGTCAGTGACCGGGGGCCCCAGTTTACTTCCCGAGTATGGACCGGCTTTATGGAAAAGTTAGGAGTGAATGTCAGCCTCACCTCGGGGTACCACCCAGAATCTAATGGCCAAGTGGAACAGGCCAACCAGGAGGTAGGCCGAATGCTCTGTTCCTATTGTGGGAAGAACCCCTCCAACTGGTCACAGTTCCTGCCCTGGGCTGAATATGCCCAAAATTCCCTTTGCCACTCGGCCACTAAGGTAACATCATTCCAATGTGCTCTTGGGTACCAACCACCCCTGTTCCCCTGGAACGCCACACCCACAGACGCACCAGATGTAGATGAATGGTTTCAATGCAGCGAACAAGGATGGGCCATGACCCATCAACATCTACAGCAAGCAGCACGAACTTCCAAAGAACAAGCCGACCGTCACCAAAGGGCCACACCACTGTATCAACCAGGAGACAGGGTGTGGCTCTCCACCAGATACCTACGACCTGCCCATGCCTGCAAAAAACTAAGTCCCGGATATACCGGGCCCTTCAAGATTCTTAAACAAATCAACGAAGTCATGTACAAACTAGACCTTCCCCAGCATTGGCGTATAGCCCCCACTTTCCATGTTTCTCTCCTCAAACCAGTGAGCACAGGCATCCTTGCCACAGACCAACCATCCAGTACACCACTAGCTCCACTTGACATTGAAGGTCAATCCACATACAAGGTCAAAAACATCCTGAACTCCTGCCGTAGACAAGGTAAACTCCATTACCTCATTGAATGGGAAGGATATGGGCCCGAGGAACAAAGCTGGGTCCCAGCACATGACATTCTGGATCCTAACCTCCTCAAGGACTTTCATAACAGTCACCCCGAATGTCCAGGACCTCGACCTAAGGGAAGGCCCAGACGAAGTAATGCTCCCGGAGTGAGCCCTTTGGGGGGGGGGGGGGGCTCTGTTAGGTCATGCCATGGCACGTACTCCAGTTCCCAGAATTCCCAGTGGCCTACAAACATGGCCACCAAGGACTCCACTACCCACAACACTCACACACTACCACGTTCACGTTCACCTTCATTTTGAGCACACACACCTGTTGTGCTAAAGTGCCACTGTACTTTCAGCACCCAGTCGCAGTCTGCAAGGAGAGTGCAGTGCTTTGTGCACATGGACTGGAGGCCCACTGTCACAGTAAGCTAGTACTTATTATGTAAATAAGTACTAGATTACAAACAATCTGCTATGCAACATAAAACTAGTTATCAAGAGTACACAAAACAACTACTTCTCCTAATGAAGAGGTTCCATTTGATTACAAAAAATTAATAATATTTTTCTGTATTTTTCTGGGAACATACCCCAGACTCCCAAACATTAAAATGATCAGAATGAGCAAACATGTTGTGCATTGCATTTTCATCTTGTGAAGCAATTGGACATAATCTGTTTATCCTTGGACATCTTACATCCTTTGGTGCACACTGGAGCATCCTGTCTTTATGCAGATGTTAAGTTGGATTGACTCAACCATAGAGCTCCTTCAAATAACCCAAATGAAAAATTTCTCATAGACATCCCTTATAATATGAATATATACTAATTGGAGTTTTATTTAATTGAATTTTATTGAAAACACATCATGTAAATCTAGGGTAAAAACATAGAACTTTGCAGATTCATGTTTAAAATAATCAAGTTTAAAACAATCAGTTTTGAGCACACACACCTGTATCCAATTCATAGCACATTCACAGTCACAGTATATAAAGACTCACAGTTCACTCACACACTGCAAAGTATTTGCTCAGTCACGTTGTTTTCTGTCAGTACCAAGCCTTGATCCTCTGTATTATTTATTCTGTTGTTTTTTATCTTTGCCTCATTTACAACCTTGGATTATTGTCTTTGCCCTTTGGATACTGTTTGCTGATCGCACAACCCTGGATTGTTTATCGATTCTGCTTTTTGCCTAACGTTTGGACTTTGTTCCAATATTATTGGTGTTCCTAATAAAGTGATATTTCCCTGCACCTGCTCTGATTCTGTGCTCTAACAACAATATACAGTGCTGTGAAAAAGTATTTGCCTTGATCCTGATTTCTTCTTTTTTTTGTGTATATCTCATACTAAATTGTTTCAGAAATTAAAACTAAGTCTAAGATAAAACAAAGCCAACCTGAGTAAACACAAAATATAGTTTTTAAATGATAATGTTATTTATTGAAGCAAAACAGTTATCCAATACCAACTGGGCCTGTGTGAAAATGTATTTGCCTCTGTAGTTACTAATTCCCCAAATCTATAAAACTACATTCATAATGGGGTTCAGCTGGACTAAATGCAACCAGGCCTGTTTACCGCCAGCCCTATTCAATCGAATCAACAATTAAATAGAGCTTTTTCAACAGCATGAAGTTAGTTAAAAGGTCTTACCCAGTAACACACTATGCCAAAATTGAAAGAAATTCCAGAAATGATGAGGAAGATTGAAATACATCAGTCTGGGAAGGGTTACAAAGCTATTTCAAAGGCTCTGGGACTCCAAAGGAGCACAGTGAGAGCCATTATCTCCAAATGGAAAAAACTCAGCAAAATACCTTCCAGTGAACCTTCCCAGAAGTGGCCAACCTTCCAAAATTCCTCCAAGAGCACAGCAGCTACTCATTCAGGAAGTCACAAAAGAGCCAGGGACAACATCAGAGAACCAACAGAACTCTCTTGCATCAATAAAGATCACTGTTCATGACATCCATGGAAGTGTGGCAAGGCGAAAACCACTGCTAACCCAGAAGAACATTAAGGCTTGTCTGAATTTTGCCAAAACACACCTTGATGATCCTCAAACCTTTTGGGAGAATGTTCTGTGGACTGATGAGTTGAAAGTGGAACTGTTTGGAAGACAAGGGTCCCGTTACATCTGTAAACCAAACACAGAATTCCATAAATAGAACATTATACCTACGGTCAAGCATGGTGGTGGAAGTTTGATGGTGTGGGGATGCTGTGCTGCCTCAGGACCTGGGCACCTTGCAGTAATTGAGGGAACATGAATTCTGCTCATTCCCAGAAAATCCTAAAGGAGAATGTCGGTCTTCTGCCCGTAAATTGAAACTCAAGTGCAACTGGATTATGCAGCAAGACAATGATCCAAAGCATAGAAGTAAATCCTAGTCCTAGAAGTAAATGAAAGACTGATCTCCAGTTATTGGAAGCATTTGGTCGCAGTTATTGCTGCTAAAAGTGGCACAACCAGATTTTAAGTTTAAGGGTGCAATTGGTTTTTCACATTGGTGATATGTGTTGGATAACTTTTTTTGCTTCAATAAATAAATAAATAAATAAAAACTCTATTGTGTGTTTACTCAGGTTGCCTTTGTTTTATGTTGTATTTTTTTTGAAGATCTAAACCTATTCAGTAAGAGATATACACAAAAACAGAAGAAATCAGGCAAATACTTTTTCACAGCACTATACACTGTATTATTGTACATGTTTAAATAAATCTTTGTTGAGAGGGTTTATGGCAATTATTTCACAGATAAAGTATACTTGGCTACAAAACATTTGAGAACGCATGCCCTAAGTGATTCTGTTTGTCCAAAATGGCTGCCCCATGACATGTGGCTTTCTGCTATATGCTGAAGTTTTGTTAATTTTCATAGATTACAGTAAGTCATGCTGTGTTTTAAACCACACCAGCATATATTTGAAACAACTTGTGTTTTGTGGGACTGTGTGTGTGTGTGTGTGTGTGTGTGTGTGTGTGTGTGTGTGTGTGTGTGTGTGTGTGTGTGTGATTTGATGGACAGCTTACTAGTGATTTATTTTTCAGAGCTTATTGATGCACATTCAAGGGTCTGATACTTGCACACACACAATAACACGAAGGTCAGTATCCCTTCCACCACACTAGCCTTAAATTGCAGCAATCAATACAAAACAATAACAATAAAGTGCACTCAGTCAGCTGTCATTGTATATTTGAGAAAGAGGGAGTGAGAGACTTTCAGAGTGCTTATTGCAATTATTTTGCTATGTTGCACCTTGAACAAAGCCGAGGCTGATATCATGCAAAATTATAGATGACTCCTCAATCACAACAAGTACACACACACACACACACACACACACACACACACACACACACACACACACAAAGGTCTCGGATGCCCTGGTCGTGGCAGCGTAAAATCTGAGTCATTTCTTCAATGCTCATATAACTGCTGAGACGTGATCAGTTCTGAGGCTGTGAGTACACTGTGCATCATCCCATGAACCACTGTGTTCATGACTGTATTATTTTAAATCAGAATATTTTTTCTGATTATCATTTTCTTATTAAGCATTTTTTTATCCCAATGTGCATACAAATCATTTACGTCAAGAAAAACTATGCTGTGGACACAGATAATGATTTTACTTGGCTTCAGAGCAAGAGTTTAAAAGAGGCACTTAAAATCTAAAATCAAAAATGTAGTTTCGGCATAGGCTGTGGACAAAAACATCACTTGGTCTTCAACTGTCAATTTCTGTGATCCCTTACCCACTGTTGAACCTCTGGGACCTGATGTGATCTTCTGCCCATCTGCCTCAAGGTTCACATGTTGTGTCTTCTGAGATATATTTTTCTGCTCACCAAAGAATGGTTACTTGAGTTACTATAGCCTTCTTGTCACCTTAAAAAAAGTCTAGAAATCCTCCTCTGACTTCTCTAACTCATCAACAAGGCATTTCCGCAAATAGAACTTCCACTCACTGGATGTTTTTTGTCTTTCACACCATTCTGTGTAAACTCAAGAGACTGTTGCATGTGAAAATCCCAGGATATCTTAACAATCACTAGATTACATTTTTCCCTATTTTGATGTTTGATGTAAACATTAACTGAAGCAGCATGGCACATCCACACACAGTATAGTGAATTAGCATTTACCACTTACTCTCAGTTTGTAAGTATAGCGACTCACTGCAGTGGCAGGCAGAACACAGACACAGCAGAGATAGGATTGGTGCAAATAAATTGAATTTATTTTCTTAAAGTGAGGGTGAATTGGCAGCGTGAGAGGTGCTAGCTTGGAGGGTCATGGGCTGTGTTGGGGCACTAGGGTGTGTCAATGGGTGCTGCAGGCCAGGTGTAGTGGCTCAGGCTGGATGGTCGTGGTGATGAGAGGTCTGGGGCTTTCCCGTGGGTGCTGAGGGTGAGAGCTCTCGGAGTGGTGCAGGAGGCGAGATTAGCTGTCGTCACTGTTGTGGTCTCTGCAATAGAAAGACAGAAAGGAGTCAGCATTAGTAGGGAGACAGAAACTGCTCACCCTGCTGCAGCCCTTTTATACTCTTGTGTATTCTTTGTGAGGGTGAGGAGCTGCCACAGTCATTATCAGTCACCAGCCATGCTCTATTCCTCCGCCCACCCCTTGGCATTGCGCTCATTTGCCATCCACAACAGTTGTGCTAAAGTGCCACTGTACTTTCAGCACCCAGTCGCAGTCTGCAAGGAGAGTGCAGTGCTTTGTGCACATGGACTGGAGGCCCACTGTCACAGTAAGCTAGTACTTATTATGTAAATAAATACTAGATTACAAACAATCTACTATGCAACATAAAACTAGTTATCAAGAGTACACAAAACAACTACTTCTCCTAATAGAGAGGTTCCATTTGATTACAAAAAATTAATAATATTTTTCTGTATTTTTCTGGGAACATACCCCAGACTCCCAAACATTAAAATGATCAGAATGAGCAAGCATGTTGTGCATTGCATTTTCATCTTGTGAAGCAATTGGACATAATCTGTTTATCCTTGGACATCTTACATCCTTTGGTGCACAATGGAGCATCCTGTCTTTATGCAGATGTTAAGTTGGATTGACTCAATCATAGAGCTCCTTCAAATAACCCAAATGAAAAATTTCTCATTGACATCCCTTATAATATGAATATATACTAATTGGAGTTTTATTTAATTGAACTTTATTGAAAACACATCATGTAAATCTAGGGTAAAAACATAGAACTTTGCAGATTCATGTTTAAAATAATCAAGTTTAAAACAATCAGTTTTAGGCAGGTAACACATTTTTTCATTTCATGGTGTTTAATTTAAGCTTTTCTGCTTTGAAGGTAGAAGGCTGGTTTACACATGCCAAGGCAAATTATGGGCAAAAATTACTTCATGTAGACATTCTAAACTGTTGGCAATACTGAAATATTCCTCAATTAACATATGCAGTAGAATTTGACATGGAACGTGTTTAATAGCTTTTATGCTTTTGTATGTCCATCAGAGCTGCATGTTTTGTTATTTTGCAAATTGATGACCACCCTTTTCACATTGCTACATGTGAAGTTTGCCATTTTCAGTTTGTTTTTACATGCTTATTGACATGGTAAAGTATTTAAAGGAGTATAGTCCAGCTGTTTATTGTTGCCTTTGGCAACTTTATTTATGTTGCCTTTGGCAACTTTATACAAGCTGTCCATTATTAGATGGAGAATTCAGGTATATAATATTATTTAAGATAATCTCAATTGATTTTGATTTCCTATACTGTGACTGATGAATCAGTTTATTTTGACTCACTTGGGCTTCTATTGCCTTTTCTCCTGGCTGAATTATATGAAGTGAAGTGAAAGTGACATGTGAAGGCCAATGTATGGTAACCCATACTTGGAATTTGTCCTCTGCATTTAACCCATCCAAGTTAGTGCACACACATTAGGAGTTGTGAGTAGTGAACAAACACACTACAAACCGTGAACACACCCGGAGCAGTGGGCAACCACTTTTGCTGCGGCGCCCAGGGAGCAGTTCAGGGTTAAGTGCCTTGCTCAAGTGCCCAACAGTGGCAGCTTGGCGGACCTTCCGATCAGTAGCCCAACTTCTTAACCACTGAGCTACAGTTGTGTCTCAAACCATTCACCATGGGCTTCCTCATTGTAGGCCTCAAAGAGGGTTGTATTGTGGATTGGAAACCTATTTTAAATCCATACCACAGGGTGTCCCAAAATTCTTGATACAGAGGGGACTTAGTCAGTGGTTGTTCCATTGTGCCTTCATCAGTGGATATTTGTGGACGCTGCCACCCTATTGCCCCATACACACACACATGTATCACTAACTTTGTGGGGTATTTCTACAACCCCAATTCCGAAAAAGTTGGGACAGTTTGGAAAATGCTAATAAAAACAAAGAGGAGTGATTTGTAAATGTACTTTGACTTACTCTGACTTTGACACATATAAAAACGTGTAAAAAAAAAAAAAAAAAAAAGTAGGCCAACGTGAAGACAAGGTATTTGATGTTTTACCTAATCAACTGCATAGATTTTTGAAGATAAACATTTATTTTCAAATTGATGCATGCAACACGTTCCAAAAAAGTTGGGACAGGGGCAATTTAGGACTAAAAGCAGTATGACAAGTTGAAATAAGAAGGTGATGTGAAACAGTTGAGGCAATTGTCTAATCATAGTATATAAGGCGCCTCCAAAAAAAGGCCTAGTCCTTCAAGAGCAAGGTGGGTCGATGCTCGCCAATCTGCCAACAGATGCATCAGCGAATAATCCAACACTTTGAGAACAACATTCCCCAAAGGCAAATCGGTAGGATTTTGGGCATTTCACCATCTACAGTGCACAATATAATTAAAAGATTCAAGGAATCCGGTCAAATCTCAGTGCGTAAAGGGCAAGGCTGAAATCCACTTCTGAATACATGTGATCTCCGATCCCTCAGACGTCACTGTCTTAAAAACTGTCATGGGTCTGTAATGGATAGCCTGATATGGGCTCGGGAATACTTTGGTAAACCTTTGTCAGTCAACACCATTCGCAGCTGCATCCACAGATGCATGATTAGGCTTTACGATGCAAAGCAGAAGCCATACATAAACACTGTCCAGAAGTGCCGCCGACTTCTCTGGGCTCGGTCTCATCTGAGATGGACAGTAGCACAGTGGAATCGTGTTTTGTGGTCCGACAATCAACATTTCAAATAGTTTTTGGACAAAACAGCCGTCGTGTTCTCCGGGCCAAAGAGGAAAAGGACCGTCTGTCATGGTATGTGGGTGTGTCAGCGCCCATGGCATGGGTAACTTGCACATGTGTGAGGGCACCATTAATGCAGAAAGATACAGTATGTACACATTTTGGAGCAACATATGCTGCCATCCAGAGCAGGACAATGCCAAACCACATTCTGCCCAGATTACAAGCGCATGGTTGCGTAAGCAGAGAGTGCCGGTGCTAGCATGGCCTGCCTGCAGTCCTGACCTGTCTCCGATTGAGAATTTGTGGCACATCAAAATATGGCAATGAAGGCCCTGTACAGTTTCGCAGCTGAAGAAATGCATAATGGATGAATGGGGGAAAATTCTGCTTGCTAAACTTAACCAACTGGTGTCTTCAGTGCCCAAACACTTAATAAGTGTTATTAAAAGAAAAGATGATGTTACACAGTGGTAAACAGTCGACTGTCCCAACTTTTTTGGAGTGTGTTGCAGTGATCAGATTTGAAATGAGTGTATATTTTCAAAAATAAATACATTTCACAAAGTAAAACATCAAATAATGTGTTAATAATGTGTTTTCAATATAGTACAAGGTGAATTTAATTTTCAAATGACTCTTTTTGTCTTTTTGGTTTTTTGCATTTTCCATACTGTCACAACTTTTTGGGAATTTGGGTTGTAGCTAAATAATGTTAATCAAACCAATAACTGTCTCCTGTGAATTCAGACAGGTGGTCTTGGAACGCATAATGTGACATGCTCAACGGCAGCCGATTTGGTGCCATTTTGACTGCAGGAGGATGGCATAGGATGTTGAGAAACTCATGGGGCAGTTACAAGAACACTTGGGACAATGACAAATTGTAAATGAAACATGCTAATGGGCAGAAAAAAATAACCTCACTTTGGAGAATGTTTCAGATTTCTGCATGAGCACCGATTATGCTGAATGATTACATAAGCAGAACAATGTAGCAGAGTCATATTAGGGAATCTTCATTATATAACCTGAACTCAAATTATCACACTGTTATAGAATTTGGCCAAGATTTTATTGGGATAATCTTATACAGTATAAATTGTGTGTAGTGTAAATCCAGCTTAACAATAATTAAACACAAATAATCAGAGACATAAATAATTGGGAAAATCTCAGAACGACTCCTGTTTGGACAAACACTGACCAGCTATAACATTAAAACCACCTGCCTAATACTTTGTAGGTTCCCCTTGTGTCGATAACAGTTCTGACCTGTTGAGACATGGACTCCACAAGACTACTGAAGGTTTGCTGTAGATCCTTTAAGTCCTATAAGTTGTGAGGTGGGGCCTCCATGGACCAGACTTGTTTGTCCAGCACATCCCACAGATGCTCGATCGGATTGAGATCTGGGGAATTTGGAGGCCAAGCCAATACCTTGAACTCTTTGTCATGTTCCTCAAACCATTCCTAAACAATTTTTGCAGTGTGGCAGGGCGCAAAGAAGCCATTGCCTTTAGGGAATACTGTTTACTGCTTTGAAAGGGAGTACTTGGTCTGCAATAATGTTTAGGTAGGTGGTACATGTCAAAGTAACATCCACATGAATGCTAGGACTGAATAATTCCCAGCTGAATATTTCCCAAAACATTTCCCAGGCTTGCCTTCTTCCTATAGTGCATCTTGGTGCCATCTCTTCCCCAGGTAAGCAACACACACACACCCAGTCGTCCACATGATGTAAAGGAAAGTGTGACCAGGTCACGTTCTTCCATTGCTCCATGGTCCAGTTCTGATGCTCATGTGCCCATTGTAGGTGCTTTTGGTGGTAGACAGGGGTCAGCATAGGCACTTTGACCAGTCTGTGGCTACGCAGCTGCATACACGGCAAGCTGCGATGCACTGTATGTTCTGACCCCTTTCTATCATAGCCAGCATTAACTTTTTCAGTAATTTGTGCTACAGTAGTTGTGGGATCAGATCAGGTGGGCTAACCTTCGCTCCCCACATGCATCAATAAGCCTTTGGTGCCCATGACCCTGTGGCTGGTTCACCGGTTGCCCTTCATTGGACCACTTTTGGTAGGTACTAACCACTGCATACCAGGAACACCCCACAAGACTTGCCGTTTTGGAGATGCTCTGACCCAGTTGTCTAGCCATCATAATTTGGCCCTTGTCAAAGTTTCTGTGATCTTTACACTTACTCATTTTTCCTGATTCCAACACATCAACATAGAGAATTGACTGTTCACTTGCTGTCTATTATATCCCACCCCATGACAGGTGCCACTGTAAAGAGATAATCAATGTTATTCAATTCACCTGTCAGTGGTTTTAATGTTATGGCTGATTGGTGTATAATACACTATCTATGTATTTAAGAGCCATGTGGTGCATTAATATAATCAGCATACCATTATGCTACCACTAACACATCATAAATATTTAAAGCATTTTGTGTTATAAATCTAATAATTCAGTGTCACTTAAATTATTATGTAGTATGATACTTCACAAAAATTTATACATATAGAAATACATTTATAATCTCATTATATTGTGATCTACGATGTTAGTTGCTGTAGTATACCGATTTCAGTTTCTGTAGTGACAGTACAATTTTACATTGTATCCAATTACCCTCTGATCTTGTGATATCATGTCCAAGAAATTCTCCGGTTGCATGCCATCAACTGGCACATGTATTCTTCAAGGAGCTGTTTTTTATTAAAAGTGTGATCATCAAAGGATAGGGAGAGAACAAGGAATGAAAAAGTGAGTACACCTGTAACAAAGCCATCAAAGGCAGGCAGGAAAGTCAGATGTTGACAGCGCTGTTGGAGATATGGTTGTGTGTATGTAATGTGTTGAAGTATGCTTGTGAAAGTGTGTGCGTTTGATTTGATGGAGCCAGAGCCGGTGACCTGGCATTTCTATGACTTTTAGAGGTGAGAGAAGTGCATGGCGCTTTCTTCTTCCTTCTGCTTTTCTCTGTCTCCTTCACTCTGTTTTTCCCCTCCTCATTCTTTCTTTCTTCATCCTTTGCTCCACTTTTTCCTTTCCTCTTGCTCATTTTTTATTTCTGTCATTTTTTATTTCTCCTCATGTGCTCTACCATAAGAGCTTTCCTACATTATCACCAGTAGTATGTCTTGGCCACTGCACTTCGATGTTTGACTACTCATCCTTTCTATGTCCTCTACTGTGTTTCTCTCTCAATATCTATTGGTGCTTCCATACTGGTGCTTCCTCTTCACTCTGTTAAATCTTTATGTGGGCATAATTTAAACATACTTATTACTTATACATATTTCTGATATTTTATTGTTAACCAATGCACTGCTCTAATTTCCCAATCATTTACAGTGGAATCCTGTAAAATAATAAGCTATAGTTTGCTGTAAAAGATAGATGAAAGTACAATTTACAAAAATAAAAGTACATCTACAGCATGCCACACAAATTAGAACTTGCATGGACAAAGTAATGGAGACATACAGTAAAACAAACATGTGTGCACAGAACCAACTAAATACAAAAAAAGGGGCATAACACCCCATTAAATGATAATTACGGCCCAGACAAATATGTGAGGAAATTTTCACACAGCCACACACATGCAGATAAAACTTTTTAAAACAAATCCAAGCACTTTAAACTTTAAACCCTCTTAGAAAAAAACTATGAAATAAATACAAAACTTTCTTTTAAAAAACACATGCTTTCCTGATCTCTCTCTCCATTGGCATGGAGAAAGTGGTCAACACACTCTCCACTGGCATTTTACTCATGCATAGAAAAAATGTGCCCAATTATCAGCTGTGCCAGTCTTTATAGAGCTATTGACCTCCACCCGCTCTGTAGCTCTGCAATTTATTTTAACCCGCACGACGTGTCTGCTGCTAATTAGATGCATTTCAAAGAAACACTCAGAGAGTGTAAAGAGGAAGAGATGCAGACAGAGAGAGAATGAGAGAGAAAGGGGCACAGAAAGAGAGTCACATTATCTTACTGACTGGAGGTTCAACCCTTGTCTGAATGTTTTAAAAGGATGAAATATTATAGTGTTGTTTAAAAGCAGCATTCAAACTACAGGGAGAGATGGGGATGGGAAGAGACTGACTGACAGAGAGAGAGAGAGAGAGAGAGAGAGAGAGAGAGAGAGAGAGAGGGTATGCAGCTAAGACAGGACTGGAATCTGAGAGTTTGAACATGTTGGTCTTGATGTGTGTGTGTGTGTGTGTGTGTGTGTGTGTGTGTGTGTGCGAGTGTGTATGTGCATGCGTGTGTGTGTGGAGATCATCTGGATGGGACTTTCAACACCCAAATCTTTTACCCAAAACCATGACAAGAGACATTTTGGAGACATTTTGTTCATACCTAAAATGATTCCTGTTGTTTGTGGACAGCCTTGTTTTTACATCAACCCAGTCTCACAGAAAGAAAAAAAAAACCTTTCACATGCAACTTATCTGTAGCACCTTCTATACATTGAATATGAACATTCTATTACAAGCAAACATTGCATAGCAACATATCACTCAAATGCTCTGTATGTCACATTCTGCATGTTCCATTATTTAACCATGCCTACCTGTACCACTATGCTATTTCAATATGATCGATATGTAATAAATATTTGTATTTTTTATTTTTATTGAGCATTGCCCACTTCTGTGCTTTTCACAACATCTGATTAGACTCATGAAATTAGTTCATGAAATTTCTCCACTTCTCTGCATACAAAATTGAGCTTGCAAGTCGCAAGGTAATATGGTATGGGTATTTTCAATACATGGAACATCTCTGTAGTCTCAATAGCCTAAAAAATTTACAGGATAAAAATTAACTGTATTTTAAAAATACCCTTGTAACATTACCACGCGACTTGCAAACCTTGTGATTGATTGTTGAAATGCTTGTGCAACAACTTTGATATTCAACTTATAGAATGTGCTGCAAATAAGTTGCATGCAAATGTATGTCTGGGAGTGTCTGTGGTTGTTTTAGATCTAGATGCCTAATGACTGACTAACTGACTCACAACTACTGGTGATGATCAATCAAATTTCTCGGTGGGCAGGTGCCACCCGTAACTCCTCACTGTCTTCTCCTTCCCAGAAAAGCTCCTGGTTTGTAGATCTTGTCTCTATGTTGTCTTCAGTGCAGAAAAAGGATTTTTGTCTATATATGGACAAACAAACATATTGTGGCATTCCATGCCTGAGCCTTAGATTTGGAGAGGGCTGTGCGTGTGAGCCGGATGCATATTTTGCATAGCTCCACCTCCACAATGTGTTGTTTTGTGTGTTTTTGGTTGTTTCATAGATGTTGTTGTTCCTGGGGTGTTCATGAACACAGAACATACAGTGCATCCTAGCTTGCTGTGTATGGGGCAGTGGAGACAGTGGTGGTGACAGTGTGTAGTAACAGCCAGGGCAACGACAGAGGTGGCAGCAGATATGATGACAAAGGCAGTGTGGGAGCTGTAGCAGCGGAGAGGATAAGGACTCGGTGAGGGTGAGAAATGGTAACTGTGGATGCTGCTGATATCCTCTGTCAGTGTGTCTGCAGCAAGAGAGGAAGACTGATTGCAAACTAGTTTAGTGCAGCATCACATCAACACTAGCACTGCAGCCCTGATTTGGCTGAGAGAAGACAGAGTTTATGCAATGTGCCAGCCACCTTTGAATGGCTGATGGAGCCTTTGCTGGTAGGGTTGCCAAAGGAGTAGTGTATAGTGTATCTGGAAGACCTGTTACTGCACACACCCAGATTCAATGATGTTCTCTGCCACCTGGAGCAGGTGTGTGCAGCAATCAAAGTGGCCATTCCAAGAAGTGTCGTCTCCTCCAACACAAGGTCCAGTTCTTTGGTCACATGGTCAGCTGTGAGGCCACCGACCCCGAGAAGGTAGCCTCGAGGAGAGATGCCGGTGCTGTGTTTGCTTTGAGGAGAGGAGGACAAGTAGGTGGAGGAGTGCTGCTGCCATTGTGTTCTCCAGCAATGACCACAAACAGCTCTGCAGCCTGGATGAGGCTCAGGCCGATGACCCTGTGCTTAGTAGACTGTTTTAGTGGCTAGGGGTGGAGGCTGGAGTGGTCAGACGTGACACCACATGTCCTGACCATGAAGGCCAACCATTCCCAGTTGAGCAGCCTGGAGGAGCATGATGGGCTGCTTTGCTAGTGCTGGGAGGCCTCAACCCTAGGTACTTCTGTGAAGCAGCTCCTGATCTCCTGCAGTTTCGCACCCTGGTTTTACAGATAATCCATGGCCTTGCTTAGGTGGGACATTCTGGCATGACAAAGACCCTGCAGCAGCTGCAGCAAAGTTTCTACTAGCTGGGTTGCTGAACTGATACGGAGCTGTTTGTGCACTGCTGTGATGCCTGTATGGTGAAAAGGGGGCTGTCACAGAATGCTGTTGTGGTCCGCCAGGACTGACTCGCCCAATACCAGCATCTGGGGGTGAGGGGCCTAGCCAGGCTGATTAGAGATGTGCACCATGGCAGCCCATGTGTCCTCCCACTTGTGTAAGGGACTATGAGCTGGACTGAGCCATATTGGAGACTGTTTTGGGGTCACTGGGTTGGTAGACCCTTGGGGTGGTGGGTGTCTGTGTGGCATTCCTCACCTGAGCACTGGAACACTGGATGTGAGATGGCAAACAATCTTAGGGCACTATAGCATAGCCAATCCACCTTTTTTATAATTTTGGCAGGTGTCATAATTACATTGCCTATATTATACTCCTCCTGTTGAACCTACATTTCTATGCTTTCAAATAGAATAACCTAAGGACTAAGACATGCCACCAGAATTATTTTTTTGTGTCAGAGACATTGCAACCCAGAGATGTGAAGAGGAGTATAATTTTGGCATGGTGTCATAATAGACATATGTCAACATAGAAAGGTATGAAAATGTACTTCTCCTTGTCACTGAGGTGGTGCCATCAATCTTTTGTACCTTGTAAAGGTAAAAATATGCAACACTGATGGTACCACCCCAGTGAAAAGGAAACATATAGCGCAGTACCTTTATTGCTCAGAGTGTAACATGATTGTTCTGTAAATCCTAAAGCTACAGTTAAGGTACTTGCTGTAACCCTCGACAAAGTCCTACCATTTGTATGACATATAAGTAACACCACATTATCATTTAAGAAACATATCCAATCTAAGACATATGGTAACCCTACATTATTCTGAGAAGCTAGTACATACTGTAATTTCATAACCTCTAGATTAAAATACTGCAATGTGTTGCTGGCTGGCTTCCTCTTTAAGTAAGTTCAGAACAACAGTCTGTGTCTATAGGAGGAAAAATTTAGACCATATTATCTTGTTCTTATTCAGTTTGCACTGGCTGTGTATCAAGTATGACACTGACTACAAAGTTTTGCTTTTGACATTTAAATCCCTTAAAAGCCTAGGTCCAACATATCTTGCTGATCTCTTGAAGCATTATAGCTCATTATAGCTTCACACAGCTGAAGCAGATCTACTGTTAAATACAAGCTTGTTTATGTCTTTATAAACAGTAGATCTTTATGAACAGTTGATAACTTTATATTTATATACTTATATCCTGATTAAAGCCTTACTTCGTCGGACCTATTCTTCATTTGTTGGGTCTTTTATTCTGTTATTTCATTTTATTTTATTTTATGTTTCATGATTTGTAGTAATATTATTCTCGTCATAATAATTTGTTTATTCATTTCTGTGCAAAGCATGTTGAGCTGTTGGCATCGAAGTGAAAAGTGCTAGGCTATTTCAATAAAGATTATTGTCATTGTTGTTCAGAGACAAGGTGAATAGATCTCTATATGATCTATTCTGTTCAACTATATGATATTTCAAAAATCTCATAAAATTGAAATGCAAACCATGTGTGTCCTTAGTGGTTGTGCAATCTTGGGAATTAAAGTTAAGGGGAGTAGATATTTAAGTTCACTTTATTGACTACTTGAAATGTTTTCTAAAATGTATATGGCTGAAGACAATAACACACAAAAGTGCACAAACTATCTTGTGTTCATAACTCTCATTTAATATTTGTAGTCATGACTGAAACACATTCGATCTGCTGCACCAACAAAGTCTTCAGATCATTAGATGAAATTTTCTTTCATTGTAGTGCTCTATTTTGTTTGGACTTTTGGCACTGTTCTGGTTGTTACTATGTAGGAAGGTGGGGTGTGATAAGTAATTTGAGGTAAGTGGGTGCTGGTCCATTTTTGGCTTTGTAGGCAAGCATCAATGTTTTAAATCTTATGCAGGCAGCTACAGGAAGGCAGTGGAGGTAGCATAGCAGTGGAGTGGTGACGAATCCTTCTGATGTTGTAAAGGAGAAATCAACATGAGCGTGTAGCAATGTGAGAGGAAAAGGACTGTTTATTGTCCATGGTTACCCTGAGGTTGTGTGCAGTAACCGAAGGTGGGCTCAGAGAGTTGTCCAGGGAGATCACAAGATCCTGACATGGTGAGGAATCGCCTTGGATGAACAGCAGTTCAGTTTTGGTGGGATTAAGTTTCAGCTGATGAGCTGCCATCCATGATGAGATGTCTGCCAGACATGCTGAAATCCGAGCAGAAACAAGAGGATCAGAGGGAGGGAAGGAGAGGATGAGTTGAGTGTCATCCACATAGCAGTAGTATGAGAACCCATGTGAGGATATGACCTAGCCAAGAGATCGAGTATAGAGGGAGAACAGAAGAGGACCAAGTACTGAACCTTGTGCGATGCCAGTGGAGAGTTTGTGGGGAGCAGATGTGGATCCCCTCCACATCACCTGGTATGAGTGACCTTCCAGGTAGGAAGCAAACCACTGCAATGCTGCACCACGAATTCTGAGACTCATGAGGGTGGACAAGAGAGTCTTGTGATTGACTGTGTCAAATGCTGCTGAAAGGTCAAGGAGGATGAGGACTGATGACAGTTTGGCTAATCTAGCAGCATGTAGCTTCCCAGTGACCGCCAAAAGGGCAGTCTTTGTGGAATGTGCTGCTTTGAAGCCAGACTGGTTGGGATCTTGGAGGTTGTTCTGTGAGAGATAGAGAGACAGTTGATTGTAAACAGTGTGTTCAAGAATTTAGAAAGAAAAGAGAAAAGTGACACTGGTCAGTAGTTACCAATTTACGAGGGATCCAGAGTGGGTTTCTTGAGGATGGGAATAACCCTTGCTCTCTTGAATGCAGTTGGTACATGATTAGATGATATGGAGCCATTGATGATATTTGTGATGTAAGGAAGGAGGTCTTGTGAGATGGTCTGGAGAATTGTGGAAGGGATTGGATCCAATGGGCAGGTGGAAGGATCCCTTCTAATGCTAGATTAGAAAAATGTGCCAGGGAAGGAGAAGAGGAATCCTTAGCAGGTAGTGTTGGAGTTGGGGTGGAAGTGAAGGTCTGGCAGATTTTTTCGATCTTCCCATTGTAAAAAGTGGCAAAGTCTTCAGCAGTCAGAGAGGACTGTGCAGGGGGAGCTGGTGGGTTGAGTAGTGAAGCAAAGATGTTGTGGAGCTTGCGAGGGTCTTGTGCAAAAGTTTCCAGCTTTTCCTTGTAGAAGGCAGTCTTAGCAGAAGTCACTTCAGATGAGAATTTGGACATGATGTTGAAGTTGGACATGGTGTGGAGTGGGGTAGCATTTATGTCTGTAGCTGGAGAGGGGTGACTGAAGACCAGGTCCAGGACATTTCCTCCCTTGTGTGTGGGTGGGCAGCTGTTGAATGTCAAGGAGAAAGAATGTAGAAGAGGGAGAAGACAAGATGATTCTAGCTTGTGAGAGGGGAGGTTAAAGTCTCCAAGGACTGTAAGAGGGGTACTGTCAGTAGGAAAAAGACTGAGGAGCATGTCCATTTCTTCAAGAAAGTCTCCTAGGGGACCAGGAGGGCGGTAAATGATGATGATGAGAAGGTTGGTCTCAGTTTGAGCCAGAAAGTCAAGAGAGTAATGGGAAGCTAAAGCTGAGATGAAATCAGCTTTCTTTACAGCAGACTGGCAATTTCAGAGCCCACCTACCACTGCTGTTGGAGACCGAGACAATAGAGGAGGGTAGATGAAGTTACTGGTAGTTCTGCCTCTGGTTTGTGGATGAAAGCTTCTAGGTCTGAGAGAGGTGACAACAGAGATAGCTTTGAGGCACATGATTAGTCAGGAATGAGTCAGAGAGGATAGAGCTGAGCGGGAACTGCAAACACTTACCTGAACAAGAAAAACACTACTAAATTTGATGCTTTATGCTTCCTCAATATATCTTGGTAAACTCTGCCAACAAGTCACACCTTAAGAGAGACTGAAATGACTCTTGATTAACCACCTGAGAGAACTAGTTAGCATAGACTAAACAAACACTTCCAAGCAACACCACAGAAGTTCAAGTTTAAGTTCAGTTTATTTGTATAGCGCTTTTAACAATGGACATTGTCCCAAAGCAGCTTTACAGAAATATATAAATTCAGGACATAGATTTTAAATTTATGAATTTATCCCCAATGAGCAACCCAGAGGCGACGGTGGCAAGGAAAAACTCCCTGAGACGATATGAGAAAGAAACCTTGAGAGGACCCAGAGTCAAAAGGGAACCCATCCTCATCTGGGTAACACCAGATAGAGCAATTATAAATAAATAAATCCCTTCTATAAATGTACCAGTACTACATGGTCAAATAGCAGTTGTGAAACTGTTTCAGGTTACTTGACTGTAACCCTGTTCCCTGAAAAAGCGGGAACGAGATGCTGCGTATCAACCGCTAATGAGAACATTCTTTGTCCAACCGGTTGTGAAGCATGTGTGTCAAACATGCCAAGAATTGGCTTAAGTAACCTCTGTGAGTTACATCACTCTGATAACGTGCACCTGCAGGTTATAAATTGACGAGAAACGAACCTACCTTCAGGTTACGCTTTGTCTGAGAGATGCCAGACACGTCTGCAGTGCGGCATTGAGGCACAGCATCTCGTTCCCGCTTTTTCAGGGAACAGGGTTACAGTCAAGTAACCCGAGATGTTCCCTATCAAAAGCTACTCTCGATGCTGCGTATCAAACGCTAATGGGAACGAGAATACCAATGCCGCTGCACTGGAAGTGTCTGGACCCCCAAGGCTGTGTAGTGTGTGCGCACAAACATTGAAAAAGGTCTCAGACGTGCCTAAGGGATGTTGACTCAAGGACATGTGAGCCCGGAGTAGCATGGACATCCAAACTATAGAATCTGAAAAATGTGTGTGGCCTGCCGCATCACACACTTGTTGTAAGGGGACACCTCTTGCCAAAGCCATAGAAGATGCAACCCCCCTGGTTGAATGGGCCCTAACTCCTAGCGGCGAAGCTTGACCACGCGCCTCGTAGGCAAGGGCAATGGCATCCCTCACCCAATGTGACATAGTTTGCTTAGTGGTAGCCGCCCCCCGGTTGCGGCCCCCATAGCATATGAAAAGCTGCTCTGACTTAGGCCAATGGCTGGTGCGGTGGACATAAATCTGAAGAGCACGTACTGGACACAGTAAGTGAAGTCTTTCCTGCTCCGTTGTCATGAAAGGCAGAGGAAAGAAGGCTTCAAGAATGACCAGATCTATGGTCGAGAATGGAACTTTTGGAAGATAATTAGTGTGAGGATGCGAGATAGCTTTGACCAGCCCAGGGGCAAAGTCTATGCAGGACCGCGAGACTGACAGAGTCTGCAAATCCCCAATTCTCTTCAGAGAAGTAATAGCCATTAGAAAAACCATCTTCAGGGTCAGAAACCTGACAGGTGCTGACTCTAGTGGTTCAAAAGTGGTGTCATCCAGACCCTCAAGCACTATAGCTAAGTCCCACGAAGAGATTGTCGCTCTAGTGGGCGGCCTCAACCACTTGGCTCCACGAATGAAGTGGGTGACTAAAGGATGCTTTCCCACAGAAACCCCATCAATCAGAGCATGGCAAGTCAAAATGGTGGCCACATAGACTCTGAGAGTACCAGGACATGTGCTTGAGGACAATTTCCCCTGCAGGAACTCCAGCACTGAAACAACTTGGCAGTGAACTAGGTCTACATGGTGCACCATACACCAATTTTCGAAAATGTGACATTTGAAGGCATAACTTCTTCTAGTGGAGGGAGCCCTGGCACTTTGAATAGTCTCTACTACGTCAGCTGGAAGCCCAGCATCTCTTAGTTGGTCCCCCTCAGGGGCCAGACATGAAGGTTCCAGAGTTCGGGCCGGGATGAAATATTGTCCCCTGTGCCTGAGATAGGAGATCTCTCCTGACCGGAATCACCCACAGTGAGCCATCAAGGAGGGATATTAGATCTGACAACCATACTCTGGTCGGCCAATGGGGCGCTAACAATAAGAGGCGAGACCCCTGTTGACGAACCTTGGCCAGGATGCCCAGGAGCAGGTCGATCAGGGGAAATGCATAAAGACCCCGTCTGGGCCACGTATGGGCCATGGCATCCAGACCCAGGGGAGCTGGAAGAGTCAGAGAGAAGTAGAGGGGACATTGTGCCGTCTCCTGTGAGGCAAAGAGGTCCACCTCTGCTTTGTAAAATCTTTCCCAGATTTGACTGACTACTTCAGGGTGGAGTTTCCATTCCCCATGTGTCACAGCTTATCTGGACAGAAAGTCTGCTCCCACATTCATATGCCCGGGGATGTAAATCACCCTGAGGGACAGGAACTTGTCCTGTGCCCACAGCAGGACCTGCTGCACTAGCCTGTTCAGGTGGCATGAACGCAGTCCGCCCTGGTGATTTATGTAAGAGACTACCGCCATATTGTCCACCCACACAAGGACATGGTAGCCTCTTAACTGCTGGAGGAAGTATTTCAGGGCACGAAGTAGAGCCATCATTTCGAGGCAATTGATGTGCCAGTCGAGAAGATGACCTCTCCAGATCCCTTGGGCTGGACGGCCATCCAAGACTGCACCCCAACCCATGAGGACCTAGAGTGGGACCCAAAGTCAGAAACCGGGGTCTGAACCACATAGAAAGGGTACGAAGACCCTGGCGCATAACCCTTATTTGCCTCTGGGGATTGGCCCTTGGATGAAATCCCCTGGCTCTGAGCCACAACTGAAACAATCTCATGTGCAGGAGTCCCAAGGGTATCACCGTGGATGCAGCTGCCATGAGACCTAGAACCTTCTGAAAGTAATGAACAGTAATTATCTGGCCTAGCTTGATATTCTTTAGGGCATTTAGAATGGATTCGACGCATGCAGGAGACAGCTGTGCCTGCATCGTGATCAAATCCCATACAACCCACAAATATGTTGTCCTCTGAGCAGGAGAGAGAACGCTTTTCTCGGCATTGTGTCTCAACCCCAGAGATTCGAGATGAGCTAGGACGACATCCCAATGTCGAAGCGCCAGCTTTTGAGACTGAGCCAGAATCAGCCAGTCCTCTGTAATTTAAAATGCGGATGCCGTGGAGTCACAGAGGAGCCAGTGCTGCATCCATGCATTTCGTGTACATGCGAGGTGACAAAGCTAGGCCGAATGGAAGAACCCGATACTGGTAAGCTTCGCCCCCAAAAGCGAACCTCAAGAACTTCATGTGTTGTGGCAAGATTTCTACGTGAAAATATCCGTCCTTGAGATCGATTGTCACGAACCAGTCCCCTGATTGGATCTGAGACACAGTCATCTTGATTGTTAACATCTTGAACTTGTATGTTCTGAGGTAGCGGTTCAAACCGCTGTAGCGAATCAGATGAATCTGAAACGTTTAGAATATATTCTCCAGCAATTTATGTAACACATTAAAAGATGTTCAACACATTTAAATGTATTCTCCACCAATTTATGGAATGCATTGAACGATGTTTAACACATTTAAATGTATTCTCCACCAATTTATGTAAGGAATTAGCTCAAATAGCGTGAAATATATCTATATATCTAATCAACGCGTGTTATGACCAGTTATAAATCAGCCATGAAAGGGAATTAATGTATGTGCACATATACATATAGATAATTAACTACAATTATTAACATACAATTATAGATTATAATTAATCATGACTATATATATGGTCTAGATCAGCTTTTAGGATTAGCTGTAGTCTAGTTTTAGAATTATGAACTCTAAAGAGGGAGTTTATCCTCCTGGCCAGGAAGGATTCTCCGTTTTGCTATTAAAATAGCATGTAGTGAGACCAGCAGTGTTTAAGGGCCTTATCACGTGACCAAAACAGAGACAATCAAGCATGGTGATAATAGATTTTAATAAGTAAATGTAACTATGGATACACACAACTAACTCTAAGCAAACAATACATATGTACATATATATACAAGAAAAGAGAAAGTATAGAAAGAAACTAATGAAATAGAAGGGAATGGCAGACAAAAACACAAACAATTAGCCTTTTTCAAAACCAGCAAGAACTTAAATCTCCTGTAAACAGGGGTACAATCTTAACGCCTATATAGATCAATTAAACTATGCTTGCATGGCTTAGGTGTTGTCGGTTTCAAAGTTTTGCGCACGGTCCAGTAAGAGTTCGCGTTGAGTTCATTGTTTGAAAAGGCGTGGGCCTTGAGGCGGTTGCGTCTTTTGTCCGGGAGAGAGAGGGGTTGTAGCCGGCCTCGTGCCCTGCCCGAAGGCAGAGCACGTCCTGGAAACGGTAAAAACAGGAAGAGAGAAGAGCTGAAGAGAAGCTGAAGAGTGAGTTTCAATGCGTATTGTTGTTTTAAAGACAACACCAACGCACATGCCTCTCTGGGCTATTGGCCAATCAGGAAGTTGGATTTATTGGCGGGATGAACTCTCTTTGTCTGGTTTCAGACCTGAATTTGCATGTCCTGGGAGGAGCCGGTTTAAACTGTATTATATATGTGATTAAGAAAAAGCATGAAATAATGTATCCCATTGTAATATGATATGCATAATCAATCAGAGCATCAAGAGACGATTAACTACATACCAAATTCGATGGAATTATAAAAATATTACAGGTAACAGACATTTAAAATCATATTCTAAATTAACCTATCCAAAATCATCCTAGCTTGGTTACATATGCACACAATACATGCAAATAAGAAAACATCAGACTATTTGGACATCGAATAATTACATATAATTACATGTTACATTCAAGAGACATTTTTCCATTGTGTGTGGAAGGTAAGCTTGTGTGTGTGTGCGCACGTGCGTGTGTAGGTAAGCTTTGTGTGTGTGTGTGTGTGTGTGTGTGTGCGTGTGTGCACATGTGCGCATGTGTATTGGCATTCCCGGCATCCCAACTGGGGTGTCTGGAGAGCCTCAGAGACCTTTGAAGTCCCGGGGGGGGGGGGGGTGTTTGTTCTTAGACAGGATGGAGCCAGAATGGTCATTAAATGGTTATGGTTTTAAAGCTCAAAGAAAAAAGAAACTTCTTTGCTATGTCCAGGCTGATTCAGAAATCAGTTTGATACAGTCAGACGTTACACCGCGAAGATCTAAAATTGGACGCAATCCCCCATCTTTCTTGGGAACCAGAAAATACCGGCTGTAATAGCCTGACTCTCTGTCTGGCAGGGAAACACGTTCTATGGCCCCTTTGTCCAGCAGAGCTTGCAATTCCTGTGTCAACAAATGCGCTCGTTCTGGTTTCACGGATGTGGAGACCACGCCGTTGAAATGCGGAGGCCGATATGCAAACTGATTCCTGTAGCCTTTCTCTACAGTCCTTTCTACCCATGGAGAGATATTTGGCAGTAGCTTCCACACTGCCAGCTTCTCTGAAAGGGGCACTAGTTTTGACACTTCACTTTGATGGGGGGATGTTAGATGTCTGGTGTCCTGAAACATGGCAGGAGGCAACCGAACACCTAACATTTCTTCCCACGCCTGAGCACGGCGGGGAAGAAACTCACCAAATGCTTCTGCGTGTCTCTTGACCTCCCTGAACCTAGTAATGACCGTGTTCATGGAGTCACCAAATAGGCCAGAAGGTGATACGGGGGCTTCAAGGAGGAACACTTTGTCCCTATCCTTGATGTCCATGAGGTTGAGCCACAGGTGTCTCTCCATGGCAACCAACACAGCCATAGCAGCCAATGGCATGGGCCGTCTGCTTGGTTGCACGAAGAGACAGATCCGTGGCTCGTCGCAGCTCTGAAAACGCCTCCTCACTAATACCCCCGCCCATGCTCAGGTCTTTCAGCAGGTCAGCCTGGTACACAACAGAGACAATCAAGCGTGATAATAATAGATTTTAATAATTAGGGGAAACTACTGATACACACAACTAGATCTAAGCAAATAATACATACATATATATATATATATATATATATATATATATATATATATATATATATATATATATATATATATATATATATATATATGTATATATATATATATACAGGAAAACGAAAGTAAAGAATGAAAAAAAAGAATAGCAGAAAAGCACAACAGTTTAACGTCAAGAACCAGCAACGAATTTAAAACACCTAAAATAGGGGTACACTTACGCATTTACAGATCGATTTAAAACAATACTTGTTTTTTTTTGGTGTTGAGTTCAAATTGCGTGCAAGATCGATCGCATCATTAGCTGAGCTCGCTGATTCCTTTGTGTCGTTAGAGGGAGGCTGGAACCAGGTTAACTTGCCGAGGGAGAAAATAAAAAAGGGTAGTTGCCAAGTGGCTACCGGAAGAAGAAAACAGAAGAGTGCCGGAAAACAGAAGAGAGCGAGCAACGCACGTCGCTGTCTTTTATGGACAATGCCAACGTACATGCCTCTCTGGGCTATTAGCGAATCAGGAAAGTGGATTTTTTGGAGGGAGAACTTTCTTTGTCTCGCTTCCAACCTGATTTGCATCGGTCGCTCCACTGCGTGGAGTCGGGTCGGTATCATGTTATTATAAAGTTATGGAAGAAAGCATGAAATAATGTATCCCATCATAATATGATATGCTTCATTAATCAGGGCATTAAGAGACGATTAATTAGATACCAAATTCGATATGATTGAAAACATTAAAACAGTGATATATCCTTATACATGGTTACAGGCATTTATACTTATATTCTAACTTAAACTGCCAAAATCATACTAGTGTGGTTACACAGGACAAACAAGGCATGCATACAAGAATACATCAATACTATTCTGGCATCATATAATTACACGTTACATTTGAGAGAGATTATTCCATTGTGTGGGCGTAGGTAAGATTGTGTGTGTGTGTGTGTGTGTGTGTGTGTGTGTGTGTGTGTGTAAGTTTGTGTGTGTGTGTGTGTGTCCGAAGGGGGGTTTGTGTCTTTTTGCATTCCAAAGGCGTCTGGAGGAAGGAGAGGGGGGTCAGTCCAAGACCTCCTTTGAAGTGACCTAGGAGTGTTGAGTTCTCCTAGGCAGGCTGGGGGTAATTAACACTCTTGTGCAGTCAAAGGCTAAAAGCTTTTTGTTGAGCTTAGTTGATCCACCCAATTTGTTATTCAGATGTTGCACCTGATCAGAGGCCAGCAGTAGGTCATTTACCACTTTAACCAGTGCTGTCTCTGTGCTATGATGAGGCCTAAATCCTGACTGATATATTTCATGAATGTTATTCCTATTTAGGTATGAGCATAGCTGCTGTGCTACAACCTTTTCTAAGATCTTGGAGATAAAGGGGAGATTTGATATTGGCCTATAGCTGGACAATTGACAGGGGTCGAGGTCAGGTTTTTTAATCAGGGGTTTGATAACTGCTAGTTTAAATGATTTAGGTACATAGCCAGTGCTAAGAGTTGATTATTTTTAGAAGGGGTTTGATTAGTTCTGGAATAATCTGTTTGAAGAAACATGTAGTTAAGGGATCTAGTATACAAGTTGATGATTTTGATGAAGAAATGAATGAAATAAGTTCGGTCTCTCTAAGGGGAGTAAAGCACTCTAATCATTGATCTGATATTGCTATATTATTACCTACAGGGTTAGTTTAAATTAATATTTAAATTAATAGTCTGAATTTTTTGTCTAATATTTTCAATTTTGCCAATAAAAAAACTCATGAAATCATCGCTGCTATATAATGATTGTGTGCCTGTTTCTGTGGCGGTTTTATTCCTAGTTAATTTGTCTATAGTATTAAATAAGAATCTAGGATTATTTTTGTTATCTTCAATTAAGGTAGAGAGATAGACTGATCTAGCAGCACTAAGAGATTTCCTATAGTTTAGGAGGCTCTCCTTCCATGCTGTTTGAAATATTACCAATTTGGTTTGACGCCATTTACGTTCTAATTGTCAAGTGATCTGTTTTAAGGTATGTGTGTGATCATTATACCAGGGTGCTAGCTTTTTCTCTCTAATTATTTTTCTTTTAAGTGGAGCTACCTTATCTAACGTGTAGCGGAACATTAACTCTAAGCATTCAGTCGCCTGATCAAGTTCTTTGGGATCAGAAGGTGATTGAATCTTAGTTGATATCTCTGGGAGGTTATTGATAAAACTCTGTGCAGTAGCTGACGTGAATGTACGTTTGACAGAGTAGCATGGCAAGGTGCATATATTATGATCAATGCACAATTTACACGAGATGAGATAACGATCTGAGATAGCTTCAGACTGTGGAAATGTGACTATATGTTCTATATTTAATCCGTATGTTAGTATAATGTCAAGAGTGTGACCACCATTATGAGTAGGTCCTATTACATTCTGACTGACCCCTACTGAATCTAAAATAGACACAACCGCTGTTTTCAGAGGATCTTCCGGGTTATCGAAATGAATATTAATGTCACCAACAATTAATGCTTTATCTAGAGAAACAACCAGGTTCGAGATAAAATCTGCAAATTCACCAAGGAATTCAGAATATGGCCCTGGGGGTCTGTAAATAATAATAAGTGGAATCGACTCGATATTATTTTTTGTGGTTACATATGTTATACTAGTATGAAGAACTTCAAAGGAGTTGAACTTATGGTTAGGTTTTTGAGTGATGCCTAGATTTTCATTATAAATGAATGCAACACCTCCTCCTCTGCCAGTTAGATGGGGCTGATGTATATAACTGTGTTCAGGAGGACTGGTTTCATTTAATGCTATGTACTCATTTGGTTTAATCCATGTTTCTGTTAAACACATTATATTAAACTCCTGATCGGTAATGGTTTCATTAACAATAAGAGCTTTAGACATAAGAGATCTAATATTTAACAGTCCTAGCTTCAGATCAAAGGTGCTGGCTGTGCGTTCAGTATGGTCTAATTTTATGTTAATTAAGTTACTCAAACAAACTTTCCGAGAATTTCTACATATTTGTTCAGCTCGGGGAACAGACAGTCTCTATAGGATAAGCTACAAATGTCGTATTGCTATTTAAGTAATTCGAACATTGACTATCATAGCTGTTATTGTTATTTGAATTTGTACTTACGAGTCATATGGTGTGTAGTGTCTTGGAGATGTTGTCTGAGAGGAGATCCGCTCCGAGTCTGCTGGGGTGCAGGCCATAAGCGCGGAACAATCTAGGACGCTCCCAGAAAAGATTCCAGTTATTTATAAAGAGCAGTTTCTGTTCATTACACCATGTAATTAACCATTCGTTTAAAGCGAAAAGTCTACTGAATCTTTCAAGTCCACGTCTGTATGTGGGGAGAGGTCCAGACATGATGAGCTTCGTCGTGGGCGATGTGTTGCGTACAGTCTCTATCAGGCTGCCGAAGTCCCTCTTCAGGATTTCCATCTGCCGCAGCCTGATGTCATTGTCCCCCGCATGCAGCACGATAGCTCCGGTGTTCTTGGCATCCTTCAGAATCGCGGGTACAATAACTTGTAAACTCAATAAGGTGTAGCTAATCACCTTCTCAATGGCACACAAAGCCATTTGACTTTCAACTGTGATCAGCTGTGGTCATTTTGATTAGCTCAGCATGAAAAGAGCTTTCCTGGAGCATTTTTCAGTCTTTGGTAGTACAACTGAAGCAAACAATCAGCTATGGGTGGCAAGGCATTGTCAAATGATCTCCGGGATAAAGTTGTGGACAGACACAATCAGGAGATGGATGCAAAAAAAATTCAAAGGCTTTATCAATGCCTAGAAGCACAGTGAAGTCTATTATTAAGAAGTGGAAGGTAATTGGTACAACACAGACCCTCCCTGGATCAGGACTTCGCTCCAAATTGGATGAAAGAGCCAGGAGGAAACTGGTCGGAGGTTTACCTTCCAACATGACAATGACCCAAAGCACACAGCAAAACTGACCCCACAGTGGTTGAAGGAGAAAAAGGTGAATGTCCTTGCATGGCCTAGTCAGAGCCCAGACTTAAACCCCATTGAAAATCTGTGGAATGACTTGAAGACTGTAGTCCAGAAACGGTGCTGAGGACTCACTGTGCAAAAGCTTTAGGCCCCCTATTGTCTTTATTACAAACTTTGTTATACATTTTTTATTTTATGACTTCTATATTATCAAGTCAGTACAAAAAACATTTTAGTACATCAGTACATTCACAAACATTTAATTTCATTATCTTGAAGGCATCTTTGCTGCACAGCATTTCTTTGTATGTGCCTAAATGTTTTGCACAGTACTGTATATATATATATATATATATATATATATAAAACATACATGTGTGTGCATGCATACCTGTGTGTATACATGGATATGGCTATGCTTTACAATGACAAATACTATCTCTAAAATCTTATGTCTAAACACACTATTATTACACACAGTTGAGCAATTTGGGTGTTGCACTTCTATGCTAAGCCTCTTAGGATGGTACTGCTCTGCTACATTGTGTTTTGGAGTGTGCATGTGGCATTTGGTTGGTCTAAACAGGATTAGCACAGAAGGACAGCACACTCATCCCGAACACAGAGACTTGATGCTAAGACCACTAGAACTTCACATTCTGTATTATGCTATGAGTTTTGATGGCTATTGATGACATGGCTACAGACATGATGATCTGCTGCTACAGTAGAGGTCAGTTAAAGGCTTGCTTCTTTTGCCATTTTTTTTAAAGTACAGGAAGCTTTACATAGCCTTCAGTTAAGCCTCAATAACACCATTTATACATGAACAGTTTCATAAAGTCACAGAACAAATATCTATTTTTTAATTATAGCCTTAATGAAATTAAAACTGCATTATTGCCAAATTCATAGTTTAAACATTAGGCCATATCTCCTACATGATTCTGATATTTCCTTGGAATAACAAACTATGTGCTGAGGACAAAAGTGTACACAGCACCTGAGCACACTTTTGGTCTATTTTGCTCTGCCATGCCTGCATTAAGAAATCCTAGAGTAATTAAGACTAGTGCAGGGGAGATAACATTTTCCTACAAAGTCCTTGCCTTCCAATTAGTGTCTGTTGTCTGTTGCACCATCCACGAGAAAATTGTATGCATTCAAGTGACAACTTTTTTCTTGTGGTGTAAGGAACACCAGTTAGACTCAGTAAACTGCACAATAGCTACAGTCCTGGAGTTCTTACAGGAACGTTTCTCAGCGGGGTTGGCTCCTTCTACAATTATGGTCTACATGGCTGCCATTTCGGCCAGTCACGCCCCTATTGATGGAGCCTCTGTGGGGCAACATCCTCTAACTTCGAGGTTTATGCATGACGTCAGGCGGCTGAGGCCCATCTGCAGACCATGCATACCTTCCTGGGACCTTTCTGTGATCCTGGAAGGTCTGTCAGGTGCCCCATTCGAGCCCTTAGAGTCAGCCTCAGAGAAGCTTCTGACTCTAAAGGTAGCTCTTCTGCTGGCCCTGACATCTCTCAAGGGAATAGGAGATCTACAAGCTCTCTCTGTTGCCCCTTCCTGCCTTGACTTTGTCTAAGGGGTACCCTTACAGGATGTGTGTACTGTGGTGGGGTGGTCTACGTTGCACACATTCATTCAGTATTACAGTTTGGCCTTACTGGCCACCTCGTATATGGTTCTTGGAGACAATATCTCTGCTGGACTGCACTCCCTGGGAGATTCCCGTTCACAGAAATCTATTGTCTCAAGCCAGAGGGTTGATTTATCGCCCTCGGCCAGAACTATGGAAGCTGTGGTCTGGCCCCTGAGGAGCACCAGCTCATAGGTTCTGAGACCATGTTAAACGCTGGGAACATCATTGTGACCCAGTGAACTGCTCAATGGCTACAGTCCTGGAGTTCTTACAGGAACGTTTCTCAGCTAGGTTGGCTCCTTCTACAATTAGGGTCTACATGGCCGCCTGTGATGGGGAGGAGGGAGTGGCCAGGCTGTGAGGATGCACACCTGGCACTGATTTGTCTAATCAGTGGGAGAGAGAGAGATAAAGGAGCGGATGGAAGCGCCGGAGAGGGGGAGAGAGACGCACATGCATTTTGTGTTCAGCTCGTGTGTTTTATGTTCTGTTTCAGTTTTGTTTATTATTAAACTTTATGTTCATGTTCAGCCAGTTCCCGCCTCCTCTTTGCCCAACGTTAAATTGTTAAACTGGTGCTGAAACCCAGGAAGGAGGAGGGACGAGCTGTCAAAGAGCTCTCGCCGCTGTGGGAGGATCGCGACACCGAGAAGGCGGTGGTGCTGGATTGGTTGCCAAGGAGGACGGAGGGGGGGGTGGTCTAATGGAATCCTATGCCAGACTTGACAGTCTGTCTCAAGCACAGGTCATTATTTACTCCATCACATCTACCACTCTCTCTGCTGTGTTTCATTTAAGTTTACTTTCATCCTGTCATGTCCACTCTGTCTTCCCTTTATTTTCGTCCTTTTGCCCTATGTCTCCATCTCCCTCTCTTGCTTCTCATTATGCTCCATTCTGCTCCATTCTTATTCTTCATCTGTTTGTTTCTCATGCTCACTCCATGTGTCTTGACCTCCATTTTCCCTTATCTCTCACTCTCTCATATTCTCATATGCTCCTCTTTCTCTTTTCCACTGATTTTCTCACATTCTCTTCTTTTTCTGCTACTTTTCCACCTCGTACCCATTTCCCAATCCATATTTCCCCTCTCTCTTTCTCTATACTACCTGCTACCAAACTCATCTCATTCTCTCTTCTTCTTTTTCCATTATTTTTAGGGCTGTAGTCAAGACTGTCAATGTCTGGGTCCAAGACAAGTCCAGGACCAGGGCTTGCAGAGATCGAGTCAAAACCAAGCATTAAGGGGGTCAAGAACAAGTCAAGTTTGAGACCATCAACCAGCGGACTTAGGGTGGTGGGGCCCCAGGGCTTGAACCATTGTTAGGGCCATATTCATGCACCATGACGTGAATCTACAATTGCTCCAACCAGAAAAAAGCAAGTATTCTCTGAGCAGTCAGACGGAGAGAGGCAACCCCTATGGGCAGTAACTAAAGCACAGAACCTGAGTGACAGATTAGGTACAGAGAGAGATGTTCAATAGAAAAGTTTAAATAATTTATAATTAATAGCCATAACAAGACAAGAATACAAAGGTGTGCATGTATGCAATAGAGAAAAAAAGAACAGCAAGTTTACCATGGTAAGCAAAAATGAAAAGACCTGCAGCTATTTTGGCAAAGTACCCACAACACAAAAGATATTCATAAAGTATGGAAATGTCCGAAGGGGCACATAAAAGATTATAACATAATAGATTATAACATAATAGATTATAACAAGTGTATAATCTAGATAAGGTGTACAGTATTGTTTTTTTTTTTTCTTGTTTTAGCACAACATTATCAACCATGCAGAAAATATCTACTACTCATCCACTCTCATACATTAATTGTATCTAATTAAAAATGTTTTTTCCCTCTATCAGTATCAGTTACTAAAAATTATTTAGAAATAATTCATTCCAAATATGTGTTCAAATATGCCTAACTAGTGAGTGCTGCAGAATGTGCTTTTTGTTGTACAACTCTTTTTGAAGATACTGTTCTAATAAATTTCTGACTGAAACATTCAGCTAATCAGTTTGCCTGTGTGGGCAGTAGCAGGTTGGAGTTGGTTTGCATTCTGAGTGGTCACTAATGATTCAGCAACATAGTTTCTTGGAGAGAGAAAATGATCAAATGGGTGTTTTTGATACTCCTTTTAATGTCACATGGGGCTATATATGGCAGGTCCAATTTATGTGTGACTTCATTTATTTGCTATAGAATCTTGATTGGACCAGTGTAGCAATGTGCTAGTTTTCTACAACCCTCCAAAATACATATGTCCTACATACATAGGTCACCTGCATCATAGTGGGGATTCTCTCCTCTGTGGCAATCTGAGAACTCTTTGGTTACTTGGGCTGTATGTTCAGGCTGTTGGTGGGTTTGTTTCCATACCATACCTCACTCTGCCTGAATCATTTGTCCCCTGCAGGTGAGTTGGTTGGGTTAGCATTTCCATGGGAACATCAGTGGCTGGTATCCTAGAACACACTGGAAGGTGGTTAAGTTGGTGGCTGAGTGCCAGAGGGAGTTCTGCACCTACTCTGTCCTGGGAAGGAATTGTGCCAAGTCCTCCTGATTGTTAGTGCAGAATGTGTGCAGGAATCACCCTATTTCCTGGTTGGCATTTTCTACTTGGCCATTAGCCTGGTGATGGTAACCTGACATCAGGCTCCATGTCACGATGTACTCAGGGATGCGAAAGTACCTGAACAAGTGGTTAAATATTAGTTCCGTCATTTTGAATGCTGATGGCAGACCGGGTAGAGGATGCAGACAAGAGGTCCTTTGAGAAATGGTCAATGATTACCATGATGACTGTGTTGTTCTGTGATGGAGGGAGTGACATGGTCTGCAGGGGCAGTTCTATCTTGGGCCACTAGAGTGGCTGACTGTCTGTGCATAACAACTTTTTCTGTTGTCTCTCTCATTTCCTGTTTTAACCATGCTCACCTGTTTGTTGCGTTTCTTGATTAGTTATCCTATTTAAGTTCTCTGTTTTCTCTCATTTGTTGCTGGAGCATTATGTTCAGGTTATGTTTTGTCTGTGTTTGTTTCTTTATTTGTATTCTGGTTTGTCTCTCACTGTTTCACTGGGTTTGGTTTTTCTATAAGTAAAGAAGTTCTGCATGTGCATCTGCCTCCATGGACTCACCATATGACAGAATGCTCCAGCCAATAATGGATGCAGCACAACTTGCAGCACAGTGGCAAGAGTGGGTTCTGGCTCTCGTCACCTTGGGAAGTTGCTCACCAGCTGGAGGGACATTTGGGCTAAGTGGGATACACTGGTTGAGGAAAGGGCATGATCCCAGAGTAGGAGACTTTTGTTGCCCTCCCACCCCACCCCTCTGAGATTGACACCCGACCCCACCCTTCCATGAGCACCCGCTCTGGCCCAATGATGTTCCCAATGTAAGCAACTCTCGCCACATGGAACTCACATTTTTCTCCTTTGACATGTTTGGCATGTCATGTTTGGCAAGTTTGGCTAGCACCTGTTTGACATGTGTGATGTGTGTCTCTTTGTCTGGGGAGTAGATAACGATGTCATTGATGTAAGTGACATTTTCCCAGCATATCCAATAGGACATCATTAATCAGATATTGAAATACTGTGGGTGCTGAAGATAGCCAATATAGCATGACACAGTACTCAAAGAGGCCAGAGGTGGTACTAAAAGGCCATCTTCCACTCATCCCCTTCCCGGATCCACACCAGATTACATGCACTCCTCAGATATAACTTTGTGAAGATTTTGGCCTCCCGTAGCTGCTTGAGCACTGAGGGGACTAGTGGCAGAGGATAACGGTATTTTACTGTGACTTGGTTGAGGCCTTGATAGTCGATACATGGTTGTAGGCTGCCCCCTTTCTTCTCCATGAAAAAGAAGCCAGCAGATACTGGTGATGTTGAAGGGCAAATGTATCCCTGTTGCAGAGCCCCTTCAATGTAATCATTCATGGCTTGAGTTTCCTTGGTTGAGCTGAGGTGGTGTGGCTTCATCCAGGAGCTCAGTGACACAATCTTAGGGGCAGTGTGGTGGTAGTCCACTGGCTTTGGCCTTGCTAAAAACCTAATTAAATTCATGGTACTCAGGAGAATTTCCACTCGGGAGTGGGTCTCAGGGCTTTCAATGGTTGTGGAGGAAATGCAGATCAAAGGAACTTGGAGACATTACTCATGACAAAGCACTGACCAGCATGTGATCTCTTTTTCCTTCCAGAAAATTTGTGGGTCATCGAGTGGAACCCGAGCACCACTGTAACGTCTGAACTTATCAAACTGATTTCTGAATCAGCCTGGATTTAGCAAAGAAGTTTCTCTGTTTCCTTGAGCTGTTAATCCTTATCTAACCTCTTCGACCAGATGCCATCGGAATGCAACACGACCCCCCCCCCCCCCTTCAGACACACACACACACACACACACACACAAACACACACACACACACACACACACACAACGAAAAATCTCTTTTGAATGTAACATGTAATTATATGTAATTATTCGATGTCCGAATAGTGTGATGTTATCTTATTTGCATATATTGTGTGTTTATGTAACATAACCATAATGATTTTAGATAGTTTTAATTTGGGATATTATTTTAAATGTCTGTAACCGTGTTTTACCTGTAATATTCTTTATAAGTCCATCAAATTTGGTATGTAGTTAATCGTCTCGAGATTAACTAGCCAGGTTCTCTCTCCCGGACAAGGATGCAACCGCCTCACGGCCCACGCCTTTTCAAACAACGAACCAACGAACTTCTACTGGCCCGCGCGACCTTTCATAGCGAAGCCATGCAAGTATAGTTAATGGATCTATATCTGCGTTTAAGTTTGTACCCCTGTTTACAGGAGATTTAAGTTCGTTGCTGGTTTTGGAAAAGGCTAATTAATTGTTGTTTTTGTCTGCTACCCTTTTTATTTCATTACTTTTTCTCTAAACTCTCTCTCTTCTTGTATATAGATGTATACATGTATGGTTTGCTTAGAGTTAGTCGTGTGTATCCATAGTTACACCTAGTTATTAAAATCTATTATCCCATGCTTGATTGTCTCTGTTTTGGTCACGTGATGAGTAAATTCTACGCTCCATAAGATCTCACTACCCACTCTATTGTTAATAACAAACTTCTTTTGTTAATCCTTCCTGGCCAGAAGGATAAACTCCCTCTTTAGAGTTCATAATTCTAAACTAGACTACAGCTAATCCTAAAAGCTGATCTAGACCACATACATAGTCATAATTAATTATAATCTGTTGTAGTTAATTATCTATATGTATATGTGCACTTACATGAATTCCCTTTCATGGCTAAGGTATGTTTATAACTGGTCACAACACGCATTGATTAGATATATAGATATATTTCACGCCATTCGAGCTAATTCCTTATATAAATTGGAGAATACATTTAAACATGTTAAACATCTTTTAATTTGTTATATGAATTGAAACTGGTGGAGAATATTTTTAAACGTTGCAGATTCATCCAATTTACTACATATTCTGGTAGGTAATGCAGGCATGCTTTAAAACTCGTCTCCTTTAAAAAGGTGCTTTGAATCCAAGCGTGCGCTTCTGTTTCGTTTTTCATGTTTAAAGCAATGATTCATTACATTATTCTGGTGGAAAAGAATAATGCGAGTAATGACTGATTCGTTACACCACTTTCAGTGGCTAAAGTGCGGAAGTTAAAGGTGAATTCAGCAGGTGAACTTAGGCTTCAGCCTAAGGAGTCTCCAATCTCTTTACCTTCAGGACAATGGTCAAATACCCTCTGGAAGAGCTGAAGGACATGCTCATATGAAGCTGTGTGCTCAGCCTCTTGGGACCAAACAGCTCATGCCCATGCGAGTGCCTTGTCAGTCAGTAGGTTGACAAACGGGGCAATCTTGATGTGTTCAGGCATGCCCTCTTGGCCTGATAAGTAGAGTGAACACTGGAGTAGGAAGCCTTTGCATCCTGCATGATCAGCAGCATACTTCTCTGGGCGTGCAATGAGTGTGGAAGCAGATATGGTGGTTACCGCCAAAGCTGCTAGTGGAGCTGATGTGGTGGTGCTGAGCTGTGCTGAGCTGTGCACTAAGCATGGCTATCTGCTGTTGGTGCTCTCCGACAAGGCGGCCCTGTGCCACCAATGCCTGATGCCACACCAGAGCACCTGCTGCATCCATGGGAAGGGGAAGTTTTACATCAGGTGGCAGATATGGAGGCAGATGCAGGTAAACAATGGCTTTATTAGAAAAGCTTACAGGATAATTCAAAACATGTGACAAGAGCATGATCAATAAACAGGCAATAGTCAGACGATGGACAAACAACATGAACTAGACTAGGCAAAGGCAAAAATATGAAAATCAATACAGGATCAGGAAACCAGATAGACTATGACAAAGGCTTGGTTATGCCTGGTATTAAACACAGAGCATATACTTTACCATGGACTGGTGTTGAGCAGTGGCAGCTGGTCAATAGGGGGCGCTTGGGCACCGCCCCCTTCAAGTTATGCAGAGAAAAGGTTACTTAAATATGTTAAAAATATATTGCAAAATAATTATGAAATAAAATTACTTAGTCGTACTATTCACCTGGTAGTCATGTTAGCATTTATTAAAAAATCTAAATAGTATAGTGACAAAAAAAATAAATAAATAAAAATAAAAATAGTAGTCTCTGATACAATTTGTGCAGTTTTATAAGGAAATAGCTGGTAAGTTTTATTGAGCATCTTACATGGTCTCATATAATATGCTGCTTTCTTTAATGACATACAAACATTTTTCTGTAACATTTAATTTTATGCTAGAAAACTAATGTTTGGAAATCTAAAATGTTTTTTGTACTGACTTGATAATGTAGAAGTCATAAAACAAAAAATCTATAACAAGGTTTGTAGTAAAAAAAAAAAAAAAAAGGTGCCTAAAACTTTTGCACAGTATTTTAGATCCTTAAACTTTTGAAAAGCAGGTGACTTGAGGCTGCTCTCTAATTGGCTTGCTTCAGATTGTCCTAGGAGTGCAGCCCATTGTGCCCAAGACACACCCACTTTTCTTGTTAGCAAATCAATATTGTTTTTATTTTTTATGACTTCATGTGATTGGACCATTCTCAACAACTCTCTTTCCCACTCAGCAGCTTGTCAGTTGACCGGCATTGCAAAAGAGTGTTAATAAGGTAGAAGTAAGCACAACATTTCTTCCAGATGAAAGAAAATTCGGTTTTATCTTTATAAAAAAAAACACTTTCACAAGGCTTTCAAATGAAGAAAAAAAGGATAAAGGAGCTTGGACCAGATCGACCCAATTTACAAATTCAGCAGCAGTTAAGTGATTGTGGACGAGCTTACACCTGGGGTGTCTCTGGCACTTGTTATGACAAAGGGAGTTGGCTAGCTGGATGCATTTTATTGTTTTCCTTGTTTGCTGTTTCAAAGTCCTGGCACCGAAACAATGTGGACAACGATGGGGGTATGAGACTTAAAACAACTTTATGAAAAATGCAAATGGCCTGAAAGTAACTGCAGCCCTATAGCACTATCCATCAGTGTGCACACATTCCTGGCTCCAACGTTCATAGTTCTGTGTTTCTGACCACAAATGGTGATCCCCGTGGATGCAGTAATCCAGTCAGGAGGTTTGAGGCAGGCTATTTTTAGGGCACCTTTTTTAGCCCCCTTCCCAGGTGGGGTTAGCAGAGTGGATCCTAAAATGAGCTGATAAGTCGTGGGTGCAGCTGCCGAAGGGCTCTTTCTGCCTTGTTCCAAGAGCCCAGTGACTGAATCTAGCACCCACCACCTAATATGCCAGTTCATGAATAGAGGCCTCCGGATCTCACAATTCCGCCCCCATCACCACTTGCTGGTCACCATAGACTTAATCAGGGATGTTAGGATGGATTCCCTTTAAAGAGGATGCCTGTGCGTGATTTTGTTTAACATGGGGAGGCGGGTGCACGGACAGCCACCACACAGTCCTAGACAGATCTGGGTCAGGATCTAGTGGCATGGAGTTCAAGACAACTGGGGACCCTTTTCGGCTGCAGCCTTCATGTGCCTTCCCTGCCATTGTGATGCTCCCTTAAAGCCAGCCTTCATTCTCCGCCTGTTCCACCATTGAGGTCTTGGTTGGATTGCTCTTTGTCTGGGACCTCCCCCTCATCCTTACAACCAAGGGTGGCCCTACCAGGAGCATAGCTCCAGATGGCATTGCTCTTGGGATCTCAGGTCCACACAAGCCTCTCCACCATGACAAAATGACAATCCCCGGAGAGGAATTGAAGCCTGCTACACACAAACACACACACACACACACACACACACACATACACACACACACACACACACACACATGCAGTGGAGCATGAATTTGAACTGTGAACTTAATAGAGAGAAAGCCACAAGTCTGTGATGGACCCTCTTTTTTAGTTGGAGTGTCCTGCATCACTCAATGTAATTTATACTTAATAATAGAAAAGTATGGGTGGGTTGGCACAACATTAGGCTGGATTTGTTGACCATCGAATCTCACTTGGTTGAAAGCATGCCTCAGGGTCTCTTCACGTGTCTACTCGAATGGGGAGTCCCCAAGGGGAATCCCCACCAAGGGTGGGGGCAGAACCCTCCCCACACTCCGTGCCCCCCCGTCAATGTAGAACTGATGTTGATGGCCCCGCCACCTCCTCCCCAGCCAACACTGTGCACATTCCACACCATGCCACTCGCTACTGCAGGACCCACAAACATTTCTCTCACTAATGCCTGAAATCCTGGCCAATTTGTCCTCTGTCTTAGTGGATGGGTGAGGTAAGGACTAACCGCCACCTACACTTTACACTTTTGCCTCGGGAATTTAATAATGACTTGCACTAGTGGATACTCGTGAATATCCAGATGCACACACCTCACCTTTACCAAATGTGCAGTTCCCAAAGCCTTGCATTGAATCAGGTCTGCTTGCACCCTGAGTCCACCAAGGCCTGATGTGTACTCTCTTGTACTCTCAACAGTATGTGGTACATACCTGCTCAATCAGGGGAAGCCTGAAGCACATAAGGGAACCAGATTAATGTTCCAATCTGCATGCGAAAACACTGATCATGGAAATGCCCTGGTTCCCCGCAGTGCCAGCATACCTGCCCGGGCTTTGCCCCAGCTCTGGTGGGCATGGGATGCTCCCCCTGTGGAGAGAAAGACAGTGAGATGTGCTGGGATGTAGCAACTTCTGAAGGACATGCCGGCCCTAGAAGCAGTTGCGCAGGTTGAGGAGCACTTGGTGTTGGGTTTGGTGGAAGAGGGAGAGGGATTTGATGATTTTGCAGAGTGGGGAGGCTTCCATTGTGGTGTCTGTGTCTCCCCTTTGATCCCAGGTTTCAGCACCAATGTACAATCATGGTATGTGAGAGTGTGGAAGAAGACTCGGAAGGCTGGTGGAACTTTAGCCAACCTCCGGGCTTGTGCTTATTTAGCCCACACTTTTCAGCACACTTTCCAAACTCAACAAAAAAGGACAAATCAACCAAAAAGGGTCCGTCATGGACTTGGGGCTTTCGTCCACCAAGTTCAAAGTCCAAGTTCATGCTCTGAGGCCTGTGTGTGTGTAGCAGGCTTCGCCAGCTATGCCACCGTCTCTCTCATTACAGCAGTCATTGAATGCACAAAGAGACACAAATAAGTGTAACGTCTGATGGTATCCAAACTGATTTCTGAATTAACCTGGACTTAACATAAAACTTTCACCACTCAGGTGGCCAAGAGCAACCCCGAGAGGTCTTCTGCTGCCAGATGCCATTGGAATGCTACGAGGGGGAGAGACCCGACCCCCATCTTCAGACACACACACACACACACAGAACTTACACCCACAACAGAGAAACCTTTCATAAACCTAACGGGTGTGAACCTCTGGAAAACTTCAAGATTAGGTTCATCAACAGGGGTCGACTAAAACTCGACCGGAGGCCTGTAAATCTCTGATCTAATCTCTGTTTACGACCATATGGATTAACATCGGAGCCGATGAGGCTGGAAGGAAAACGTCCTCCCTAAAGGTCACCCTGGGGTGACCAAAGACCGGTGGGACATTAGAAGAACACCAGCCCCCTCTTCTGGACATACACACACTCACACACACACAATGAAAGTGTTTCTTGAATGTAACATGTAATCATATATCTAGGATAGTTATAATGTATTCATATATGCATGTTTTATGTGTTTAGATAACCTAACTATAGTGATTTTAGATAGTTGGAGCGTTTTAATCCAAACTTAATACAAACCCCACCTTGACATGCGAACCCGCTCTGGAACAGACAAAGAAAGTTCTCCCCCAGAACTTTCTCCTCTCTCTGGATTCGCCAGCAGCTCAGAGAGGCATGTATGTTGGCATTACCCATAAAAGACAGCGACACACGTTCCTCTTCACTTCACCTTTTGGCTTCACTTTTCTCTCTCCTTTTACTTCTCTTTCGCGGACTTGCTCTCTTCCGCCCTCTTTTTCCGGTACTCCTCCGGACTCTTCTTTGTCTCGTTAACCACGTGGCAATTATCGCTTTCTTTTCTCCTTTCTACTTTGGCGAGACCCAACTCCGTTTACCCCGATTCTACCGACACGGAAGATTCAGCAAACTCCTTGCGAAATCTACGAACCAAGGACCCTCGTGAACGACATAAAACTAATGCAAGTATAAATTTTAATTGATCTATAGAGGTGTCCTTTTAAGCCAGTGCCCCTGTTGAAGGTGAATTTAATTCTTTGCTGATTCTCGAGGTTAAACTGTTGTGTGTTCTGCCATTCTGTTATTTTCATCATTTTTCCTTTTGTTTCTTTCACTTTCCCTGTATATATGTATTATTTGTTTAGACCTAGTTGTGTATATCAGTAGTCTTTACATAGTTATTAAAATCCGTTATTATCATGCTGGATCGTCTCTGTTTTTACTCATGACAAAGTTCACTTTTAACGGTGCTCTTCACTATGCACTGTATTTCTTCTAACACAGAATAAACTATACTTAATGGCCAGAAGAATAATTTATTCTTTTAGAGTAATATGATGATTGCCCTGGTAAGTTTGGTGGACAAACAGATCAAGCTGCTTCGCATTTAATTCTAAAGCTAGACTACAGTAAGTCAGTAATTAACATAACATTCCCTTTCATGGTCGATTTATATCCATAACTAATCAGAACACGCTTTGATTAGAGATATAGGTATATTTCACCCATTTGAGCTAAATTCGCTACATAAGACTACCAGTAATGAGACACAGGTGTGAATCATCATGCATTGCCTGCTGGTTCACCCCACCTCCTCTCTGTCCATAGCTGATGCTCAACCATGCCTCTGCCACCACAGGTAGGCTACTACTACTTGATTCAAACCTGTGGATATTTGAAAGATTAAAGTGGTCATAATCAACCATCCTTTGAAACATGCCCAACATCAGTGCCTGACCTCACTAATGCTCTTGTGGCTGAATGGGCAAATCCCCAAAGCCACGCTCCAAAATCTAGTGGAAAGCCTTCCCAGGAGAGTGGTAGTTATTATAACAGCAAAAGGACTGAATCTGGAATGGGATGTTCAAAAAGTGGTTGTGATGCTCAGGTATATAGCCATATAGTGTACAAGAATGCCATATGTCTATAATGCACACAATATGAGTCAAACACAATGAGTCAAAAACACATATAGTAGTTTACTGGATTTATAAATGGGTAATTATTAAATCTCAGTGTCGCTGAATATTTGAATAAAATTCTGAGAAAACAAAATACACTTTGTTCCTTTTGCCCAATGGTTTCCATTTTCTGCATTATTAACAGTGACATATCATCATAATTGTCTGTGCATTACAAGGCTATCATATGTGATTACACCTTTAATAAAATAGCATTGACATAACAGTATGATACATTATCAAAAACTGCTGTGCTCCATTGTTCACTTTTATGTTCACCGAGATCTAGCTTTTATCGAAGAATGACCTTAAGGATATCAAAACACAGTTACATTGTCTTTAGGTACACCAGATTGCATTATGCCTTATGCCAGGTGTACACTACTATCATCAGCCTGATTTTATCTCCAATTTGTCTGACCATTTTTAAAAATTGCTAGTGATTTTTACTCTAAATGCAGTCGATCAGCCAAGACATGTTTATGTCTGATATTTGCTTCTTTAGCTTGCACTGGATCTACAAGTTTAATATAGTTAACAAGTAATAAAAGAATATATCACTCAAAACCTTATGGGTTAAAATTTGTGAATAGGACACATTATTTATCCAAATGGAGGTTTTTATGAAATACAGATAAGTGAATAGTGCAATGTAACAAATTAGGCCATTATGTGATTAGGAAATATTATGGAAGTGAATGTGACATTGAATTAGACTAATGCAACCACCTTGGTATGTCAGAGTTTTTATTTAATTTTAGTGTAGTTTGCCCCCCCCCTAACGCTTAATCAGCATGGTTTCCCCTGAAAACAAAGATGTTTTTAAAACCAAATTGTGTTTGAATGTCCCACATTTTGTGAAGCTTTTACTGGTGTATATTTCTGTCTTTTAACAATGTTCTAATCAAATATTTTATTTTATCTAAAATTTTTTGGTTTGTTTTTTGATATTCTAATATACTGTAGTAATATACATAGCAGTGGCCATTATGATAGTTAAAATAGGTTTGGAAACCATTTCATCTTTCAAAAATGAAAATGATTGTTTCTCTTCCCATATAATCAGGAAAACAATTTTTGAACTCTGTGAAAATAATCTGGGGAGGGTTCAGCAATAGATGTCCCAGTAATGTGTGTGTGTGTGTGTGTGTGTGTGTGTGTGTGTGTGTGTGTGTGTGTGTGTGTGTGTGTGCATCTGAGTATGTAAAAGTTATTAAACTCTTAGTGTGAACTGATAGTCCTTTAATGGTGCTCAGTCAAGCCCAAACCCAGAGTACACTTCTCAGGAAGCTACTTCTGGCAGGCCAGATAAGCAGAGCTCAGAGTGAAGCACATTGAAGATGAATAAGCACAACCACACACTATAATGTAAATATGCAGCTGAACACCACAGAGCAGCACACACACATATACACTTACTTCCTGGAAGGTAATATATTCAGTCAGTTTAGGATTAGGTTTAAACTTTCACCTTTGTCCAGTAAAATACTAATGTTTCCTAGAGAAAAATGATCCCAAGTACTATTTTTAGCTTAAGACTATTTAATTAATTATACTGCATCGTAAACTTTTTGGCTAAAGTATTTGCTTGATTTAGGAAAAGTGGCCAGAATAAACGTACACTGTTATGGCATGGTTTGTCATGCCAAATGGGCTGATTTGAGTTTTTCAGAATCTGCTAATGTCCTGTGTTCCCTTTCCAAGGGAAATCTATGTTGTGTCACACTTGATGCTTTGGAAAGGCCCTTGGCGGAAACGGTGTCTGAATACATGTGAAATCATGCCAATCAGATTGGCCTGCCTCAGTCAGGTGATGAAGTAGAAACGCGTCATGAAGACTATATAAGGCACCCACAAACTACGTCATTCAGCTTCTTTGTTTTCAGGTAGCACATGTCTGTGTAATATATGAGATTGTCTGTCATATTGTTTGTCAAAAAAAAGGAGAAACTATGAGCAATAGGAGTTTCAGAGGTTTTGTCCCACCATGCTCTCATTTTCTCATGAAGGATGATGGGCACACTTTCTGTGTTAAATGTTTGGGAGCAGAGCATGCTAGGCAAATCTTTGCTGTCTGAGTGCACTGTGAGAAATTCTCCCTGAAAAAACTCCGGGCTTAGCTGGCTCTCTTCTCGAGTGAAGGGAGCTGGGTATCTGCGCCTCGTAGTTCGGGACCGACCGCTGTCGAGGCAGCCTGCTGGCTCAAATCATGGGAATCTCAGATGGCCCTGGAGGAAGAGCAAGAGACAGGCGAGTCCCTTTCGCTTGCTCTTTCCTCCGGTTCCGAGTCTCCAGTCCCAGTGGGAGCTCGCAGTGCGATTTCTCCTCTGGGACTGGTAAATCAGCTTGCCGCCTCCACCTCTGAGGAGAGGGAGGAGGGGACACAACCTGTACAGCTCTCTGAATCCTAAAAGGAGCTGCTAGAGGTTGTGACCCGGGCTGTGGAGAAGCTGTAAATAGAATGCCCAGCCGAGGACGAGGTGCCTTGTGGTAGACTGGACCAGTGGTAAAAAAAACTCAGCTTCACGCAGAGGTGTCGAGATCATGGGAAAAACTGTGTTAAAGTTTTTAACCCCACGACGGCAAATTATTCTACCATGGTGGGGGGGAACATACAGTTACAATGCACTGTCACAGGTTGATGAAACGCCTGCGGGCTATCTCTCGGCCGGCATGGTAGCACACTTAGAGGGGCCAGCCTTGCCTACGAAGCTGTGCAGGGTGTCCTCACAGTTAGTGGTCAAGGCTTATGCAGCAGCAGGTCAGGCTTGCAGGGCTTTGCATACTATGGCTGTGTTTCAAGCTTATCAAGCTGACCTGCTACAAGAGCTCGATAGCGACAAGGGTATTGGTCTTGAGGTGGTGGTGGAGCTCCGCTGAGCCACAGATTTGTCTCACCATGCCACGAAGCAGATGCCTGGTGCCATCGGCTATTCTGTGGCTGCTTTGGTGGTCACGGAGAGGCATCTGTGGCTTAATTTGTCAGGAATGAAAGAGAGAGACAAAGTGTTTTTATTGAATGCCCCTGTTTCTCCTGCTGGCTTGTTCACCAATGCAGGAAATACTGTTGTGGACAGGTTTCAGGAAGTGAAGAAACAGTCAGAGGCATTCAATGAATTTCTCCCTCATCACTTCGAACTCCTGAGGGCTTCAAGTAGTCCTCGGCCTGGGACTAGCACTGATAGGGAGGAACAGAAAGCTAGTGTGGAAAGCCACAATCTCAGTTCTCCAGAGGTGTAAGAATGGATCTGAGGACCGTTCTAAGTGCTAGAAGGAGGAAGTGGGGATAAAGTGGGGTATCAGGGACTTTGAGGTTGTGCTTGCCCTCAGTATTTCTGTAGGGCATCATCTATTCAATCATCTCCCATGTTCTTATGTCCCTGTTCAGTGAACTGGTCAGGGTAACGAACCTATGATACTTTCACTTCAAAAAGAAAAAAGTTTCTCTCTCCCATGAGTCTGCCGGGGTGTGGGCTGGGGACTACTTATCGGCTGACTGTGTAGTTGCTGTTTAGGTGGTCATATGCTCATAAAGGGGCAAAAGGGATGAGGGAATGTAGCTGGCTTAGATTGTGTTATTTAAACTGTGGTCTCTTACATGAGGTTTCTGGATGTTTTATCCAGTTTGAGGTACTGGGGTAGGGGCTGAGGCACGGGGAATGGAGTGGTTGAGGCCATGCCTCTTTCCCGATATCTCTGTTTTCAGACCAGGGGGTTTGTCAAAACCAGTAAAGTCTGCTGCTGGTAGCTCTGCTTTGACCAACTCAGAGTATGGTTTTCATAGATTATAGCCCTGTCAAGGCAGTGTAGGCTATAAATCTGGCCCTTGAGGGTTTACCAACTCCTAGGTATCTCTCAAGCGAGGTTGGGAGAACATTTTCCATACTAGAGCTTTATCCACAAGGAAGTGTACACTCTAATACGTGTGTGTTCTTTTGTTGTGTAAAGATTGTCAATAGAACCAGTAACTGAGGTGCTGGGATTCTACAGGGGCATTCAAGCAGACTTAGGTGGTTACACTCAAGGGTGGCTTCCTCTAAGGCATTACCTGAGGGTATGCTGTAAGACGAGACTGTAACGTCTGATGGTATCAAACTGATTTTGAATCAACCTGGACTTAGCAAAAAAAGTTTTTTCTTTGAGCTTTGGATCCATATCTGTGATTACCACCTTGGCTCAAGGCTGTCTGGCACCCGAACTCCCCCCCCCCCACCCACCAAATCACCCTGCCACCAAGGAGACAATAAGTTTGACCAGACACCTTTGGAATGCTAAGGACAAACCCCCCTTCAGACACACACACACACACACACACATTTACAGACACACACACACACACACACACACACACACACACACACACACAATGGACAAATCTTCCTTGAATGTAACGTGTAATTATATGTCTAGGATAGTATTGATGTATTCGTGTGCACATATATTATTATTCCTGTGTAACCAAGCTAATATGAGTTTGTAGTTTAATTTAGAATATAAGTTTAAATGTCTGTAACCATGCTTAAATGCCTGTAACCATGTATAAGGATATATCACTGTTAATGTTTTCAAATCACATCGAATTTGATATCTAATTAATCGTCTCTTGATGCTCTGATTGATGATGTATATCATAGTATGATGGGATACACTATTTCATGCTTTTTCCTATAATTCATAATGATACGGTTTAAACCGGCTCCTCCCTGGACATGAAAATCAGGGCTGAGAGCAGACAAAGAAAGTTTCTCCCTCCAACAAATCCAGCTTCCGGATTCGCCAACCGACCGGACGGGGGCATGGATTGACATTGTCTTTAAACATAGCGACCCACGCTCTCTCTCAGTTAGTTTGACTTCTTCTTCTTCTACTACTTCGGAGTTCTGTTCTTCCTGTTCCATTTTCCACCCACCCCCCCGCCCAGTGGGATGCAGTTGCCTCACGGCTCACGCTTTCTTAAACAGCATGAAGAAACCCGTGGACTCCAGCTCAACGTTGTTGGATCTCGCGCGCATCTTGAACCCAACACCTAAACATAGCAAGTATAGTTTTAATCGATCTATAGATGCGTTTTAAGTTGTGCCCCTATTAATTTAGGAGATTCTAACTTTGTTGCTAGTTCTTAGAGGGTAACCATTGTGTTTTGTCTGCCATCCTTTTAATTTCATTACTTTCTTTCTCTACTTTCTCTTTTCTTGTATATATATATATATATATATATATATATACATGTATATGTATTGTTTGCTTAGAGATTAGTTGTGTGTATCTGTAGCTTCGTTCATTTATTAAAATCTATTATTATCACGCTTGATCGTTGTAGTTAATTATCTGTGTATATGTTAATTCCCTTTCATGGCTGATGTTTATTTATAACTGATCATAACACGCTTTGATTAGATATATAAATATATTTCATGCCATTTGAGCTAATTCACTACATAAATTGGTGGAGAGAATATATTTCAACGTTTTAAACGATTAAATTCATTACAAGACATTCTATGTTTGTTCATGAACTGTTTTTGTGCATATATACTTCACAGACATTTTTTGACAGACATGGCTCAGTACGGCATAATGGGTATTCTCATTCCCAAAGCGTCAAGCGTGATGCTACGTAGAGTTCCCTTGGAAATGGAACATCTGGGTTATGTATGTAACCCTGTTCCCTGAGAAGGGAACTAGATGTTGCGTATCATTGGCCATACTTTGTTATGCCTGCAAATTGCGTCTTCCTTCAAACAAATAGAAGTTGAATGATGTAGTTTCTACTTTGTCACCTGACTGAGGCAGGCCAATCTGATTGGCTTGATTTCACACGTATTCAGACACTGTTTCCACCAAGGGGTGTTCCCAAAACATCAAGCATGTCTTGTTCCCTTCTCAGGGAACAATTTTCTATGCACAACAGTCTCTAAAGTTTACAAGAATGATGTGAAAAATAAAAAAAACTGAGCAGCAGTTCTGTGGGAACACCTTGTTGATGAGGGTTCAGAGGAGAATGGCCAGACAACACTCAACACTGTAAACCACTCACCACTGGTCAAGAAGCGCAAAGCGATGCATACAGCTAGTGTATGTTTCCAGTAATTCCAGAATCTATAGCGATCACATACAGTTGGTATAGAAAATAATCACCCCCCCTTTAAAATAATCACATTTTGTTGCTTTTCATCCTGAAATGAAGATGGACATAGTTTGTGTTTTATCCAGCTGTATTTACTCAGTGCAACTTATATCATCCAAGTGAAAGATATCACACCAACATGTAATAAAAAAAAATAAATAAATAAAAAAACAGAATCACTGAGTTGGAAAAAGGATCACCCCCTCATAAAAATGACTTGTAAACTCAATAAGGTGTAGCTAATCACCTTCTCAATTGCACACAAAGCCATTTGACTTTCAACTGTGATCAGCTGTGGTCATTTTGATTAGCTCAGCATTTTGTAATGCAACTGAAGCAAACAATCAACTATGAGTGGCAAGGCACTGTCAAAAGATCTCAGAGATAAAGTTGTGGACAGGCACAAGTCAGGAGATGGATACATAAAAATTTCAAAGGTTTTATCAATGCCTAGAAGCACAGTGAATTCTATTATTAAGAAGTCGAAGATATTTGGTACAACACAGACCCTCCCTGGATCAGGACATCGCTCCAAACTGGATGAAAGAGCCAGGAGGAAACTGGTCAGAGAGGCTACCAAGAGGCCTACAGCAACTCTGAAGCAGTTGCAGGAATTTATGACAAAGAGTGGTCACTGTGTGCATGTGACAACAATATCACAAATTCTCCACAAACGTGGCTTGTATGGGAGGGTTGCAAGAAAAAAGCCACCCACGACTGAGCTTTGACAAACCTTGAAGATTCTGAGGCCACATGGAAAAGGGTGTTATGGTCAGATGAGACTAAAATTTAATTATTTGGCCTCAACACCAAACGATAAGTCTGGCAGAAATCCAATACAGCTCACCATCCAAATAACACCATTCCTACAGTAAAGCATGGAGGTGGTAATAACCTGTTATGGTGGTGTTTTTCTGCAGCAGGGACTGGAGAATTTGTCAGGATTGAAGGAAAATGGATGGGGCAAAATACCTTCAAATTCTTGATTAAAATCTGCTGCCCTCTGCCAGAAAGTTGTCAATGGGAAGAAGGTTTATCTTCCAACATGACAATGACCCAAAGCACACAGCAAAACTGACCACACAGTGGTTGAAGGAGAAAAAGGTGTGTAACAAGTTTAGCTCAAATGGGGAATATATCTATATATCTAATCAAAGTGCGTTATGATCAATTATAAATATAAATCAACCATAAAGGGGCATGTACGTATCTATACAGATAATTGACTACAACAGATTATAATTGATTATGACTATCTATAGGTCTAGATTAGCTTATAGAATTAGCTGTAGTCTAGTTTTAAAATTAAATTCAAAGAGACTGATCAGTGCGTCCACCAAACTCAACAGTGTAATCTTCGTATTGTTCCAAAAGTGGGAGATTATTTTTCTGGCCAAGAGGAATAATTCTCCGGTTCTGTTACTTAACAGAACAAAGCATTTAGCAAAACCAAAACGTTAAAGTGACCTTATTCATGAGCAGCAACAGAGACAATCAAGCGTGATAATAATAGGTTTTAATAAATGAACGAAACTACGAATACACACAACTAACTCTAAACAATATATATATATATATATATATATATATATATATATATATATATATATATATATATATATATATATATATATATATATATACATACATATATATATATATATATATATATATATATATATATATATATATATATATATATATATATATATATATATATATACATATATATATATATATATATACATATATATATATATATATATATATATATATATATATATATATGTAAAAGAAAGTAAAGGAAGAAATTAATGAAAATAAAGGAATGGCAGTCAAAACACAACGGTTAACCTCGAGGACCAGCAACAAATTAAATCACCTAAAAATAGGGGCACAACTTAAAACGCATCTAGGAATCTATTGAGAACGACACTTGCATGCGTTTTGGTGTTGAGGTTCAGATGCGTGTGAGATCTGGCACGCTCGTTAGCTGGAGTCCGCTGGTTTCTTTGTGCTGTTAGCGGGAAGCGTGAACTGGGTTAACTTGGATTTGCGTCTTGTCCGGAAGAGAAGAGAGTAGCCAGTCTTTCCGGTAGCCACCAAGAGAGTGGTTGCCAGGTGGTGGCCAGAAAAAGTGAAGAGAGCAATGCGTGTCGCTGTCTTTTACAGACAATGCCAATGTACGCCCCTGTTTGGGTGATTGGCGAATCAGGAAGGTGGATTTTTGAGGGAGAAGCTTTTCTTTGTCTTGTCTCTAGACCTGATTTGCATCTCCGGGGTGGAGTCGGATTAGTATCGTATTATAAAGTATAGAAAAGGTATAAAATAAGGCATCCTATCATAAGATGATATGCGTCATTTTCAGGGCATCAAGAGACAATTAATTCGATACCAAATTCGATATGATAGACAGACATTAAGAGAGTAATATATCCTTACACATGGTTACAGGCATTTAAACTTATTCTAACTTAACTACAAAAATCATATTAGGTTGACTACATAGGACAATCAATACATGCACACAAGAATACATCATATACTATTTCGACATAGTTTAATTTATGTTACATTATGTGTGTTCCATTATTTGTGTGCATGTGTGTTTGTGAGTTTGTGTGTGTGTGTGTGTGTGTGTGTGTGTGTGTGGGTGTGTGTCCAAGGGGGGTTTGCGTATCCTGCATTCCAAAGGCGTCTGGCCAGTTGATTGCCCCTTTGTGCCTGGGATGAATGGGGGGGGGCAGCCAGGCTTACTGGTGCCTAGAAGTGGTGATTTGAAAGCTTTGATGAGCTCAGCGTTAATTCGACCAGTTAAATATGATTATTTTAAAGGGGGGTGATTATTTTCTATATCCACTGTAAGATCACAAAACACTGGGAAATGCTGGAGGCATTACACGTACTTCTTCATCATCTGGACCATTTACAAACAGGCACAAGCTGGTTGATCTTTCAGTAGCAGTCAGTGTAGGCTACAGTGCCATGGAAGAACTTTGAGTATTGTTTTCATAGCTATGATTTCCTGCACCTATGGCTGTTTTGGTCCGGAGGAATCATGACTTGTCTATTAGAATTGATCAAGCTGAGCTAGACTTCAAAATTAGCCTAAAACAGAGCAGGTTTTTCCAAAAGCATATGTTGCCACAAGTGGAACTTAAGATGAGTTTCCTTCATGGAATCAAAACTGATGGAAATTAGCCAGGCTAGGTTCAAATAAGCCTGGCTTATTGAGTTAGCTCGCTTCATTGAATAAACCCCCAGAAGTCCTATGGCTGTTAGAATGGCAGAAACTGACACATCCAGATTTGAGCTTTTATCCCAACATGAAGCCACTGTATAGGTATGCATAATTCCCATTATGTGAGCAATTTCCCATCTTATGAGCCATGGAAACGGTAAATGAACTAATGCACATAATCACGCTCAGTGGCTACAGTTCAGCTGAACCTCATTTGTGTGTGTGTGTGTGTGTGTGTGTGTGTGCGTGCACATGTGTGTTATAATTTAAAAAGTCCATTATCTAAGACATTTGTGACATTCAGTATGGCAAGAATAGCTTTTATGAAGACTGTATGCAGATTCATGGATGTGGACTTCCTCAGTGCCCTCAGTCTTCATCTGTGTCACATACTATTTACACTGGGACATCCTGGGAGGTGTAGAGACACCCTAGCAGTGTTTATATAATTTTACACACTTTGAGATCTTCCTTAATTTGTGTGTGTGTGTGTGTGTGTGTGTGTGTGTGTGTGTGTGTGTGTGTGTGTGTGAACTGCAGACAGATTATATTGTCATCAAACCAGACTAAGTTACTCTCATAAATGTAGCTACAGAGTGAAAAAACATACCTTTATATCCTATATAGTTCATTTACTGTATAAAATGGGTCACAGAGCTTTTCATGGTTCAGTCTTAAATAGAAACAGTTTGCAGTTTGCAATCCCAGTGCACTCTGGGAAATCTTTTCTCTAGGATACAAGGCAGTAAGTGCAGCACCAAATCAAACTGGGACAATGATCAACTTGTAAACTGGCTTGGAAGCTATTTTTTCCTTAAAAAAATAGATGGAAAAGGTATGGTTTTACACTGTAGTATTTTTGTCTTTTGGTTGGCTGGGTCAGACTGAGCAGGTACATGCTTCTGATAGTAGACGTATTTAAAAAAAAAAAAAAAAAGTTCTGCAGTGTGAAGGTGTCAGTTCTTCAGCACTATCATTTTTGGATTAATGTAGGATAAAATTATTGTTATTTCACACACAGGCTGGTATGAATGGAGGCACACAACAACAGTGATGAAAGCTTTCCTCATGAGAGCTTGTATACAGTGGGAGGATTGAGTGTGTGTGTGTGTGTGTGTGTGTGTGTGTGTGTGTCTGGGTGAGAAAGTGTTGTTATGTGTAGGAGGTGAACATTCTGGATTCTCTACCCCCATCCCCCATGTGAATTCATTGTGAATCTCTCCACCTCCAGCTATCTCACACCTCCTACCCACACACACTTTCATTTTCAGCATTTTGTAAAAAAAATAAATAAAAAAATAAAAAAATAAAATAAAAAATCTGTTCATCCTCCCATCCCACAGTCCTTTTTGTCACTCAGCTTGCTTCCTCATCCTTTGCATAACCATGCAGGTTTATATTTAACACATGCAATTTATAAATAATTTATTATATAAATAAATACATCAATTAATTAATTTCTTCATTCATCTTCAGCAACAGCCTTATCTTGTTCAGGGTCATGGTGGATCCGCAGCCTATCCTGGGAACACTGGGTGCACACCCTGAATGGGACTCACACACACACACACACACACACACACACACACACACACACATACACATACACAAACACAAACACCTAGGGGCAAATAACCTACTGGCAAGTTTCTGAACAGTGGGGGAAATTGGAGTACTCAAAGGAAATGCATGCAAACACAGGAAAAGCATGTGCAACTCCAGTAACTTGAGCTCAGGATCGAAGTTGGGACCCTGGAGCTATGAAAAGTGGTGAAGATAAAATTTATTATTTAGCTACTTACTTATTTACTTTGTTTAGTATGTAGGATTAGATAGTAAATACTGGATACCAAATGTATTAGATGATCATTAAATTTTCACACACAGAAAATAAACATTATTATATTGACAGTGTCCTTTAAAAAAAAACATATAAGTGAGGAAAGATTCAACTGAAAGCATGTTGCTAAGCAGTTGAGGGTTAAGAATCATTTGCTAAAGGAATGAGCAATAGCTCTCAACATGTAACCAGGGTCTTTGGGGTATCGTAAGGGGTTATAGGACCCCACTGGGTAAATGGTGGGACATTCAGGACTGCTCACAGATGTGCTTTAACATATTGATCAACATAGGTTGTAAGAGTATTCCACGACAATTTGTTCTCCACTAATATTGCGTTTGATACCTGGGTGTCCAGAAATAGGGGTAGTGTACTGGCAATACTGACAATACTTATGACCACTGGTGGTAGTGGATCTTCAGGGTGCACTCTTTGAAATTCGTCCATGCTCTCCTAATGTACTGGAGCTGCAATACATGATTCAGGAATAATTCATTTAGGTTCGGACTGTGTTAAAATAGGTTCATTAATGTGTGACAGGGCATCGGCCTTAGAGTTTTTTGAGCCAGGGCAGTAAGTCTGGGTGAAATTAAACTAAAAGGTGAAGAACAGTGCCCATCAGGCTTGGTGTGTTTTTTTTTGACTGACTTGACATACTCCAAGTGTTTATGGTTGGTGAGAATGACAAATGAAAACTTTGCCCCCTTCAAACTGTGACACTACTCTTTTAGGGCTGCTTTGATGGCTAGCACTTCCCTGTTGCCCATGTCAAAGTTCCTTTCCAATGAGGTCAGTTTTCTGTAGAAGAATCCACCGGATCACCTGAGACAAGACTGCCCCCACTATGCAAGTGGCAAAGGATAGCAGAAGTGGTAAAGCAGTGCTTGAGTGTGTTGAAGGCGTGTTAGGCTTGCAGAGTCCAGTTGAGGGTTCTGGGCATCTCTTTCATGACAGAGGTGGTAAAAGTTTCAGGGTTTTAATATTTAAAAATTTTAAAATAGATATTTCCAGGCCTGGAGACGTTTTGGAAAAATAAATAAACCCAGAAAGTTTTGGAAAAGTCATGTAAATTTGCTTCACAAATACCTGTATAATAGAATATATGTTTGATTATTAATATTGGTTAAACAATACTTAATGTTCTGGTGATCAGTCACATCATGCAACATTACATTCTCTGCGTGGGGTAATGTCTGGCACAGTTGCAGCTTGTACTTTGAGTCAGGGCTATAACCACCATAGACACTGGGGGGTCAGATATGGTCATATAGTTTCCCCCACTTATTTGATATTTTTGATGCTACCCTGTTGCACTCCATTATGCATTGCTATGTATGTTGTTAGGATGACAAAAAGTTACATGTTTAGGGTGGTCTGCCTTGGCAGTCTAGCAGCGCTCGTCAATGTCAAAATGCTTGAGATGGCCAATCAAATTAAAGAAAGCGGGCTTTACTGTTCACAGAAGCCACACAATGCTTCAGTTTTAATGGAAGAAGAGTGTGAGGTAAGATTTAAGCTAAGTAGCTAAAGTTTAAAATTTTACAACGGTTTTACAATAGAAATGTTAAACAATCAACAGTAATATCCATGGGTGCAAACATTTACGTGATTCACGTAATATAATGTGTTATTGCCAAAGTGACGAGATAAGAAACATTAACAGAGCCATTTTCAGTATATATATACACTAGGGATAAGCTGAAGAATGAATGTGTGCATATTGTGAATTAATTTATTGAACATGGTTACCTGGCTTTCCTGATAGACTTTCAGTAAATTCACTTATCTAAGAAAATGATTCATAATACTCAAAGTGGGAGAGTTATACTCAGACTTAAAGTAGAACATGGTAAAATGTGTGGCTTTGACTCAAGTGTGTTTTTAGGTTGTAGTTAGGACAGAGTCATTTATTAAAATAAAATATTATTTGCAAATCTAGTTCTTTAACTATTTTCTTTATTCTTTTAATTATCTTTTTTTTGACAATAAACCCCCAAGTGTCTGCAACCATTGTATTTTGATACTAGTCTGTATGTCTTTGTCGGGTCTGTGCTCAAAAAGTTAAAGGGATAGTTCACTTAAAATGAAAATTCTGTTATCATTTACTTACCTTTATGTCATTCAAAACTCAAATACTGTTAATTTTCATAACATAAAAGGAAGACATTTTTCCACTCTTTTCCACTCTATTACAGCTCTATTCCATAAAATGGCAGAAGATAGTGATCATGAGCTTTAAAGGTGCATCATAAAAACTACACTCCACGTGGCCATACTAGAGCTTTGTGTAATATGGACTGCTTTTTATAGTATTGCTGTGTAAACAATACACATTGACCTTACTGTAGTTATTTTGGTTTTGATTTTGGTTTAATTTTAGTTAAGATATGCTGTGGTAAATTTTGACATGGATTTTTATTCTTATTTATCATGTATATATAGATGTTTCAGTGAATGTATGGTCATGAAAATTTGCCTCAAAAATCATGGAAAAGTCATGGAAATTTATTAGTAAAAATGTGTATGAACCTTGAAGTTTGAAAACCCCAGGAAGCACACAGGTATTTTGTTGACATGAGCATGGGCCACTTCAACCTTACTGTCCATCTTGACCCCGTTCTTATCCAGGATGTAGCTCAGAAACTTTGCTGACCTTTGAAGGGACTCATATTTTTCAAGCTTCACACGAAGACTGTTATCCAGGAGTTTCCTGAGAACTGTGTAGCGAATCTAGCTCAAATGGGTGAAATATATCTATAGCTCTAATCAAAGCATGTTCTGATTAGTTATGAATATAAATCTACCATGAAAGGGAATGTTATATTAATTACTGTAGTCTAGCTTTAGAATTAAATGCGAAGCAGCTTGATCTGTTTGTCCACCAAACTTACCAGGGCAGTCTTCGTATTACTCTAAAAGAATAAATTATTCTTCTGGCCACGAAGCATAGTTTATTCTAAGTTAAAAGAAATAAAGCGTATAGCGAAAAGCAATGTTAAAAGTGAACCTTGCCATGAGTAAAAACAGAGCCGATCCAGCGTGATAACCATGGATTTTAATAGCTACGTAAAACTACTGATATACACAACTAGGTATAAACAAATAATACATATATACAGGGAAAACAAAGAAAGAAACAAAAGGAAAAATGATGAAAATAACAGAATGGCAGAACACACAACAGTTTAACCTCGAGAATCAGCAATGAATTGAATTCACCTTCAACAGGGGCACTGGCTTAAAAGGACACCTCTATAGATCAATTAAAATTTACACTTGCGTTAATTTTATGCTGTTCACGAGGGTTCTTGGTTCGTAGATTTAGCGAGGAGTTTGCTGAATCTTCCGCGTCGGTAGAGTTGGGCTAAACGGAGTTGGGTCTCGCCAAAGTAGAAAGAAGAAAGAAAACGGTAATTGCCACGTGGTTTAACGAGACAAAGGAGAGTCCGGAGGAGTACCGGAAAAAGAAGGCGGAAGAGAGCAAGTCCGCGAGAGAGAGAGAAAAGTGAAGTCAAAAGATAAAGAGAAAAAGGAAGAGAGTGAGTAAAGGTAAAAAGTGTAAAAGTTAAAGAAGTGTAAAGTAGAAAGTAAAGTAGAAAGTAAAGAAAGGAAGTAAAGTGAAGAGGAACGCGTGTCGCTGTCTTTTATGGATAATGCTGTAACGAATCAATCATTATTAGCATTATTCTTTTCCACCAGAATAATGTAATGGATCAACTTTAAACATGAAACGAAACAGAAGCGCATGCTTGGATTCGAAGCACCTTTTTAAAGGAGACGAGTTTTAAAGCATGCCCACCTTATCTACCAGAATGTGTAGAAACTCGGATGAATCTGCAACATTTAAAACTATTCTCCACCAGTTACAATTTATGTAACGAATAAAAAAAAATGTTTAACACGTTTAAATGTATTCTCCAATTTATATAAGGAATTAGCTCAAATGGCGTGAAATATATCTATATATCTAATCAACGCATGTTGTGACCAGTTATGAATATACATCAGCCATGAAAGGGAATTCATGTATGTGCACATATACATATAGATAATTAACTACAATGGATTATAATTAATTATGACTATGTATATGGTCTAGATCAGCTTTTAGGATTAGCTGAAGTCTAGTTTAGATTTATGAACTCTAAAGAGGGAGTTTATCCTTCTGGCCAGGAAGAATTAACCAACGAAGTTTGTTATTAAAGATTAGAGCGGGCAATCGAGATCAAGCATTTAATTGACTCATCACATGACAAAACAGAGACAAATCAAGCGTGGGATAATAGATTTTAATAACAAGGTGTAACTATGGATACACACGACTAACTCTAAGCAAAACATACATATGTACATCTATATACAAGGAAAGAAAATGTATAGAGAGAAAGTAATGAAATAAAAGGGAATGGCAGACAAAAACACAACTAATTAGACTTTTCCAAAACCAGCAACGAACTTAAATCTCCTGTAAACAGGGGTACAATCTTAAATGCAGATATAGGTCCATTAACTATACTTGCATAGCTTCGGTCTGAAAGTTCGCGCGAGGTCGTGTAGAGTTCGCTGGTTCATTGTGCCATTTGCAAAAGACGTGAGCCGTGAAGCGGTTGCGTCCTTTGTCCGGGAGAGAGAAATCCTGGCTTCCTCTTCCCAGGGCACGTGGCCCCGGGGGAGAGAGAAACCGGAAGAGTGTGAGTGAAGAGTTACTGAAGAGAGTAGACTTAAGAGACTCTCAAGAGACTGAGTTTCAAAGCGTGGTGTTGTTTTAAAGACAACACCAACGCACACGCCTCTTTGGGCTATGGGCCAATCAGGAAGTTGGATTTGCATGTCCAGGGAGGAGCCGGTTTATACCATATTATAAATGAAATTAAGAGAAAGCATGAAATAATGTATCCCATTGCAATATGATATGCATAATCAATCAAGGTATCTCGAGACGATTAACTACATACCAAATTCGATGGACTTGTAAAGAATATTACAAATAAAACCTGGTTACAGACATTTAAAATGTTATCCCAAATTAAAACTATCTAAAAGCATTAAGGTTAGGTTACATGAACGCACAATATATGCAAACACGAAAACATCACACTATTTGGACATTGAATAATTACATATAATTACATGTTACATTGAAAAGAGAGAGATTTCTCCATTGTGTGTGTAAGGTAAGCTTGTGTGTGTGCGTGCGCATGTAGGTAGCTTGTGTGTGTGTATGTGTGTGTGTGTATGTGTGTATGTGTGTGTGTGTGTGTGTACCAAGGGGGGAAGGTTGGTCGTTAGCATTCCAAAGGTACCTGGTCAAACTTGGGCCAGAGTGGTCATTAAACAGATAGGGATTTACAGGTCAAAAGAAACAAAAGAAACTTCTGTACTAAGCCCAGGTTGATTCAGAAATCAGTTTGATACCGTCAGACATTACAGTCCCCCCTTTTGGACAAGGATGTCCAGGTGTGGACATTGTTGGGCGACAGTTGTCATGGTGATCGGCTGACAAGTGGATCAAACTGATCGATCAGTGGGTGGTTCCTAAATGTCCTCAGCCTTTGCTTCCTCAGGCTGAGGGTCCATCTCAATGTGTGTTTGTTTGTGCGCACTCTAGGGCCAATTCAGAGACAGGGTCAATGGTTGGTTCCTTCCACAGCCTTTGTGGCAGCAGTCCTCTGCTTGGCACAGGCCTTGTGGATTCTGCCTGGTGACACATTGAGCAGTGGGCTTCCACCCCCCTTTTTGGAATTAGGGAGTGGTGGATGGGAGGCTTGCGCCCACTGGTCAAGGAAAACTCTGTGGTGAGCGTTCACCTTCTCTGGTCATTTTGCAGAAGGTATGACCAGTTCAGTTCTCTGTGAATGGTGTTAAGTCCATCTATGAAAGTGTACCCTGGTTGTGCTGGAGTATGGATTTCAGCTCGGGTCACCAGCAGGTTGTTTTTGCAGGCTTTGACCTTAGCATTCCTTTCTTTTCAGTTCACTTTTTGCTCTGGTTAGGAGAGCTTCACTTGTCAGAGTTTCCTGATGGAGTTCCTCTCTGGGTTGTCTCTCCAACTGCTCTCGGTGCTCTGTCTCTGCATGAGTCTCTGTCAGGGCTCTTTGTAGTTTTTCCACTGCCTCTCAGAGCTCTGGGTCCATTTCACCTGCTGTCCCATGCCGGTTCTTGGTCTCGAGGAGTATGCTGATCTAGGCAGCTTTGAGCGTGGGCCTGGTTCCTTCAGGCCTCCTCATTCTGGAGCTTGAGCGTGCTGCTGCTTCTTGCTCCAGGTGGACGTTGCTCGTTTCGCTGAGTCATGCCTGGGTGACGAGGTAGTGTGCGAGGCTCCCGATGATCTATGCCCATCCTTTGGGGTTCTGGATCAGATTGTGGGCCGTCTGTCCGCTTACGTCGTCATCCAGCTGCTCTCTGCTTAGGTGCTGTAGGTCGCCAGCAGCTTGGAGCAGGAACACAGTCGTCACGACACACAGCCAGGTCTAAAGGTGGTCCCAGTGGGTGGCGGGACTGGATGATTGGGACACGATAGCTCACTGTTGGCAAGAGAGAAAGAACACCGAAGGCCATACAAGTCCGCGCAGAATTAATGAGCTACAGTGATACTGAATTTGGTACGCAGGGAGTATACAAATTTGGCTAACTGGTGTAGACAGTCAGTAGTACGTACACCAGACACTTATGGTTTTTGGCCGTAAGTGGCCAGGGAAGGCCAATTTGTGTGGGTACACGCCGGATCTAAATAGAAATTTGGACAGGCAGTAGCCTAGTTGGTCATCTTAAAGACACTGGGTGCCTGGGTCGTCAATCTAGCATTTAGCTTTTTCCTTGCTGGTTCTCATAGGCTCTGTCTGTATGTGAACTTTGAGAGACAAGTCACAACAGAACAGCAGCTAACACAAAGGAAAACAAAACTGAAACAATTAGAGGAGGGAAATGTAAAGCAAGATGCAAATGAAAACAGGTATAGCTAGAGGAAAATAGAAGACTTAAGTTAGCTATCTCGCATAGGGTTTATGACAGGCCTGCCGGAGTGGGGTCGCTGTTGAGTCATAAATCCTATGGAGTCGGTATGGCTTAAGAGAGAGAGCTGGGCCAAACACTTAAATAATCAGAGATGCCATGGCTTATAGTAAGTAGATGGGCCGTATGCCCTTTAGATATGCCTGGGGTGAATTTAGGTTGCTCAGATGAGAATCAGTGATGAAGCCAACCTACCTGACGGTCCCCCAACACTCAACTGCAGTGTGACTCAGGGGCCCTCGCTTTCCCGTACCACGGTGCGACCACTCAACCAGCTATGACCTTTAGCACAATTGGGCGGCGGTCAGGTGAGGCATGCCAACTGCCAGGCTGCAGAGCCAGAATCGGGTTTCCTCCTAAAACCCTTTTTGGGGCCAGCTGCCTCTGTGGCAAGCTGCGCCAGACAGGCAGGTTCGTCGGTACAGAGCCTTACTGTGGGTACGTAACCCAACTGCTCTGGTGGTCAGTTGGCCTCGTCTGCCTTTTCACCTGGAGTGCTCAAATGCTGATGTCGCCTGTGTGCCGCCTACCAATGGTACGAGGGCCGAGGCATCCGACGCGCACACCCACAGCTAGCGCTGGGTCCACCAGTCCAGGCGACTCCATTCACCGAATTCAACCTGGGGACAACCGTCGCTTCTCCGCAAAGCACTAGGGGGAGCATTACCTGCAAGTATACAAATGGCTGAACAAATGTAACTTGATATTAATTTACAATTTCAATTTAAACCTTGTTTAAATTAAATCTAAATTAAAGCAGGTGTAGGGTAAGAGATAAAGCTGATACCTATAGCAATCGGACTCACTCAATTAATGAGAAAGATAGAAATATAGAAATAAGGAAATAATGTACAGTACATGAAAATTTGAGGTACGAATTAAAAGGAGAAAAGAGAAGGAAGCCTTCTCTATCTGTGAATGTCCTGAGGAGAAGTCCTACTAAGAGGGAGGCACTAATGGACAACACAGAAGCCTGATTTAAATCTTACTTAAACTTGGCTTTAGTTCAAACTAAGCAAGCATGCATCGTAAGAAAGGCTGAAATAAAAGAGTTACCGAATGGTAATAAAAATGAAATAAAAGAAATGCAAGGAATGAAAATATAAAAAGGTAAAAACCCCAATAGTAGTCCAAAAGACTAGAAATGAAAATAAAGTAGCAAGGGGGAAGTTGAAATAAAAAGAGGAGTCAAATGAAATTAAAAAGGAAATAGAGTAGACCTAACTAAGAAGGACCACAAGGTGGTGGCAGTGGGCTTACGCCACCATGAGTAAGGAGGGGGTTAGGTTACCACGCGTTAGACGCTCAAGAGGGCGGCCCTCTGGTGGTTGGTCAGAGGTACTGCACCCTACCTATCCTAAACTCTGCGTCCTTTGTCCGGGAGAGAGAGATCCTGGCTTCCTCTTCCCAGGGCACGTGGCCCCGGGGGAGAGAGAAACTGGAAGAGTGTGAGTGAAGAGTTACTGAAGAGAGTAGACTGAAGAGACTCTCAAGAGACTGAGTTTCAAAGCGTGGTGTTGTTTTAAAGACAACACTAACGCACACGCCTCTTTGGGCTATGGGCAAATCAGGAATTTGGATTTGCATGTCCAGGGAGGAGCCGGTTTAAACCATATTATAAATGAAATTAAGAGAAAGCATGAAAAAATGTATCCCATTGCAATATGATATGCATAATCAATCAGGGTATCTAGAGACGATTAACTACATACAATGATTTTGATACCAAACTCAAGGAGGTTAGAATGCCTTGGACAGTGAAGGATCATTAGACATGGTTACAGACAACTTAAAATTAGCTTCTTGCTCAAACTATCTAAAATCACTATAGTTAGGTTATCTAGACACATAACACATGCATATATGAATACATTATAACTATCTAGAAATATGATTATATGTTACATTCAAGAGACATTTTCACTGTGTGTGCGTGAGTGTGTGTATGTCCAGAAGAGGGGGCTGGTGTTCTTCTAATGTCCCACTGGTCTTTGGTCACGTCAGGGTGACCTTTAGGGAGGACGTTCTCCTTCCAGCCTTGTCGGCTCCGATGCTAATCCATGTGGTCATAAACAGAGATTAGATCAGCGATTTACAGGCCCTCGGTCGGAGTTTTAGTTGACCCCTGCTGATGAACCTAATCGTGAAGTTTTCCAGACGTTCACACCCGTTTGGTTCATGAAAGGTCTCTCTATTGTGGGTGTAAGTTCTGTGTATGTTTGCAAGAGTCTTTTGCATTCCAAAGGGGCATCTGGCCGCAGGAGGCCTCTCGGGGTTACTCTCGGTCACCTGAGTGGTGAAACTTTTTATGTTAAGTCCAGGTTAATTAAGAAATCAGTTTGGATACCGTCAGACGTTACAACTGCCTATATCTGCTCATATCTGGTGGTTGTGGTCTCCAAATAAAGCTCATTGATTAAGGAACTCATTTATGAAGGTCTGAAAAACATAAGGAGCATTCATAAGCCCATACAACATTACCAGATATTCGTAGTGACCAACGCTGGTGATGAAAATAGTGAACAAACAACAGGTCTACCACATTAATTTACTCATTCCCCTGCACTCCCACTAAACAACACCCCCACCTGCCACAGTAGCCTTCTCTGACATGAATAAGGTTATGTGCACTGAGCAAGTCTAGTTTTGTGAAAATTTGTGCACCCCTCACCTGTTCAATGGCTAATGGGGCTGGATGGAGTAGATAACAATATATTGTAGTGAATATTAGCCGTTTGGGTTAATTTGATATATTCTCCACCATTTTACGTAAGTAAAAATTAGTTGTTTAAATTAGCTATCTTTATTCTCCTCCAGATATGTAGGAGAGATTAACAGATCAGCTCGTACAGGGAAATTTGACTAATTTAGTATTACTGATCATCTATTCGTCCAGCGATAAGTTGAACCTAGTGTATTCATTAATTATGCATTAGATATTACCTCCGTGGCCACCAGGAATAATATCCTAAATATAGTGACATTATTTTAAGAGCATGTAGCAGAATCACAATTCAAGGCAATAGACACTTGTAAACAATAAGAACACGTATATTTAAGAACAGATGAGACTTTATTGAACTACTCTATGACATAGAAACTAATCTAACATACAAACACACGCACGCACGTGCACACACACATGCATACATAAACGGGTGATAATGAAGAGTGAATGAAGTTCCGAGTCTCTAGCGTTGCATGCTATTTCACAGACCATGATCTGAACGAACCATCAACTTATTAAGTTATCTTCACTTCCTTTAGAAGGGCTCAACTTATTATAGACACCAGATTAGCCAGATTCTGGAGTATTGCGCTTGCCTTAGCTGTGTTGAAGGGATTTCCTCGTTATGTTGTGGTGTCGTCAGCGGTCTGGTCGGTGAGAGGCGTCTCGGAAGACCAATCGGAATGCTGAGTGGAATGAAGGCAGGAGGCTTGAAAAGCAGGCAGCGGCTCTCGCTGGGTCCCCAGGCCAACGTAAACGTGATCTGATCTCCCCGACGTTGATTGGCTCTGGAGACCCTCCGCCGACCCCATCCTTCGATTGCTTCCTCCAATCAATATTGTCTTTGGGTGGGGTGTTAGCCAGATTCTCCACCTATTATGCTAATCAGCCCCTTGTCCCTGCAGATGAGTGGTTCCACACTCTTCAATGATGAGTGGATTATTAAACTTTGTCCTGAAACTTTGCATGTACATATCAGAAAATCTACACAAATTTCCTTACTCTTATGATTTAGGAAATCACTCAATGAACACATACATACCAAACAAGACATGTTTGACTATACTTAAAGTACATTACTAATATCTAAAACACAATGATCCTCCTAGGGCTACTACACAAATACATGCAAAATCGAACAATTAGTGGCAACTTAATGGTGATACACATGAAGAAAATAGAACAACACGTGATAGGAAATAGGTGATTGTAGTTGTTCAAAGATGTATTAATTCCCACAGTCGTTGCTCCTGGTAGGCGCCGATTGTGGAATGTGTGAGTCCTCGTGTAGACTTGTGGAATTGTGGAATGTGTAATCTTGGTGAAAAGGTCTCTCCTTTCTTCCAGAATTTATTGGCCTTAATGGTATGGCACGTTGGACTTATCTGTTTAGTAAGCAAACTGGTCTGGCCCAAAAGGCCTAAATCACTGCATTTGAGAGCAGTTTCTGTGGTCAAGAGGGTTCAGCCCTGAGTCAGGGAGGCCTTTAACGCTTTCCATGTTGGTTGAGATAAGGCAGATGCACATGCTCGATTTATGTGGCTCCTTGGTGTCTGGGTGTGGATTCCTTGTTTTATGGCTCCCTGAGTGGAGACATTTTGGTCCAGAATTTCTTGTGGGTTCTCTGGCTGAGAAGGCTCATTGTTTTATTTCTTCTGATTATAATTGTGTGATCTGATGCTACTTGTGCTGAGGCATTACATATTACTGCCACTGTGTTTAGCCATCAGTCATAGACCACCATCTTTTTTTCCACAAAAACAAAACAAAACAAAACAAACCAGCAGAGGCAGGAGACATGGAAGGATGAATGTATCCCTGTGTCAGGGCCTCCAAAATATAGTCCTTCATAGCTATGGTTTCTGGGAAAGATAAAGGACCAACCCTTATGGGGTGTTGTACCTGGTAGGAGGTCAATTGCACAGTCCCATGGGTGGTGATGAGGCAGTTGTGTGGCCTTGATCTTGCTAAAGACTTCAGCCAGGTCCACATAGGGTTCAAGAATCTTCACTTCTTTCTCGGTTTCAAGGAGTGACAAGGCAGAGAGCAGCAGTTATTAAACAGGTTTCTCCCCATGAGAGTAGCTCACTATTTTTCCAGAATATTTGGAGCTCATGGATCAACCACCAGGGAGAACCTAATAGAAACCTAACCCAACGCAACTGGGTGATGATAAAAGTGAGTGTTTCTGTGTGAGAGATACTAGTCTGCATTATGAGAGGAATGGTGCTCTTAGAAACACTACCCCCTCCTAAAGGTTTGCATTCAAGGGCCTTAACCATCACAGGGCCTGTGAGAGGGACTGGTATAATCAGCAAGTGAGCTACCTTTTTATCCATGAAATTCCCAGCCACCTCAGAGTTAATGAAAGCAGGAAAATAGTGACATTCTGAACACCAAGATATAATCATTGTGAGGGTTTGTTTTTGATCATGGGTGTAAGCCTTTCACTCACCTGACTAAGCCTCTTATTCTTTGGTTTTGTTCTGGGTTTGTTCTTTGGTTTGTTTTGGGTTGCTCTCAGAGGTCCTCTTTGGCTGTATCTCCTCTAACATTCTTTCTCGTCATTGGAGAGGCTCCCTTGACCTATTTCCATTGGTTCTGCCTCTGGTTGAGTTGACCATGGTGATGGGCATGATGGGCTTGGAAAGAGGTCTACGGGCCCAAATCAGGTTTTTGATGTGAATTGCCAGATAGAGAATTGATTTAAAGAAAGGTCCCTTTCTGTGTGAAGTGTCTGGGAGTGGAGCATGCCACAGCAGCTCTTGAGGGAGCTAACTGCATGCACTGTGAGCGCTTTTCAATCAGGCAGCTCCACTCGCAGCTCGCTCTCTTCTCGGCCGAGGGAAAAAAGATGGGAGTATGCGGCCAATTTTAGATCTGCGCCATCTGAATCGTACTCTTCAGACATACAGGTTCAAGATGCTGATGCTCAAACTTATTGTTCCACAGATTCAGTTCGAGGACTGGTTTGTGACAATCGATCTAAAAGATGCATATTTCCACATAGAAATATTACCCAGACAGAGGAAGTTCCTGAGGTTCACATTTGGAGGCAATGCATATCAATATCGGGTTCTTCCCTTCGGTCTAGCTTTATCCCAGGCAGCTGAGGCCCATCTGCAGATCACGCATACCTTCCTGGGATCTTTCTGTGGTCCTGGAAGGTCTGTCAGGTGCCCCATTTGAGCCCTTACAGTCAGCCTCTGAGACGCTTCTGACTCTAAAGGTAGCTATTCTGCTGGTCCTGACATCTCTCAAGCGAGTAGGAGATCTACAAGCTCTCTCTGTTGCCCCTTCCTGCCTTGACTTTGCCCCTGGATTAGCCAAGGCCTTCCTATATCATAGGCCAGATTATATTCCTAAAGTGCCTATGTATGCTGCCCAGCCGATACTATTGCAGGCTTTCTGCCCTCCTCCGTTCCTCACACCGGAACAAGAGAAATTGCACCTACTGTGTCTAGTAAGCACTCTCTGTACTTACATCCACTGCTCCGGCCAGTGGCGTAAATCAGAGCAGTTGCTGATCTGCTTTGGCGGCGACAGTAGAGGTGATGCTGTGTCAAAGCAGTGCATCTCTAATTGGATAGTGGAAGCTATCTATATCGCTTATGAGGCACGCAGTCTCGCTATGCCTCTGGGCATAAGGGCTCATTCCACTCGGGGGGTTACCTCCTGGAAGGCTTTATCCAAAGTGGTACCCTAACAGGATGTGTGTGCTGTGGAGGGGTGGTCTACGCCACACACATTCATTTGATATTTGTAACGTATGACGGTATCAAACTGATTTCTGAATCAACCTGGGCTTAGCACAGAAATTTCCCTGTTTCTTTGAGCTGTAAATGCCTATCTGTTTAATGACCACTCTGGCCCCAGTTTGACCAGGTACCTTTGGAATGCTAACGACCAAGCTTCCCCCCCTTGGCACACACACACACACACATACATACACACTACCTACACACACACACACACACAAGCTTACCTTACACACACAATGAAGAAATCTCTCTCTTCTCAATGTAACGTGTAATTATATGTAATTATTCGATGCCTAAATAGTGTGATGTTATCTTGTTTACATGTATTGTGTGTTCATGTAACCTAACCTTAATGATGTCAGATAGTTTTAATTTAGGATATCATTTTAAATGTCTGTAACCAGGTTTTATTTGTAATATTCTTTACAAGTCCATTGAATTTGGTATGTAGTTAATCGTCTCGAGATACCCTGATTGATTATGCATATCACATTGCAATGGGATACATTATTTCATGTTTTCTCTAAATTTCATATATAATATGGTATAAACTGGCTCCTGGACATTTCAATTAGGGTCCGAGACCAGACAAAGAGAGTTCATCCGGACATGCAAATCCATCTTCCTCATTGGCCCATAGCCCAAAGAGGCGTGTGCATTAGTGTTGTCTTTAAAACAACACCACGCTTTAGCTCTCAGTCTCTAGTCTTCTCTCAGCCTCTTCAACTTCACTTCTACACTCCTTCCGGTTTCTCTCCCCTGGGGCCACGTGCCCCGGGAAGAGGAAGCCAGGATCTCTCTCTCTCCGGGACAAAGGATGCAACCTCTTCATGGCTCAGGCCTTTTTGCAAATGGCGCAATGAACCAGCGAACTCTACACGACCTCGCACAAACTTTCAAAACGAAGCTATGCAAGTATAGTTAATGAATCTATATCTGCGTTTAAGATTTTACACCTGTTTACAGGAGATTCAAGTTCGTTGCTGGTTTTTGAAAAAGGCTAATTAGTTGTGTTTTTGTCTGCTTCCCTTTTACTTCATTACTTTCTCTCTATCCCTTTTCTTTCCTTGTACATACAGCCGTGGCCAAAAGTTTTGAGAATGACACAAATATTAATTTTCACAAAGTCTACTGCTTCAGTTTTTATGATGGCAATTTGCATATACTCTAGAATGTTATGAAGAGTGATCAGATGAATTGCAGTTAATTTCAAAGTCCCTCTTTGCCATGAAAATGAACTTAGTCCCAAAAAAAACATGTCCACTGCATTTCAGCCCTTCCACAAAAGGACCAGCTGACATTATGTTAGTGATTCTCTCGTTAACACAGGTGAGAGTGTTAATGAGGACAAGGCTGGAGATCACTCTGTCATGCTGATTGACTTAGAATAACAGACTGGAAGCTTTAAAAGGAGGATGGTGCTTGAAATTATTGTTCTTCCTCTGTTAACTATGGTTACCTGCAAGGAAACATGTGCAGCCATCATTACTTTGCACAAAAAGGGATTCACAGGCAAGGATATTGCTGCTAGTAAGATTGCACCTAAATCAATCATTTATCGGATCATCAAGACCTTCAAGGAGAGAGGTTCAACTGTTGTGAAGAAGGCTTCAGGGCGCCCAAGAAAGTCCAGCAAGCGCCAGGACCGTCTCCTAAAGTTGATACAGCTGTGGGATCGGGGCACCACCAGTGCAGAGCTTGCTCAGGAATGGCAGCAGGCAGGTGTGAGTGCATCTGCACGCACAGTAAGGCGAAGACTTTTGGAGGATGGCCTGGTGTCAAGAAGGGCAGCAAAGAAGCCACTTCTCTCCAGAAAAAACATCAGGGATAGACTGCTCTTCTGCAAAAAGTACAGGGATTGGACTGCTGAGGACTGGGGTAATGTCATTTTCTCTGATGAATCCCCTTTCCGATTGTTTGGGGCATCTGGAAAAAAGCTTGTCCGGAGAAGAAAAGGTGAGCGCTACCATCAGTCCTGTGTCATGCCAACAGTAAAGCATCCTGAGACCACTCATGTGTGGGGTTGCTTCTCAGCCAAGGGAGTGGGCTCACTCACAATTTTGCCTAAGAACACAGCCATGAATAAAGAATGGTACAAAAACATCCTCAGAGAGCAACTTCTCCCAACCATCCAAGAACAGTTTGGTGATGAACAATGCCTTTTCCAGCATGATGGGGCACCTTACCACAAGGCAAAAGTGATAACGAAGTGGCTCGGGGAACAAAACATCAACATTTTGGGTCCATGGCCAGGAAACTCCCCAGACCTTAATCCCATTGAGAATTTGTGGTCAGTCCTCAAGAGGCAGGTGGACAAACAAAAACCCACAAACTCTGACAAACTCCAAGCATTGATTATGCAAGAATGGGCTGCCATCAGTCAGGATGTGGCCCAGAAGTTGATTGACAGCATGCCAGGGCGAACTGCAGAGGTCTTGAAAAAGAAGGGACAACACTGCAAATATTGACTCTTTGCATAAACTTCATGTAATTGTCAATAAAAGCCATTGACACTTATGAAATGCTTGTGATTATACTTCAGTAACAGTTAGTAACATCTGACAAAAAGATCTAAAAACACTGAAGCAGTAGACTTTGTGAAAATTAATATTTGTGTCATTCTCAAAACTTTTGGCCACGGCTATAGATATACATATGTATGTTTGCTTAGAGTTAGTCGTGTGTATTCATAGTTACATCTAGCTATTAAAATCTATTATCACCACGCTTGATTTGTCTCTGTTTTGTCACGTGATGAGTCCCTTAAACGCTGCATAAGATCTCATTACCCGCTCTAATCTTTAATAACAAACATCGTGGGTTAATTCTTCCTGGCCAGAAGGATGAACTCACTCTTTAGAGTTCATAAATCTAAACTAGACTACAGTTTACAGACCACATACATAGTCATAATTAATTATAATCCGTTGTAGTTAATTATCTATATGTATATGTGCACATACATGAATTCCCTTTCATGGCTGATGTATATTTATAACTGGTCACAACACGCGTTGATTACATATATAGATATATTTCACGCCAGTCGAGCTAATTCCTTATATAAATTGGAGAATACATTTAAACGTGTTAAAACATCTTTTAATTTGTTACATAAATTGTAACTGGTGGAGAATATTTTTAAACATTTCAGATTCATCCAAGTTACTACACATTCTGGTAGATAATGGGGGCACGCTTTAAAACTCGTCTCCTTTAAAAAGTTGCTTCGAATCTAAGTGTGCGCTTCTGTTTCGTTTTTCATGTTTAAAGTTGATCCATTTCATTATTCTGGTGGAAAAGAATAATGCTAGTAATGCTTGATTCGTTACATATTACAGTCCGGACATGCATTCCTCTCCAGGCTCAAGTGTCTTGCAGTGACCCTCGGGCTCGGATCTTTTGAACAGGCCATTCCCTCAGTATGACGGAGTGTGTATTCTCGTTCCCACAGCATGAAGCTCATGCAACATTGAGTTCCCTTAGAAAGGGAACGTCTGGGTTACGTATGTATCCCTGTTCCCTGAGAACGGAACGAGACGTTGCGTAGCTTTGTCATACTTGGGCATGCCTGTGAATTGCGTCTTTGCTTCAGATAATAGAGGCTGACGGTGTGGTTCACAGGTGCCATTTTTATATCACGCGACGCACTTAATTGCCATGTCACCTGACCACGGCAGGCCTATAAATTAGGCGTGATTTCACACAGACTTCAGATACCAGTCACGCACAAGGGCGCTTCCCACAGCGTGAAGCTCACACAACGTCTTGTTCCCTTAGAAAGGGAACAGGGTTACATACGTAACCCCGACGATTTTGTCCATGTCCCTAGAATATTATGAGATAGAACCATTTCTCCATTTTTCCAGTAAAGCAAGGGGTATTAGGTATTGTGACACATTTTAGACATTTTAATTAAGGAGAAGGTGAAGTGCATTTGTGTGTGTGTGTGGCTTTGATGGTTTCAGGAGAGCAATAATCCATAAAATGCAGTTACTGTAGAGCTTAACCTTTATTCATAATATTCAGTCTCTCACTGTCTGTTTCTCCACATTATCTGCCCATCTGTCTTTTCATCTTCCTGTCTTATTCTATCCAAATTGCCCTGACACATTCATTCCTTTCTCTTTTACCTTTTCTGTCAGTCTCTCTCGTCTCCTCACTATCTGCACTCTAACCGCCTTCAGTCCTACACCTCTCTTTGCACATCCATCATCTCCAGCCCTGTTCTTCATTCTTCCTTGCCCTCATTCAAGTCCCCTAATGTCCCATCTTCTCCTTTGCACCTTTCTTTCCCTTCCATATTTATATTCATTATTGTATTTAGTCACTCTTTCTTCTCTTAACTTTGTTAACTTTGAAGCACTTTCTTGCTCTGTGTTTGTGTATGCTTGTCCACTTTGCATGTTTTTGGGCAGTGGGAGGAAACCAGAGAACCTGGAAACAACCCACAGGGAGAATGTAAAACTCCACAGAGAAAGTATCCCAGCAGTATTGAATCATGGACCCTGAAACTTCTATGTGCTAACATTACCCTCTGTGCCACCATGCACAAATCACAAATTATATACTTAAGTAGAAAGGCGAAACACCAGTGCCATTGTCCTGTTTTGGATGAATCAATTTGCAGTGTTCTATTTTGGGTAAATCAAACACAATCAAAGACATAGCAGCATAGCAAGTATCATAGATGAGCTCAGGGGCTATGAGAAGTAGCAAATATGTGGAAAAAGCAACTGAAGACAACCATCCCTCACTTTCATTTGTAGTTGCCAAATTTCTTTGCTTTTAATTTGCGTAAAGTTGCTTAACTTAGTCACATTGCTCACATTGGAAAAGGGAGGCATTTATTCTCATTCTCAGCCTTTGCATGCAAAACAAGGTCTTTGAGGTGCACAGCCATTTCTGATGTGCAGACATTTACTCCATAATCCCCTTTCTCTCTCCCAATCTTTGCAGTATACTGTATCTTACAATAGAAATGGTTCTGTATATCATAGTCACACTGTCTGCACTTACACTTTGCCTTTGTTGACAGAAATGTATTAGAGTTAATTCTGATTATTTGCTATAAAACAAGATCTTGGTGGTTGTAGAGTATTTATAAACTAACAAACTAACTAGTATTTATAAACTTTATTATAAATAAAAACCATAACCCTGGCAACCCTCTCTTTAACTGTCTTATCCACTGCTCCTCCTTCACAAAAATGTTCAGAGGGTAAGCATGGAGCAGTGTGATTCCTTCCCCAGTAGGCCTGTGTTAGCACTTGTCGCTGTTCCCACATTTGAACACAGTGCAATAATAACTCTTTGGAGCTAAACGGGGAAGCGATCATGCTGCCCCATGATTGTGCAACATCTAGAAAAGTGACTTTAATCAATTGAACATCAGCTTATATCTATCAAATAGCATTAAAAAATGTCACCCAAATGATCCAATTGGTATTTCACAATTTTATTTCAATTTTAAAATCTATGGAGTTGTGCTTTATGAAGATTAACATTTATTGAATGAGTGATATATATGCCTCTATGGACAAGCCACAACTGGAGCACAGGGTTAATTCATTTTTTAAATCCCATTTCTCCCGTTATTACTTATCTCCCTCTAGGCCTAGTATATCATGTCCCCTTTCCCAGTCTGCCCCCCCCCCATTTTTTTCATTTACCCTTCTTCTATCTTTGATAAAATGTGCAGTTTATTCATGTACATTCTGTAAAGCAGAGGTCATAGCATGTTCATCATTAGGGTCATGCCGAACTCTCTGCTCAACCAGGCACCCAGTTAAAATATTTTTTTATTTAGCCTGTTATTATTATATTCCCCGGACAGTCTGACATTTACTCAGTGGAACCAGATGGCCTTTATATTTGTTGCACATTTTTATTGCAGTTCATTTTAGTAGATGAATATGTCCTGTGCTTTTCTGAGCAGCCTAGAGTAGTGCCACAGAAATGATTATTTGCCTAATCCTTAATGATAGAAACACCAAATGGAAAAACTATTTACACCGAGTTGCTAGTTTATTAGTTACTAGATCAGTCTGCTTAATAAACTGGCACTGCTGTGTATATTTAGAAGCAATCACAAGGAAAAAGCATACTTCATGCACTCTTGGATTTAATGTCCTGTTTAATGCATTTAAAACGTTCCTATAATGCTCATCCCACAATAAAACATACTTTCTTGTCTGGCCATTTAGTGTTATGTTAAAGGACAATTTTATTACTGTCTGGAATTGCTAGCATGAATCAAAGCTAACATAGCACTAACAGCTAGGGTATCATGTGCTACTGTAATCGCATACAGTATATAATGACTGTTGATATACTAAGAAAGACAATGGTTTGTTTTGTGCTAAGCTGGTAGCTAACCTTACTCCTTGCTTTCCATTATATCTCTTTGCTAGCTAATATTTTTCCATGTGGATTATTTTTATAATTACTAAACTTATAGGCATATGGCTACAGTTAAGGTTTTGGAAACCAGAGCACATACAGCTTCAAATCTTAAGATTCTAGCAGATAATGCATGGAGCTTTGCAGCCAAAATTCTTTGGCTTAAGACTACATGCATGATTTTTAACATTTGATTTTATTTTGTATGTATGAATACAAAATTATTATTATTATTATTATTATTATTATTATTATTATTATTATTATTATTATTATTATCCTTATTTTTATTATCCTTATTATTATTAAACCTATAAGAGTAGTTTGAGTGACGTAAACCAGAGCATGTACAGTGTTATGTAATGCGAGTTGAGACAGATGCAAGTACAGTTTAAGCTTTTATTATAAGAGACAGGCAGACAAATCCAAAACCGGAAGGCAAAAATGTGGTCATAAACAGGCATAGGTCAGGTGATCTACAAACAGGCATGAACAGGGCTAGGCAAGAAACGTGATACTGAGGAGACAAAAACGGGATCAAAAACCATGAAACGAGACACAAGAAACAAGAGGCTTGGTAACGCATTGGAGGTTAAACACAGAAATACGATACTTTGCATCTGAACACGGAAACACAAGGGGTTTAAATACACAAAGTAATCAATGGGGATAACACAAAACAGCTGGGGCATTAGGAAACAACCAATCACAATACAGGGGCAGAGACAGGACAGAAATCAAAACAAAACACACGTGCCAGCATAAACAAAGTCAATGTCAATGAAGCACGCGCTGCTCGCACTTAGGAAAGTTCACGCGCGCTGAATACTTGCGCAGCATGGCGTGAGGGTGAAACCCATGACATACAGTTTCCAAACTTTTAGCAGATAACAATGCACAGGGTTCTTTTGTGTGTAGACTGCTTACCACCAACTTACCACCAACACCAAAACTGTGTGGCAATAAAAGAATATTCTATTATTTTTATTTTTCCCCTTTCTATTTGATACCTTGCTTGCTAACATGACTAACAGTGAATCGTAATTAACAGTGTTAACATGCACTTAAGAACAACTTATAATATAAAGTAGGCAACATCATACTATCTATGGCATTGTACATTGTTGTAGCGTATGACTATGCTCAAACTGATATTCTAAATTAACCCAAACAAAACATAGAAAGTTTCACCAATCAGGCGACCGAGAATAACCCCGAGAGGCCTCCTGCGGCCAGATGCCCTTTGGAATGCAAAAAGTCTCTCTGGGACCCACACAGGACTTACCCCTGCAATAAAAGAAACCTTTGATGACTGAACGTCTGGGAAACTTCATGATTAGTTCGTCAGCAGGGATCCACCACACACACACACACACACACACACACACACACACACACACACACACACACACACACACACTTACCTTACACACACACACACACACACACACCCACGCTTACCTTACACACACAATGGAGAAATCCCTCTCTCTCTCCAGACAAAGAGAGTCATCCAGACATGTAAACCCAACTTCCTGATTGGCCCATAGCCCAAAGAGGAGTGTGCGTTGGTGTTGTTTTTAAAACAACACCACGCTCACTTCAACTCGGATTTGAGAGTTAGACTTCAGAGTTTGACTTCACTTCTCAACTTCACTTCTTCCGGTTTCTCTCCCCCGGGGCCACGTGCCCCCGGGAAGAGGAAGCCAGGATCTCTCTCTCTCCAGACACAAGACGCAACTACCTCCGGGCTCACGCCTTTTCAAACAACAACGATCCAGCGAACTCTACACGACCTCGCGCAAACTCTCAACCTTGAGGCTATGCAAGTATAGTTAATGACCTATATCTGCGTTTAAGATTAGACCCCTGTGTTACAGGAGAATTAAGTTCGTGCTGGTTCTGAAAAAGGCTAATTAGTTGTGTTTTTGTCTGCTTCCCTTTCTTTCATTACTTTCTCTCTATCCCTTTTCTCTCCCTGTATATAGATGTGTACATATGTATGTTTTGCTTAGAGTTAGTCGTGTGTATCCATAGTCACATATAGCTATTAAAATCTATTATCCCACGCTTGATTTTCTCTGTTTTGTTGATGGGATGGGTCAATTAAATACTGCATAAGATCGATTACCCGCTCTATCTTTAATAACAAACTTCGTGAGTTAATTCTTCCTGGCCAGAAGGATAAACTCACTCTTTAGAGTTCATAAAGCTGATCTAGGCCACATACATAGTAATAATTAATTATAATCCGTTGTAGTTAATTATCTATATGTATATGTGCACATACATGAATTCCCTTTCATGGCTGATGTATATTTATAACTGGTCACAACACGCGTTGATTACATATATAGATATATTTCACGCCAGTCGAGCTAATTCCTTACATAAATTGGAGAATACATTTAAACGTGTTAAACATATTTTTTTATTTGTTACATGAATTGTAACTGGTGGAGAATATTATTTTAGACGTTGCAGATTCATCCGATTTACTACACATTCCTGTAGATAACGCGGGCACGCTTAAAAGCTCGTCTCCTTTAAAAAGGTGCGTTGAATCCAAGTGTGCGCTTCCGTTTCGTTTCACGTTTAAAGTTGATCCATTTCATTATTCTGGTGGAAAAGAATAATGCATAATAATGCCCCCTTTTTGTAAATTTCGCTACTTTGTACATCTAATGCCCATGCATTCTACCTTTATATTTGCTATAGTGAATGTTAAAAGTAACTGATCACGTTCCAACTGTTTCCCCATTTTTAGATTAAATACTTTTCTTTCAGATTCACATAGCATACAGAAATAACAAACATGTTGTTGTTGTTTCAAACTTAGATGGATAGATGGATATTTAACATTACATTAATTGATTACATTATATTCGATTGATTATGTAACCATTAAGGTGCTGGGATGTGATTTTTTTATTCACTTTTCCTTTTGACATTGTAATTATATTTAATATGGAATGAATGTGGCTAGATAATCATTTACTGAGTCATTTGCTTATTTTATAAAGCAGTTTTGGATTTCCTGCAAATCTTTACATGCATCTCTCTCTCTCTCTCTCTCTCTCTCTCTCTCTCTCTCTCTCTCTCTCTCTCTCTCTCTCTCTCTCTCCCCTGTTTGTGTGGGTTTAGGAGAAACATCTTTGTTGTATGTCTCACGTGTGTGTGTGTATGTGTGTGCGTGTGTGTGTGTGTGTGTGTGTGTGTGTGTGCAATAGTTTCCCTGTGGCATGTAAGTGTTGCATCATACAGTACCTCACAGTGCCAAAGACTTACCTAATATCACAACCAACAACAGATCATTCTTATCTAGATTTAAAGTGATTAGCTATTATGTGTTAGGCTGTAAATATTTATACCCAGTGCTTAATTTGTAAATCTGTAAATCTGCAGGTCCCGGAACACTAAGAAGGTAGTGATCCGGCAGGTCAAGAGGTATGCGAAAGGTCCCGGTCCTCGAATTTACAGACATGTAAAAGTGCTTCCAGTATCTCACATAGCCAACAATATTCAATGCTGATAGGTAGGCCTATGTAATTAATCACACTGGTACAGCGACACAATAGCATATTGAACTTAATAGCAGTGAGTATTCTCAGTACAAAGGGAAACATTTATGCATTGCACATTCTATCAGCTTATGTGCTGTCACCTCAGTTAGCTACAAAACACATTTGCTCAAAGCACCTCAAAAACAAAGCTACGTTTCATACAGTAAGCATACTTACAATAAACATTAACTGCACAACATAATCAAGAAAAAATTGTCTTACCTAAGACAAAATATTCCACAAAACTGTTATGTCAGTGTCCTCCTCTTCTTCCCTGTGTCCTTTATGTATCCATGAGCGCACAAATGGCTCGGGATTGAACTTTGTAAGCGGTGGGCCCACGATGTTCAAAAACATCAGAGACGAGATGGTGTGGATGAAAAGGGATGCACACTGCGAGCTACAAATGAGATTTTGGACAAACCATGCTCGCGCTCCACTGGAGATCGGTATGGTATTCACAGTAGCCAACAACTGCCTCAGTCTTTCTGGAACTTTTTGTCTATTTGAGTCCCTGTACTCCCTAAAAGCCTGAATGACTGTACGTGGGCTGTTAACTCTAATTAATTCTGGGCTGTCAATCTCACTTTCAAAGCCATGTGCAGGTTGACAATGTTTAGCCTTGTAAGCGCTTCTAAAAACCTTCCACACATAAAAAACAATAGTTGGCTAGTGTTATCACTGCTAGTCGTGGGAACGGTCACCAAACTGACCTGCTGCTTCTCGCTCTCTTGGACTCTTGCCTTTTTAGTATTTTGTTTGTGTTCTTAAAAATGCTGTTAATGATAACTGCTTTCCTTTTGCCATGACACACTCTACAATGCATGCTACGTGACTGTAGGCTTCGCTTCGTGACAACGAATTCAGGTGAACTTTGAACTTAAAATGATTACGTTATGTGAAAGAGGCTACTGATTGACTATTAGCAATATTTGAGCACTGGTAATATAAGATTAGCATTTTTATTGCCTTTTTTGTTGTTCTGTTTTTCTTTTGGTGAATTAAAAACTAAAACAATTTTTTAAATAATATTGCTGCAGGAGACTTTAAAGGCCCAGCTGCAGAGATGCTGGATCCACATAAAAAGTCTCTGGAACACAGGTGTGCTATATTTTAGAGGTTCAAATTAAGCTGTTTATACACCTACAGTACATGTTCATACGTGCACATACTATACTGTATAATAACTATATATACTGTATATATATATATATATATATATATATATATATATAGAGTGCCCTCCACTAATATTGGCACCCTTGGTAAATATGAGCAAAGAAGGCTGTGAAAAATTATCTTTATTGTTTAACGTTTTGATATTTTGTTCAAAACATTCACAAATACACTGCTCTCATGGATATAAAACAATTGCAAGCACAACACAGGCTTATAAAAAAAAATTATCTTTGTTAAATATAGGTATGCAACAATTATTGGCACCCCTATGAATTCTTATGAGAAAAATATATTTGAAGTATATTCCCATTGATATTTTACATTTTATATAGTACACCTGAGTGATTAGGAACAGGAAATTGTTCAACCATGACTTCCTGTTTCACAGGGGTATAAATATGAGGTAACACATAGGCCAAATTCCCTTAGTCATTCATAACAATTGGTAAGACCAAGGAATATAGCTGTGATGTGCGGCAAAAGGTTGTTGAGCTTCACAAAATGGGAAGTGGCTATTAGAAAATAGCACAAGCATTGAAAATGCCCATTTCCTCCATCAGGACAATAATTAAGAAGTTCCAGTCAACTGGAAATGTTATGAATCAACCTGGAAGAGGACGTGTGTCTATATTGTCTCAACCCACTGTGAAGAGCATGGTTCGAGTGGCCAAAAATTCTCCAAGGATCACAGCTGGAGAATTGCAGATGTTAGATGCATCTTGGTGTCCGAAAGTCTCCAAAACTACAATCCGAAGTCACCTACAGTGGGTATAGAAAAGAATCACCCCCATATAAAATAAACACATGTTGTTGCTTTACAGCCTGGAATGAAATGGACACAGTTTTTGTTTTATCCAGCTGTATTTACTCAGTGCAACTTATACCATCCAAGTGAAAGATATAACACCAACATGTAATAAAAAAAATAAAAACATAAAAAACCAGAATTACTGAGTTGGAAAAAGGATCACCCCCCTCCTAAAAATGACTTGTAAACTCAATAAGGTGTAGCTAATCACCTTCTCAATGGCATACAAAGCCATTTGACTTTCAACTGTGATCAGCTATGGTCATTTTGATTAGCTCAGCATGAAAAGAGCTTTCCAGAAGCATTTTGTAGTGCAACTGAAGCAAACAATCAACTATGTGTTGTTTAAAGTTGTGGACAGGCACAAGTCAGGAGATGGATACAAAAGAATTTCAAAGGCGTTATCAATGCCTAGAAGCACAGTGAAGTCTATTATTAAGAAGTGGAAAGTATTTGGTACAACAAAGACCCTCCCTGGATCAGGACATTGCTTTAAACTGGATGAAAGAGCCAGGAGGAAACTGGTCAGAGAGGCTACCAAGAGGCCTACAGCAAAGAGTAGTCATTGTGTGCATGTGACAACAATATCACAAATGCACAAACAAAGAATGAGTCTGAGGCTACATGGAAAAAGGTGTTATGGTCAGATGAATTATTTGGCCTCAACACCAAATGATATGTCTGGCAGAAATCCAATACAGATCACCATCCAAATAACACCATTCCTACAGTAAAGCATGGGGGTGGCAATATCCTGTTATGGCGGTGTTTCTCTGCAGCAGTTACTGGAGCACTTGTCAGTATAGAAGGAAAATGGATGGGGCAAAATACCATCAAATTCTTCAGGAAAATCTGCTGCCCTCTGCCAGAAAGTTGTCAATGGGAAGAAGGTTTATCTTCCAACATGACAATGATCCAAAGCACACAGCAAAACTGACCACACAGTGGTTGAAGGAGAAAAAGGTGAATGTCCTTGTATGGCCTAGTCAGAGCCCAGACTTAAACCCCACTGAAAATCTGTGGAATGACTTGAAGACTAGTCCCCAAACTTTAACTGAAAAAAAATAACTGAACTTGAGCAGTTCTGCAAAGAAGAGTAGGCAAATATTGCTAAGTCGAGATGTGCAAAGTTATTAGAGACATATCCCAACAGACTAAAGGCTGTAATTAAAAAATTAAGGCAAATTAAAGCAAGGGGGTGATCCTTTTTCCAACTCAGTGATTCTTTTTTATAATTTTTTTTTCTGAAATGTTGGTGGTATATCTTTCACTTGGATGTTATAAGTTGCACTGAGTCAATACAGCTGTATAAAAACAAAAACCTGTGTCCATCTTCATTTCAGGCTGAAAAGCAACAAAATGTGATTATTTTAAAGGGGGTGATTTTTTTTCTATACCCACTGTACATCACCACAAGTTGTTTGGAAGGGTTTCAAGAAAAAAGCCTCTACTCTCATACAAAAACAAACTCAAGCATCTTTAGTTTGCCAGACACCACTGGAACTTCAAATGGGCATTGGGTTCTATGGTTAGATAAAATCAAAATATAACTTTTTGGCAATAAACTGTAGCGAATCTAGCTCAAATGGGTGAAATATATCTATAGCTCTAATCGAAGCATGTTCTGATTAGTTATGGATATAAATCGACCATGAAAGGGAATGTTATATTAATTACTGTAGTCTAGCTTTAGAATTAAATGCGAAGAAGCTTGATCTGTTTGTCCACCAAACTTACCAGGGCAGTCTTCATATTACTCTAAAAGAATAAATTATTCTTCTGGCCACGAAGTATAGTTTATTCTAAGTTAAAAGAAATACAGTGCGTAGCGGAGAGCAATGTTAAAAGTGAACCTTGCCATGAGTAAAAACAGAGACGATCCAGCGGGATAACCATGGATTTTAATAACTACGTAAAATTACTGATATACACAACTAGGTATAAACAAATAATACATATATACAGGGAAAGTGAAAGAAACAAAAGGAAAAATGATGAAAATAACAGAATGGCAGAACACACAACAGTTTAACCTCGAGAATCAGCAATGAATTAAATTTACCTTCAACAGGGGCACTGGCTTAAAAGGACACCTCTATAGATCAATTAAAATTTATACTTGCGTTAATTGTATGCCGTTCACGAGGGTCCTTGGTAGGTTTAGCGAGGAGTTTGCTGAATCTTCCACGTCAGTAGAGTCGGGGTGAACAGAGTTGGGTCTCGCCAAAGTAGAAAGAAGAAAGAAAACGGTAATTGCCACGTGGCTTAACGAGACAAAGGAGAGTCAGGAGGAGTACCGGTAAAAGAAGGCGGAAGAGAGCAAGTCCGTGAGAGAGAGAGAGAAAAGTGAAGTCTAAGTAAAGAAGAAGGAGAGCAAAAGTAGAAAGTAAAGTAAGGAAGTAAAGTGTAGGTAAAGTGTAGGTAAATAGAAGAAGAGTAAAAAGAAGAAGTGAGGAAGAAAGAAGTAAAAAGGAAGAAGAGTGTAGAGAGGAGGAAGTTCTGGGGGGGAGAACTTCTTTGTCTGTCCCAAAATGGGGTCCGCATGTCAAGGCGGGGTTTGTATTAAGTTTGGATTAGGATGAAATATGGAAAAGTATAGAATAATACATCCCATCATCCTATAGTATGCATCATTAATTGGCATATTACGAGACAATGATTTTGGTACCAAACGTCAAGGTGATTATGATATCTTGGACAGTGAAGGATCATTAGACATGGTTACAGATAACTTAAAATTAGCTTCTCACTCAAACTATCTAAAATCACTATAGTTAGGTTATCTAGACACACAACACATGCATATATGAATACATTATAACTATCTAGAAATATGGTTACATGTTACATTCAAGAGACATTTTCACTGTGTGTGTGTGTGTGAGTGTGTGTATGTCCAGAAGAGGGGGCTGGCATTCTTCTAATGTCCCACCTCAGGGTGACCTTTAGGGAGGACGTTTTTTTTCCTAGCCTTGCCGACTCTGATGCTAATCCATGTGGTCGTAAACAGAGATTAGATCAGAGATTTACAGGCCCTTGGTCGGAGATTTGGTTGACCCCTGCTGATGAACCTAATCGTGAATCTTCCAGACGTTCACACACGTTAAGTCATGAAAGGTTTCTTTTATTGTCGGTGTAAGTCCTGTGTGGGTTCCAAAGAGTCTTTTGCATTCCAATGGGGCATCTGGTCAAAGGAGGCCTCTCAGCATTACTCTCGGTCACCTGAGTGGTGAAGCTTTCTTATGTTTAGTCTAGGTTAATTCAGAGATCAGTTTGGACACCGTCATACGTTACAGTCCGCTCCTTTCGGACAATGATGTCCCAGTGTGGATATCGTTGGGCAACAGTCGTCATGGCGATCGGGTGGCGAGTGTATCAAACTGGTCGATTGACGGGGGTTCCTAATTGTCCTCCGCTTTTTGATTCCCCGGTTGAGGATCCATCTCGATGAGGTTGGGTGTAGTCTCTGTTTGGGTCTCCCCTCCCTGTGGTTTCCGTTTGAAGCCTCGAGGAAGGGCGGCCACGCACCTGCTCATGGATTCTCATGTTGCGTTGATCCGTTTTAACAGGGTGAAGGCCAGGCCTAGTGTCAGGGCGTAGCCTATGGCCATAGAGAGGCAGAGAGCCATGTCAGCGGCTGTCCAGGCTTGAACCACTGTTGAACTGGTCGGGCAGGGCAAACGGGATAGCGTTTGGAGGGTCGCATCGAGGGGAGTGAGGTCGATTAACTGGGTCCCTCCTTGCTCGATCCTCAGTTCCAGTTCTGGATCCAGTGTGAGGTTGTGGTTCTTGAAGAAGGCCAGGATTTCCAGCTCTGACCAGTACTCTTCACTCGGTAGGTGGTACAATGCCAGGTCATCGAGGTGGAGGATGGCACCTTTCGGTACTTGAATCCACAGGCTCTGGTGGGGCAGGCTAACATGGGTGGCGGTGTAATGCTGATCGTAGGTCAGGGTGGCTGTACATGAGGGAGAGAGAAAGGGAAAGGCCGTAGGTCAGCGGTTGATGTCCCTGGTTGGTCAGGACGGTTTCCTTGCTCTGCAGACTGTGACTGGGTTAGTTTACATTAGCCCCCCTTTGCCTTTCCCTGCCAGCGGCCACATGTCTCTTTATTTGATTTCGATGGACCCATTTGAAAATTGGGTCTTTCTGTCCCCACCTTAGTTGGATTCTGTACGCGACTGGGGAGAGTTTGTCCACAATCTCGTGCGGTCCTGTCCAGTGGGGAAGCAGCTTCTTCGACAATCATTTGGAGGCTGTCTGGAGTGGCTATGTAAAGCTGTAGTACCAGACCTTACCACCCACATTCAGTTCCTGGTGTGATGCTTTCCGGTCATAATACGCTTTCTGGCCTTCAGCGCTCCTTTGCAGCTGTTGTTGGGCAAAAGCAAATGTTGTCCTTAGGTGCCGGTGTAGCTCATCCAGGTATTGGTGTGTGGTGTAGGCTGTGACAAGGTTGGAGTCTCCCGGTTGGTACAGCAGGTGCAGCGTTAGGGTCATTTGCCGCCCAGTCATCAATTCGAAGGGAGACACGCAAGTTGATTCCTGCAGGGTGGCTCTGATGGCCATGAGTACCAGGGGAAGTTTCGCATCCCAGTCCTTTTGGTTGGCAGACACGTATTTTCTCAGCATGCTGACCACAGTTTGATTGGTTCACTCCACTTGGCCTGAGGACATGGGGTGGTGGCTGATGTGTAGTTGAGCCTGTACACCCAGGAGCTTCCAAGTCTGCTGCATGATTTCAGCTGTAAAGTGTGTGCCCCTGTCAGAGTTGACCCTTAGCGGCAGTCCGATCCTGGAGAAGATATGGGTTATCAGTAGGTATGCCATGGTCTGGGCAGTGTCGTTGGGTGCTGGAAGACACTCTACCCACTTGGTGAATTGGCATACTACAGTGAGGAAATACTTGTTGCCCCTTGTTGACCTGGGCAGAGGTCCCACCCAGTCTATTTGGAGGTCTGACCATGGAAACGTGACTCCTCTGCATTGCAGTGGGGCTCTGTGGTTTGGGTTTGCTGGTTCGAATTGGTAGCAAACCAGGCACCCCCTGACGTACTCTGCCATGTCTTGCTGCATACCGGGCCAGTATGCCACTTGCTTCAGTGTGTCGTAAGTGGCTCTGGTGCCGTGATGTCCAGCACATGGTGCGTCGTGGGCATACATTAACATGACCCCCCTTTGGCCCTGTGGCATCATGAGCCTTGGTGCTGTGAGGTCATCAGGGACATACCACAGAATGTTGTCCTTCACACACAGCATGTCTTTGATCTCATGCAGCCATCTGAGGGATGGGGCAGCAGTGAGGTCAGACGGTGTGATCGGGTGGTTGGAGGGGTCAGAGAGGTGGTGTAGCATAGCTTGGATGGAGGTGTCTCAGGCTTGAAGTTCAGCTATGTCATTGTTAGAGATTTGTGGTGCCAGCGAAACTGGCTGCGAGGCTTGTGGTGTTGCAGAAAGGGTTCGCTTGCTGCGGGTTATTGCTGCCACATTCAAGATGGGTGGCTGAGCTGGAGGTGACCATAGGTCTCCATGTAGTGCGCCCATTTTGGCAAGGGCATCAGTTTGGTCATTCAGGTCTTTATCCAAGCCTGGTTGTTTTGAGTGTCCTTTCACCTTTTTCCAATAGATGATCATGTCGTGTGTTTTTGTGATGTCCTCACACGCTTGGTACAGGTGTTGGTGTTTGACCGGCTTCTTGTTTGCCGTCTTGAACCCATTTTGTTTCCAGCCCGAAAGATGGCATGTGAAACTGAGTCTTGCATAGTTAGAGTCTGTGCAAATGAGGAGTTCCCTGATGTTATGGGCCGCAGCGATCTGAAGGGTTATCAGGATGGCTGCTACCTCAGCATGTTGTGATGACTGGGGGCCCAACTGGAAATGTTGCGGTGGACAGGGGTAGTTGTTTAGCCATAGCACTCCTGCGCCGGCTTTTAAGGTGCCTTCGTGGTTGTAGGCAGAAGGCATCCCTTGGCACACCTTCTCCTCCAAGTACCTGTGACAGGTTGGTTGTTGTTGCTGGGGTCCCTCTACGTCCAGTGTTGCAGCAGGTGTGTCATCAGAGCAGTTTTGGCATGCAGCCAAGCCATTGCCCAGTGCAGACTTGTGATTCTGGGCGTATCGTGCCTCAACATTGCGCCCCTGGAGGGCCATCAACCACGTGTCTATGCGTGAATTGGTGACCACGCCATCTCGGATGCGTTGGCTGTTGAGAAACATTACAGGCTGGTGGCAAGTTTCTATGATGACCTTTTGTGCTCCGATGTAGTTGGAGAATTGCTGTATGGCCCATACAGTGCAGAGCAGCGCCTTTTCACAGTCCGAGTATTTAGTCTCCGGTGGAAGGAGTGTCTTGCTGGCATATGCAACCACTCTTTTGTCCTGGTCATGCTTTTGGTAAAGACCCACACTGAGACAGTGGTTGGAGAATCCAGCTTCCAAATAAAACTCTTTTTGTGGATCAGGGTAAGCCAGGCATGGAGCTGTGCACAAATGTCCTTGAAGTTCTTTCATGGCATTTGCTTGAGCCTCTGTCCAGGCGAATGGGCAGTCCTTTTTGAGAAGCTTAGTTAATGGTCGTGCAATGTCTGAGTAGTTCTCGATGAACTGTCGTGAGTAGTTGCACACGGCTAGAAAACTCTGCAGCTCTGAGACATTAGTGGGAGGCTTGATGTTCTGGATGGCCTGGATGCAGCTGGTCTGAGGTTCAATGCCCTGTGATCCGATGAGTAGTCCCACATAGTTGACTTTGGTTCAGCACCACTGTCCTTTGTGGAGGGCGATCTTGGCACCGGCAGTGGTTAATTGGTCCAGTACATAGACTATTTCTCTCAGGTGGTCAGCCACTGTTGTGCTTTTCATGAGAACATCGTCTATGTAGATGAGGTTGCCTCTCATTCTGGTGTCTGGGCAAGCTTTGTTCAAGAAGATGTTGAACTCTGCTGGTGAGTTGGCATAGCCGAATGGGCACCTTGTGAACGTGTACTGTCGGTTGCCAAAAGTGAAGGCCAGCTTGTGTTGGTCATCTGGATGTACAGGTATAGTCCAGAATCCTGAGGCCACGTCAAGCGTAGAGAAGATGGTGGCTCCTTGTATTCTGGGTATTTCCTGCTCCAGCTGGGTCATGGGCCATCGTGACAGTGGCACTTGCTGGTTCAGTTTCCTGTAGTCAATGGTGGGTCGCCACTTCCCATTTGGCTTAAGGACGGGCCAGATGGGAGCAGAATAGGTGCTGTTGCATGGGCGGATGACACCTTTCTCAAGCATTGAATCGATAATCTCCTGCACGGGTTCGTGTGAGGTGATTGGAATCTTGTACTGCTTGACAAAAGTGGGAGGAGCATTTGGGTGCATCGGGATGTGCACCGTATGGAGGCCCGTGAGGCCACAGTCCAGAGAGTCTTTGGCAAATGATGCTTTAAACTTGTACAAGACCTGTCTGAGTTTTTGACGGTCTGTATCGTTTTGTATGGCATCTGCATCCTTCAGAATTTGCTGGACTTGTGTCTCAAATCCCAGATAGGGCTCCTCTGTGCTAGTGTCTCTTGTCTTGTTAGCAGTCAGAGGGGCAGTATTCTCATCAGTCTCACAGGCAGGCTGGTTGGAGACTGTGTAGACTACAAGGTGTTGGTCCTTTGTTAGCTCCGTTCTGCATGCTACTCCTGTGGTTACCGGCATGACTGAAGTGATGGAGACAAATTTGAAGGGGGCTATCAATACTGTGTCATCTGAGCTCCCTTCTGGGACCATAGGAGCTGGAATTGGCCCGATGATCGGTAAACTCAGTTCAAAGTCATGAAAGTCGTGGCTCACTAGCCACCTCAGGTGGTAAGCCTTGGAAATTTTAATGTCCATTGCTGTACAGTTGTTGAACAGGATGTAAACTGCACAGGATGACTCTTCAGTGAGGGGTGTGGCTTCCAAAGTAAGTCCCAGTTTCAAGCATTCAGGTGAAGGTTGGAAGAAGCCCAGCGTGTGGTTTAATGTTTGACCACATCATAGGTTGAGCCGAACAGTGACCCCTTTGGTGTAAGCTGGGACTACAGTGTCCTGTTCACTGACCAGGGTGCAGACTTCTGGAATGGTCTGCCCTGACATGAGGTCCTCGTGGTTGACAGGAACAACGGGGGGCTGTGAGATCATTGGGGCCCACACCACCTCATTTATAAAGTCCACATGGGCCCTAAGATGAATCAGGATGTCTGCTCCAAGGTAAACATCATGTGGTGGGTCTGGTAAGACCAGGAAGTAATGGGTTATGCACCGACTGTTCCATTTCACGTTCAATGCACAGATCCCCTTTGCAGTTGTCATCATTGACAGACAGGGATCCCAGGGAAAGTGGGTGCATTTGTTGACAAACGGAAGGTCAGGCATGCCCTTAAGGAGGTGTTAAACAGCGTGAGGCTGATGGCTGAGTTGTCTGCCCATAATGCTAGTCCAATGTCTGTGGTTTTCACATCGTTTAGTTGCAGGCCGGTCGTGACCTTAGGGCAGAAGGACTCACAGTCTTTGTTGAGTCCAAAAGTGCAGAGTAGTGGACTTGATCTTTGCCCTGGTGCTAACCTCGTGTTCCCGTGGTTGCCCGTGGGATTTCCCGTGACCTCCGTGACCTCTGTGACCGTGGGATTTCCCGTTACCTCTGTAACCTGAGGATTTCCCATGACCTCTGTGACCTGAGGATTTCCCGTGACCTCTGTGACCTGGCAGTCTGGCTCAGGTGACCTGTGTGACTGGAGAGGCAGAGGTTCTCGAACTTGAGCCCAGATTTTTAACTGTCTGAAGTCCAATAAGGGCTCAAAGCGGTCTAGATCTTTTCCCACGAGAAGGGGATAAGTGTCCATTGGTGAGATGTACACGGGGTGCACCAGGCTCATAGGACTGATGGTTAGGTGAATAGGTGCTATCTGCTTAAGCTGTACCTCATTTTGGCTGTATGATTGTACATTCAGCTCCCACCTTTGTGATGTTAAAGTCTGATTCTGTCTCTTAGTTTCAACTCTGAGTCTGTCAAAGAGTTTGGATGACATCAGAGTGAGGTCTGCTCCCATGTCCACCAGGGCTTCCAGTTTGACTGCATGTTCCAGCATAATAGCTAGGTAGAGTTTCCGGGCCACTCCCTTTTCAATCAGATTTCCCAGGAGCCTTGGCACCGGGGCTTGTGTAGTGACTGATAGGCAGTTGGGGCTGGTCTCAGGTGATTCGCTGGAGAGGCAGACAACTAAAACAGCACTTTCTGGTACCTTGGAGTCTTGGTCAGCAGTGTGAAGCAGTGGGTCAGTTTGCTCTGGGTGTGCAGCCGTCAGCGGAGGTAAGTGGGTGACGCTGTCACTTGGTGATGTCTTAGTTCCTTCTGTTTTTAGTGGCTGATCAGCGGGAGTCGGTGTTGTTGGCTCAGTTGGAGGACCTCTAGAGAGGTTGGTTTCAGGCCTGGCTCTTAGTCACAAGGAGTCTGGCTTGTCTTTCTCATTTAACTTGCGAGCTTTATTCCGGATGATCTCCTTCAGCATTCTCAGGATCTCTGCAGACTCAGACGTAGCCGTGTCGTCCTGCTTTAGTGAAGGTTCAGACTTAGGCTTGTCTGGGTTAGGTTCCCGGGCCGATGAAGGTCGGCCATTTCTAGGCCATCAGCGGGGTTCCCATGTGACTCCGCCCTTTGGGTTGTTAGCTGGACGTGGCTGGTCCCGGAATTTTTCAGGGCGTCCAGTCTGGTGTTTGGGACGCACACCACCTCGGTTGTACTGCTCTCTGCTGGCTGGTAGCGGTCCTCTCTCTCTGTTAAAGGGTCAGTCACTGTAGTGTGTTTGTGCACCCTCTAGGGCCAGTTCTGAGCAGTGATCAGAGACAGGGTAAATAGTTGGATTTTCACAGTCTTTTCGGAGGTGGCCTTCTGCTTGGTGTAGGCCTTGTGGGCAGGCTAGGACTCCTAGGTGATGGTTCACTGTAGGATGCAGATTTCAGAGGAACAGAGTCCTGAAGTTGACGTCCTCCTCCATTCCTGGCTTGTTCCGTGCCCCGAAGTAGGCCCACCGGAGTCTGTGGTAATAGGCCTGTGGGGTTTCGAGCCGGCTCTGTTTTAAGTCCATAGCTGCAATAATCCCTTGATCTGATTCAGGGTCAGAGTACTCCTTAATCAGCGCCTGTCGTAGTTCTTGGTAGTCTGATCCTACAGTCTCTGGTTGTCGATCTAAGAAGCTCCACACATCATAACTGGACGTAATCCTGAGCAAGTATAATCTGTCCCACATAGTCACATTGTTCAAAGTCTGTAAAAGAAAGTCTATGTCTTGTAGATAGGCATGAATGTCGTGGTCTCCTGCCGGGTTTGGAGTGAATGTAGGAATGTTCCTGGCCAGCTTGTCCAGTTCTTTGTGAGCCATGCCGTGACTGGTGGCAAGAATGCTCTGGAAAGGCTTCTACCCCCTTGTGGCTGATGGGGGTTCTTGACTGTCGCTTGGTGACTTCTTGAGCAGTGGGCTTTCACCTCCCTTTCGAGCTAGGAGCTCGTGGCCGGGAGGCCTCGGCTCACTGGTCATGGGAAACTCCGTGGTGAGTGTTTCCCTTGTCTGGTCACTCTGGAGAAAGTAGGAATATATCAATTCTCAGCGAACAGTGTCAAGTTCATCTTTGAGAGAGTCTTTTCCTCGTACTAAGGCCTCAATTTCAGTTCGGGCCATCAGCAGGTGGTTCTCGCAGGCCTTGAGCTTAGCGGGCCTTTCCTCCAGTTCACTCCCTGCTTTGATCAGGAGAATGTCACTTTTTTGGATTTTCTTGTTCAGTTCATCCCTGGTTTTTCTACCCAGCTGCCCTCTTTGCTCTGTCTCTGCTTGAAGGGCTTGCAGGGCTTTTTGGAGTTTCTCCACTTCCTCTTGTAGCTCAGAATCCGTTCCGCACTGGTCCGTGGTCTCAGGGGATAGCTGAACCAGGTTAGTTTGAACGTGGGCCTGGCTTGCCCGGGCCTCTTCGACTTGAAACTGGAGCGTCATTACTATTTGCTCCAGGTCGATGTTGGTCTTCTCGCTGTGCCGTGCCTGGATGAGGAAGTTGTGAGTGAGCCTTCTGATGATCTTGGCCCAGTCCTTGTAGCTGTAGGTCTGGGTGGGATCATGCTCCATCAGCCTGTCTACTTCCTCGTCCAGCTGCTCCCTGCTTAAGTGCTGCCAGTCGGTAGCTGCTTTGGGCAGGAACGTAGTCATCATGGTAGTCAGCCAGGTCTCAAGGTCATACCAATGGGCAGTGGGGCTGCTTGCTCGGGACATGGCAACTGTTGACGAGAGAAGAACAACACAGATGCCAATGCAAGTCCACAAAAATTAGCTAGTTGCAATCGTACTTAATTAGGTACGTAGTGAGTATCAATTTGGCTAACTGGTCCAGCCAGTTAGTGGTACGTAGGCCAGACACTTATTGTCTTTGGCCATAAGTGGCCAGGAAGGGCCAAATGGTGTGGGTGCGCGCCTGAACTAAATTAGAAGATTTTGACAGGCGGTAGCCTAGTGGGTCATCTAATGACACTGGCTGCCTGGGTCATAAAATCTAGGGTTTAGCTTTTTCCTTGCTGGTTCCCATAGGCTTATGCCTTTAGGTGAGCTTGAAGAAACAAGTCACAACCAAACAACAGCTAAGCAGAACAAATAAAATTGAACTAATTAAAGGAAAACAAAGAGAAGGGGAGTAAGGAGAAAGCCTTCTCTATCTGTGGAAGTCCTATGAATAGGCAGATGCCAATGGCTAACAAAAAAGCTAGAATTTAAATCTTACTTTGGCTTAGTTTTAGTTCACACTAAGTAAGCATGCACAGTAAGGAATTCTTTAAGTGGAAGAGTGTTATCAACTGGGAGAAACGAAAAGAGAAACAAAATATAAGTAAAATGACAAAATGAAAGAAGAGAAGGAAAAGAAAAAAAAAAAAGAAAAAAAAATAAATAAAAATAAAAATAATAATAAACACAAAAATTAAAAATAGTAATAATTTTAAAAAAATAATAATAATTAAAATAAACTAATAACACTAATAAAGAAAAATAAAGCGGTGAGAGAAATAAAATGTAAAACAGACAATAAAACAAAAAGAATAATAAAACAAACAAACCGAAAAAAAAAAAAAAAATGAGAACGCTAATCCTCCTAGAGTAAGATAGCCAGAAAGGACAGAGAGGTTGAGACAGAGAACAGGGAATGCAGGAACGAAAATAGCATAGACCTGACAGAGAAGGCCCACAAGGTGGAGGCAGTGGCCCACACAATAGTGAGTTAAAAGGGGGGGTTGGTTTTACCGCGGTTAGCCCTCAAGCGGGCGGCCCTCTGGTGTTCAGTCAGAGGTACTGCAACCTGCCCTAACTCAGACGTGAATTTGAAATCAGAGCGCGTTTAGTCAAAGGCGGCTTAATGGTGATTTCATGTGTTATCACGAGAACGGAGAACTTTTTAGATCTAAGGGATCCTTTTGTGCTATTTATGCACAAGAAATGTGGGCAGGATTTCTTCGCTGCCATGTACACAAAATCACAATGGGATTTCTTCGCTGTTGTTTAAATTTACACTTGATCAATCAGAGTGTTGGGGCTCTTCGTTTATATATCAATCACTGTTTGAGGCTGATTTCTACATGCAGCGTGTCTTACGGTTAGCTACACCGGTTTAGCTCTGCCAGAAGAGACTTATTGCCTGTCGAATTAACATTGGTCCAACGCAATGAATCGAGTCTAGCAATATAATAAGGCCTTTTAGAAAGATAAGAGGAACATCTCTCAAATCAATCTTTTACTGTGCTGGAAGAAGGTTTCTTCATTCTTACCAGGCGATTACACAATTAAAAATGTTCTGTACTGCGATTTCATCGTCTTCAGACACAAGTTTAATGTTATGAACTGCAGTTTTAACTTTAAGCACTTAACCGCGGCTAAATTTGTCAGACAGATATATAGCACTGTTAGCATGCTGAACTGAAAATCAGCTTAGAGCTTTTCAGTCATCAGCGGAGTGAGTCTGGGACACTCACTCGCTGAGCATGCGAAATACGGATTTAAGAATGAAACGAACAAAGGACGCGTTGGATTCGAAGCGCGTTCACTCATGAGACAAGGTTTTTAAAACGTGCCCGCACAATCTCCACCATTAAATGTAGCGAATCTAGCTAAAATGGGTGAAATATATCTATAGCTCTAATCGAAGCATGTTCTGATTAGATATGGATATAAATCGACCATGAAAGGGAATGTTATATTAATTACTGTAGTCTAGTTTTAGAATTAAATGCGAAGAAGCTTGATCTGTTTGTCCACCAAACTTACCAGGGCAGTCTTCATATTACTCTAAAAGAATAAATTATTCTTCTGGCCACAAAGTATAGTTTATTCTAAGTTAAAAGAAATACAGCGCGTAGCGAAGAGCAATGTTAAAAGTGAACCTTGCCATGAGTAAAAACAGAGACGATCCAGCGGGATAACCATGGATTTTAATAACTACGTAAAACTACTGATATACACAACTAGGCATAAACAAATAATACATATATACAGGGAAAGTGAAAGAAACAAAAGGAAAAATTATGAAAATAACAGAATGGCAGAACACACAACAGTTTAACCTCGAGAATCAGTAATGAATTAAATTTACCTTCAACAGGGGCACTGGCTTAAAAGGACACCTCTGTAGATCAATTAAAATTTATACTTGCGTTAATTGTATGTCATTCATGAGGGTCCTTGGTTCGTAGGTTTAGCGAGGAGTTTGCTGAATCTTCCGCGTCGGTAGAGTCGGGGTGAACAGAGTTGGGTCTCGCCAAAGTAGAAAGAAGAAAGAAAACGGTAATTGCCACGTGGTTTAACGAGACAAAGGAGAGTCCGGAGGAGTACCGGAAAAAGAAGGCGGAAGAGAGCAAGTCCGCGAGAGAGAGAGAAAAGTGAAGTCAAAGTAAAGAAGAAGGAGAGCAAAAGTAGAAAGTAAAGTAAGGAAGTAAAGTGTAGGTAAAGTGTAGGTAAAAAGAAGAAGAGTAAAAAGAAGAAGTGAGGAAGACAGAAGTAAAAAGGAAGAAGAGTGTAGAGGAACGCGTGTCGGAGTCTTTTATGGAAAATGCCAACGTACACGCCTCTCTGAGCTTGTGGCGAATCCAGAGAGAGGAGGAAGTTCTGGGGGGGAGAACTTCTTTGTCTGTCCCAAAATGGGGTCCGCATGTCAAGGCGGGGTTTGTATTAAGTTTGGATTAGAATGAAATATGGAAAAGTATAGAATGATACATCCCATCGTCCTATAGTATGCATCATTAATTGGCATATTACGAGACAATGATTTTGGTACCAAACGTCAAGGTGATTATGATATCTTGGACAGTGAAGGATCATTAGACATGGTTACAGATAGCTTAAAATTAGCTTCTCGCTCAAACTATCTAAAATCACTATAGTTAGGTTATCTAGACACTTAACACATGCATATATGAATACATTATAACTATCTAGAAATATGATTATATGTTACATTCAAGAGACATTTTCACTGTGTGTGCGTGAGTGTGTGTACAGGTGCATCTCAATAAATTAGAATGTTGTGGAAAAGTTCATTTATTTCAGTAATTCAACTCAAATTGTGAAACTCGTGTATTAAATAAATTCAATGACACAGACTGAAGTAGTTTAAGTCTTTGGTTCTTTTAATTGTGATGATTTTGGCTCACATTTATCAAAAACCCACCAATTCACTATCTCAACAAATTAGAATACTTCATAAGACCAATAAAAAAAACATTTTTAGTGAATTGTTGGCCTTATGGAAAGTATGTTCATTTACTGTACATGTACTCAATACTTGGTAGGGGCTCCTTTTGCTTTAATTGCTGCCTCAATTCGGCATGGCATGGAGGTGATCAGTTTGTGGCACTGCTGAGGTGGTATGGAAGCCCAGGTTTCTTTGACAGTGGCCTTCAGCTCATCTGCATTTTTTGGTCTCTTGTTTCTCATTTTCCTCTTGACAATACCCCATAGATTCTCTATGGGGTTCAGGTCTGGTGAGTTTGCTGGCCAGTCAAGCACACCAACACCATGGTCATTTAACCAACTTTTGGTGCTTTTGGCAGTGTGGGCAGGTGCCAAATCCTGCTGGAAAATGAAATCAGCATCTTCAAAATGCTGGTCAGCTGAAGGAAGCATGAAGTGCTCCAAAATTTCTTGGTAAACGGGTGCAGTGACTTTGGTTTTCAAAAAACACAATGGACCAACACCAGCAGATGACATTGCACCCCAAATCATCACAGACTGTGGAAACTGAACACTGGACTTCAAGCAACTTGGGCTATGAGCTTCTCCACCCTTCCTCCAGACTCTAGGACCTTGGTTTCCAAATGAAATACAAAACTTGCTCCCATCTGAAAAGAGGATGTTGGACCACTGGTTAACAGTCCAGTTCTTCTTCTCCTTAGCCCAGGTAAGATGCCTCTGACATTGTCTGTGGTTCAGGTGTGGCTTAACAAGAGGAATACGACAACTGTAGCCAAATTCCTTGACACGTCTGTGTGTGGTGGCTCTTGATGCCTTGACCCCAGCCTCAGTCCATTCCATGTGAAGTTCATTCAAATTCTTGAATCGATTTTGCTTGACAATCCTCATAAGGCTGCGGTTCTCTCGGTTGGTTGTGCATCTTTTTCTTCCACAATTTTTCCTTCCTCTCAACTTTCTGTTAACATGCTTGGATACAGCACTCTGTGAACAGCCAGCTTCTTTGGCAATGAATGTTTGTGGCTTACCTAGTGAACCAAACTGAGAGACCATTTTGAAGGCTCAGGAAACCTTTGCAAGTGTTTTGAGTTGATTAGTTGATTGGCATGTCACCATATTCTAATTTGTTGAGATAGTGAATTGGTGGGTTTTTGTTAAATGTGAGCCAAAATCATCACAGTTAAAAGAACCAAAGACTTAAACTACTTCAGTCTGTGTCATTGAATTTATTTAATACACAAGTTTCACAATTTGAGTTGAATTACTGAAATAAACGAACTTTTCCATGACATTCTAATTTATTGAGATGCACCTGTATGTCCAGAAGAGGGGGCTGGTGTTCTTTTAATGTCCCACCGGTCTTTGGTCACCTCAGGGTGACCTTTAGGGAGGACGTTTTCCTTGCTAGCCAGGTTGGCCCCGATGTTAATCCATGTGGTCGTAAACAGAGATTAGATCAGAGATTTACAGGCCCTTGGTCGGAGTTTTGGTTGACCCCTGCTGATGAACCTAATCGTGAAGTCTTCCAGATGTTCACACACGTTAAGTCATGAAAGGTTTCTTTTATTGTAGGTGTAAGTCCTGTGTGGGTTCCAAAGAGTCTTTTGCATTCCAATGGGGCATCTGGTCAAAGGAGGCCTCTCGGGGTTACTCTCAGTCACCTGAGTGGTGAAACTTTCTTATGTTCAGTCTAGGTTAATTCAGAGATCAGTTTGGACACCGTCATATGTTACAAAACACTAGAGGCGGTTTTGGTGCACACAGAGAGGTAGCCATATGGAAAAGTACCTCATGCCCACAGTTAAATATGGTGGTGTCGCTTTAATGTTTCGGGGATGTTTTTCTGCCAGAGGACCTGGACATTTTGTTAGGATACATGGCATCATTTATTGTGGAGTGGTGGTAGCTCAGTGGTTAAGAAGTTGGGCTACTGATCGGAAGGTCGTGAGTTCAAATCTCAGCACCACCAAGCTGCCACGGTTGGGCACTAGAGCAAGGCCCTCAACTGCTCCCCAGACACCATAGCAAAAATGGTTGCCCACCGCTCTGGGTGTGTTCACGGTTTGTAGTGTGTGTGTTCACTATTCATTGTCAGCAGGACAATGATCCACAACACACATCAAGAACACCCTGACTTAAAACCCATAGAAAACCTGTGAGTCTACCAGCGTGGGCCTTGAAATTTGAAGGATCTGTAGAGATTCTGTATGGAGGAATGGTCTCAGATCCCTTGCCATGTATTCTCATCAGCCATTATCAGAGAAGACTCAGAGCTGTTATCCTGGCAAATGTAGCACAAAGTATTGACTAAAAGGGTGCACACCTATTTTTAACAAAGATATTTTTTGATAAAGCTGTGTTTTGTTTGCAATTGTTTGATATCCATGAGAGTAGAAGATTTTTGTGAATTTTATTGAACAAAAGATCAAAAGGTTAATAAAGACAGCTTTCTTTGCTCATATTTAATGAGGCATTATTAAATACTCATATTTAATGATGGCACCGAGGGTGCCAATATTAGTAGAGGGCACTACATATACATATATATATATATATATATATATATATATATATATATATATATATATAGTACTGTGCAAAAGCTTTAGGCACCCTATTTTTCTTTTAGTACAAACTTTATTAGAGATTTTTTAATTTTATGACTTCTACATTATCATTATCATTATTAGTTTTCTAGCACAAAATTAAATGTTTGTATGTCATTAAAGAAAGCAGCATACTATGTAAGACACCACTTTTCAGACAAAAAATACAATGAAGGCTGCTGGGTTTTGCCGCAAAAATAAGAAGCATATAATATATATATATATATATATATATATATATATATATATATATATAAAATTTTGAAATATGACCTCTACTTCTGAAGATATGCACTAAAGACATAGTTTTTACAAAACTATGTTTTGGGTTAATGATTTTTCACTGTAGCAGGTTTTGTTTATTGCATTAATATTTTAAATACAAATTTGCATTTGCGAAAGACTGCTAACAACACATTAAATCAAATCATGCACTGTAATAATGATCATGCCTGTCATGGCAAGCATAAATCACCAAATTGGAGCCAAATCAAAATTTCCATTCTCAGCATGGCTGATTAACATCCAGCTATGAGGTACTGTATGCTAACTGAGAAGGTAGCACTGAGACATGGTCGAAATCAAGAGACTGAGATGCTGATTGTTTGTCCCTGTTAATATGTCTGCATATCTTTGGATGTATGTTTAGGGTCATCTACTGTTTGGCCATGTCTTAACCAGTTAGCAAAGGCAACCAGGTTTTGGGTTAAAATCCTGTCAGAATTCATGGTCACAAAGTTTGATTTTGGTACATTTGACCATGGCACAATTCCAGTTGCTGTTCCAATTATGCTGAAGTTCAAGTGCTGCATTTTGTGGGATGTCAGTAAGGCTAACTTTTGTGCAACATTCAAACCTGCTTGTTGGTATGGCAGTGGTGTCTAGTGTTTGATACTGAAATTATTAAATTCTGGGAAAACAGGAAATGTGTATTTTTTTTTTTAAATAATAACAATCTCTAATGAATTGTCCTAATAATTTAAAGAGCACTTAGAACCCAATGAATGCAATTTCAGGCATTTTTGCACTCAATCTTCTCAGTTTCATCAGAAATAAGACAAAAATTGTGTTCAAAACACATTCCTTGCATTTGATATTTCAGTATATCTGTCTTCATTCAAAATAGGCATTATTCTTTGTTTTTTTACAGCCTTGGTCCAAATATTACTTTCATGTTTGTGAGTCTATTGATGCCACCAGTATCCTAAAAGTACACCACTTTATTTTCACTATCCTCATTCATTTCCATCATTTTTAAAATACTTTGGTTATTCTGTCAGCAGCTGATAAAGTGCAAATCTGTCATGTCACTCAAAATGCAGCCAGGCGATGATGCATGCACATTACTTCTACTAGTTTTTATAGTGTGTCAAGATGCAGGAGACTTCACTTGGTCACCAGCAAGAGAGATGTGCACAGCACTGCACACTCAATGCAAGCTCACATTAAAGACATTCTTTTCACAGAAAACCTGTCATGGACTCTACAGTCCAAAATCTGAATCTCAGCTAAGTAGGGAAGTCTCTCACTGCTGACTGTATGTTTGAGCCTTTGGCTTGGTTTGGCTTCTCAGCCAGTATGTTTATGTCCTTGGATTAGTATTGTACATATAGACAACAATGTAGAGACACTGAAAATGCACACACACACACACACACACACACACACACACACACACACCACACACACACACACACACACACACACACTTAAACGTCTGTTTAGAAAAATATATTTTGTTGCAGATCCACAAATAAAATGATTCTGATAAAATGCTTTGCACCTACACAAGCAATATTAAAAATATTAAATATAATTTGTGGAAGCTGTAAAAAAGAAGAAGACGAAGAAATGTTTTCTATAATTGATTAAATAATTCTAAAATGAGAAAGAAAACAGTACAGCTGTTAGGTTCCCTCTCTCGCTACGAGACTAACGATGGCATACTTCCGCATTCCACGGAGCGCATTCCAGTGCCTTTCAGAAAGACTCTTGTTTTGTTTACCTCAGCCATGTGCACATTTGTTATTGTGTTGCATCATGTCTCTGTCCCTGCCTCCTTATTTCGTATTGGTTCTCTGTCTAATGTGATTATCATTTCCAGGTGTCTTTGATTTTTGTGTATGATTTCTGTGTGTTTAAAAAGCCCTGTTTGCTTCCGCTTCATCGCGGAGTATTAGTTTAGATGTGTATACTTTGAAGTTTAGAAATGTTTCTAGTGCCTTAGTTCTAATTCCGATGTCCGTAGCTCAATATCCGTAGTTCTAATTTCGATGTCCGTAGCTCCATGTTTGTGGTTCCCAGACCACTTCCGTGTTTCGAGTGTTTTTTCCTGTCTTTTTGATTATCACTGACTTTGTGGATTATTGCCTTTTTTTCTGACTGCATTTGTGAGAATAAACTTTTCTGCATTATCTGACGTCTCCCCAGCGCATGCATCCTGACTCTCCTTCCTCCACGTTACATAACAACAGCCTTAAGAATTATGTTCTAATGAGCTTAATAGCTAGAGTATCTCATATTTTGGCGGTAATTAAATCTTGAAGAAGATATGTATGTCTATAGGAATTTGTGCCTATTCAGTCAGGCACTGATATTGGATGAGAAGGCCTGACTTTCAATCAACATTCCAGTTCATCCCAAAGGTGTTCAGTGGGGTTGAGGTCTGAGATCTGTGCAGGCTGCTGAAGTTGTCTTCATGGACCTTGGTTTTGCACAGGGGCACCATCATGCTGGAACAGGAAAGGGCCTTCCCCAAAACTGTTGCCACAAAGGTGGAAGCATACACATTGTCTAAAATATGTTTGCATGGTCCACAGTTTCGTGGCTGAGCTGTTGTTGCTCCTAGACTCATCCATTCCACACATCACAATAATAGCACCTACAGTGGACTAGGGCAGATCTAGCAAGGCAGAAATTTCATGAACTCACTTGTGGCAAAAGTGACATCCTACAACAGTGTCATATTTAAAGACAATGAGCTCTTCAGTTCGACCCATTCTAATATCACTGTTTGTCTATGGCAATTGCATGGCTATGTGCTTCATTTAATGCAGCTGTTAGCAATGGTATTATAGTGTATTTACACATTACACTTTTCACTTTCCTGGGGAAGAGATGGCACCAGGAGGCACTATGCAGTGTGCTGCTCTTGGCAATGTTCTACTGGGAAACCTTGGACTCTGGCGTTCATGTGGGTGTTAATTTGACACATACCACCTACCTAAACATGGGGTGTACTTGTTGCAGACCAAGTACAATCCATGATGGCAAGCTTTTTTTTTGCTTTTTTTTTAAATTTACAACTTTTCTGTATTTGTATCTGTTTAGAACACATTATCTGTTCATTCCAGATAATATATTTGTATTTGGCTACATTCCTACTTCTTACATTGCCTTCAGACTCTCTCTCTCTCTCTCTCTGCTGATCAGCTGATCACTCTTCCGCAGTCTTGAATAAATTAGCCTCTGTTGTGGAGTTGTAAAATGAAACAGTGTGTATGGAGGAGACTAAGTGCTGCTAAACCCTCTGCTGCTGGACCCAAAATGCCCACAGTGACTGCCAAACAAAGAAACAATGGCTACATGCTCAATAAAATGCACCATCACACTCTTTATCTCACTCCCCATCCCATTTTTGTATTCACTAGAAAGAAAGAGAGTAGAAAGAAAGAGAGTAAAAATAGATAGCTTGTATTGAAGGTGGAGCTGGAATAGACTTACAGGTGCATCTCAATAAATTAGAATGTCGTGGAAAAGTTCATTTATTTCAGAAATTCAACTCAAATTGTGAAACTCGTGTATTAAATAAATTCAATGCATACAGACTGAAGTAGTTTAAGTCTTTGGTTCTTTTAATTGTAATGATTTTGGCTCACATTTAACAAAACCCCACCAATTCACTATCTCAACAAATTAGAATATGGTGAAATGCCAATCAGCTAATCACCTCAAAACACCTGCAAAGGTTTCCTGAGCCTTCAAAATGGTCTCTCAGTTTGGTTCACTAGGCTACACAATCATGGGGAAGACTGCTGATCTGACAGTTGTCCAGAAGACAATCATTGACACCCTTCACAAGGAGGGTAACCCACAGACATTCATTGCCAAAGAAGCTGGCTGTTCACAGAGTGCTGTATCCAAGCATGTTAACAGAAAGTTGAGTGGAAGGAAAAAGTGTGGAAGAAAAAGATGCACAACCAACCGAGAGAACCGCAGCCTTATGAGGATTGTCAAGCAAAATCAATTCAAGAATTTGAGTGAACTTCACAAGGAATGGACTGAGGCTGGGGTCAAGGCATCAAGAGCCACCACACACAGACGTGCCAAGGAATTTGGCTACAGTTGTCGTATTCCTCTTGTTAAGCCACTCCTGAACCACAGACAACGTCAGAGACGTCTTACCTGGGCTAAGGAGAAGAAGAACTGGACTGTTGCCCAGTGGTCCAAAGTCCTCTTTTCAGATGAGAGCAAGTTTTGTATTTCATTTGGAAACCAAGGTCCTAGAGTCTGGAGGAAGGGTGGAGAAGCTCATAGCCCAAGTTGCTCGAAGTCCAGTGTTAAGTTTCCACAGTCTGTGATGATTTGGGCTGCAATGTCATCTGCTGGTGTTGGTCCACTGTGTTTTTTGAAAACCAAAGTCACTGCACCCATTTACCAAGAAATTTTGGAGCACTTCATGCTTCCTTCTGCTGATCAGCTTTTTGAAGATGCTGATTTCATTTTCCAGCAGGATTTGGCACCTGCCCACACTGCCAAAAGCACCAAAAGTTGGTTAAATGACCATGGTGTTGGTGTGCTTGACTGGCCAGCAAACTCACCAGACCTGAACCCATAGAGAATCTATGGGGTATTGTCAAGAGGAAAATGAGAAACAAGAGACCAAAAAATGCAGATGAGCTGAAGGCCACTGTCAAAGAAACCTGGGCTTCCATACCACCTCAGCAGTGCCACAAACTGATCACCTCCATGCCACGCCGAATTGAGGCAGTAATTAAAGCAAAAGGAGCCCCTACCAAGTATTGAGTACATGTATAGTAAATGAACATACTTTCCATGTACTCAACAATTCACTAAAAATGTTTTTTTTTTAATTGGTCTTATGAAGTATTCTAATTTATTGAGATAGTGAATTGGTGGGTTTTTGTTAAATGTGAGCCAAAATCATCACAATTAAAAGAACCAAAGACTTAAACTAATTCAGTCTGTGTGCATTGAATTTATTTAATACACGAGTTTCACAATTTGAGTTGAATTACTGAAATAAATGAACTTTTCCACGACATTCTAATTTATTGAGATGCACCTGTATAGTAGACCTGATTAATATTCTGGTTTAAAATGACTCCCAGAAATGAAATCACGGCAATCAGAGTGCAGTTGTCATTCTAATGGAACATTTATTGAAATTTTTCACAAACTATTTTTCACAAAAAGCTAATTTCATTAGTCAAACAGACTGTTAAAACCTTAAAATAAATGTTAATTAGCAACCCTTACCTAATAAAGTAATAAGCATAAGAATTTAAGTAATACACAATTAAAATTAATTAATGGTAGTAATGAAAACTAATATATTATCTTCTACATTATTAAGCATTTTAAGTATTAATGTAGTAGTGTATATTAATAGACATTACTATACAGAGCTATATATTACTAAACAGTAGTAATGAGTCTATTATTGATTAACTAATGATAGTTAAGATAACTAACAGAATTTTTAAGTAGTAATTGAAGTGGCTTAAAAATTGGAATAATAAAAACTGCTTAACAATTTATTAATGTGTCTATGATCATATTATAGACTAAAGTTTTTTATTAGAAAATATTTTATAAAATGTTATAATGCTAAATAAATGAATATAATATATTTAATATTTTATATTTTATAATATAATATCATGCTAATAAATGGAAAAAATGAACTAATATTAAAAGTAAAATATTTAAGAAGCCATTAGCTGGTCACTTGTTGACATTTATGAATGGTTTGTATGTTAATGAATGTGTTAGTTAATTAATTAACACATTTTTGTGTTTAAAATATTTAAAATTGTTTAAAATGAATGAATTGCTACCTAATACAGTTTTCCTGAATTAAAAACAAAAACCCATAAAGCTTTTAAATATTATTGATGCTTTGATCACAATATCTGTCTGTTATAATTAGTTAATTCCCAGGTATGAATAGATCGGCATTCATAAAGAGAATTGAATTTATTTAAACAAAACAGTGATGTGAGTGCATTATACAGAGTAAAATAACTGCTTATTACATCCTAATGACTTTTTTCCTATTTCCTTATGACTTTTATTCTTACATAATTCTGTTAGGTCACGCTACAGGCGTGACTCCACTTCCCAGAACTCTCTGTGGCCTACGAACATGGCCGCCTCCAATCTACATGCACACACACCGCACTACACATCCCAGCAGACTCGGCAGCCTACAGGTATGGCCGCCAGGGACTACAATACCTGGAACACTCATTCACTTCCACGCTCACAGTCACCCACCTTCTGATTACACACCTGTCTTTAATTTACTAGTTTGTTCACTAACACCTTATTTAAGTTCTTTAATTTGTCGCGCTCATCGCGAAGTATTCGTTGAACCCACGTTATTCCATGATACCAAGCAACTCTAACTTGGACTGACAACCTGGTTTTGATCAAAGCGAAGTGTTTTCTGGATTATGGATTTTTGCCTAACCCCTACTATGACTGCTTTTTTGGTGTTTTGAACTGTATTGCTCGTCTCCTGGTTTTTGTACTTTGCCTAGCCCTTGATAACACTGACTGCCGGTATTTTTGAACCCTTTCCTGTTGTTTTAGAACTGCCTATGCCCTGTTTTTGACCTGAGTTACTTTCTGTTCGTATTCTAAATAAAGTGACGGATTTTGCATCGTAACTGCATCCAGCCTTACTTCAGTGTTGTAACAAATTCCTAGACTTTTTTACTAATGAATTTTATTAAGTCCACTCAAAATTATATTTATTACAATTCTAACTTTCAATATCAGAACATAAAATAGCTTGATCCAAAATTATTGTCACACACACACACACACACACACACACACACACACACACAAAGCTTACCTACATGCGCACACACACAAAGCTTACCTACATGCGCACGCACACAATGGAAGAATCTCTTTTGAATGTAACATGTAATTATATGTAATTATTTGATGTCCAAATAGGGTGGCGTTTTCCTATTTGCATATATTGTGTGTTTATGTAACCTAACTATAATGATTTTAGATAGTTTAATTTGGCCACTTATGGCCAAAAACCATAAGTATCTGGCCTACATACTACTAACTGTCTATACCAGTTAGCCAAATTTATACTCCCTGCGTACCAAATTCAGTATCACTGTAGCTCATTAATTCTGCACGGACTTGTATGGCCTTTGGTGTTTTTTCTCTCTCGCCAACAGTGAGCCACCATGTCCAGATCATCCAGTCCCGCCCCCCACTGGGACGACCTCGAGACCTGGCTGTGTGTCGTGATGACTGTGTTCCTGCTCCAAGCTGCTGGCGACCTACGGCACCTAAGCAGAGAGCAGCTGGACGACGACGTGAGCGGACAGATGGCCCACGATCCGATCCAGAACCCCAAAGGATGGGCAGAGATCATCTGGAGCCTCGCACACAAACTCGTCGCTCAGGCACGACTTAGCGAAAAGAGCAACGTCCACCTGGAGCAAGAAGCAGCAGCGTGCTCAAGCTCCAGAATGAGGAGGCCTGAAGGAACCAGGCCCACGCTCAAAGCTGCCTAGATCAGCATACTCCTCGAGACCCAGAACCGGCGCGGGACAGAAGGTGAAATGGACCCAGAGCTCCGAAAGGCAGTGGAAAAACTACAAAGGTCCCTGGCAGAGCCTCATGCAGAGACTGTGCACCGAGGGCAGTTGGAGAGAATCCAGAGAGGAACTCAACAGGAAACTCCAACAGGTGAAGCTCTCCTAGCCAGAGCAGAAAGTGAACTGAAAAGAAAGGAACGCTAAGGTCAATGCCTGCAAAACCACCTGCTGGCGACCCGAGCTGAAATCCATACTTCAGCACAACCAGGGTACACTTTCACAGATGGACTTAACATCGTTCACAGAGAACTGAACTGGTCATACCTGCTGCAAGGTGACCAGAGAAGGTAAACGCTCACCACAGAGTTTTCCTTGACCAGTGGGCGCAAGCCTCCCAGCCACCACTCCCTAATTCCAAAAGGGGGGTGGAAGCCCACTGCTCAATGTGTCACCAGGCAGAATCCACAAGGCCTATGCCAAGCAGAGGACTGCTGCCGAAAAGGCTGTGGAAGAAACCAGCCACTTACTCTGTCTCTGAACTGGCCCTAGAGGGTGCACAAACACACATCGAGATGGACCCTCAGCCTGAGGAAGCAAAGGCTGAGGACATTTAGGAGCCACCAGTTTGATCCACTTATCATCCGATCACCATGACGACTATCACGCAACGATGTCCACACCTGGACATCCTTGTCCGAAAGGGGGGGGCTGTAACGTCTGAACGTATCAAACTGATTTCTGAATCAGCCTGGACTTAGCAAAGAAGTTTCTCTGTTTCTTTGAGCTGTGAATCCATATCAGTAACCTCTTCAACCAGATGCCATCGAAATGCTACAGTTACTAACCTAACTATAATGATTTTAGATAGTTTAATTTAGGATATTATTTTAAATGTCTGTAACCATGTTTTACCTGTAATATTCTTTATAAGTCCATCGAATTTGGTATGTAGTTAATCGTCTCTCGATTCTCGGACCGATTATGCATATCACATTACAATGGGATACATTATTTCATGCTTTTTCTTAATTTCATATGTAATACAGTTTAAACCGGCTCCTCCCAGGACATGCAAATTCAGGTCTGAGACCAGACAAGGAGTTCATCCCGCCAACAAATCCAACTTCCTGAGTGGCCAATAGCCCAAAGAGGCGTGTGCGTTGGTGTTATCTGTAAAACAACACCACGCATTGAAATCACAACGCAGACTCCCTACACTCTCTTCCCCCTTCAGTCTTAGTTCACTTCAGGTTTCCCTCCCTCGGGGCCACGTGCCCCAGGAAGAGGGAATATCTCTCTCTCTCTCTCTCTCTCTCTCTCTCTCTCTCTCTCTCCCGGACAAGGGCTGCAACCGCCTCACGGCCCACACCTTTTCAAATGGCACGAAGAACCAGCGAACTTGACACGACCTCGTGCAAACTTTCAAACTGACAACACCCAAGCCATGCAAGTATAGTTAATGGATCTATACAGCCATGGCCAAAAGTTTTGAGAATGACACAAATATTAATTTTCACAAAGTCTACTGCTTCAGTGTTTTTAGATCTTTTTGTCAGATGTTACTAACTGTTACTGAAGTATAATCACAAGCATTTCATAAGTGTCAATGGCTTTTATTGACAATTACATGAAGTTTATGCAAAGAGTCAATATTTGCAGTGTTGTTCTTTTTCAAGACCTCTGCAATTTGCCCTGGCATGCTGTCAATCAACTTCTGGGCCACATCCTGACTGATGGCAGCCCATTCTTGCATAATCAATGCTTGGAGTTTGTCAGAGTTTGTGGGTTTTTGTTTGTCCACCTGCCTCTTGAGGATTGACCACAAATTCTCAATGGGATTAAGGTCTGGGGAGTTTCCTGGCCATGGACCCAAAATGTCGATGTTTTGTTCCCCGAGCCACTTCGTTATCACTTTTGCCTTGTGGCAAGGTGCCCCATCATGCTGGAAAAGGCATTGTTCATCACCAAACTGTTCTTGGATGGTTGGGAGAAGTTGCTCTCTGAGGATGTTTTTGTACCATTCTTTATTCATGGCTGTGCTCTTAGGCAAAATTGTGAGTGAGCCCACTCCCTTGGCTGAGAAGCAATCCCACACATGAATGGTCTCAGGATGCTTTACTGTTGGCATGACACAGGACTGATGGTAGCGCTCACCTTTTCTTCTCCAGACAAGCTTTTTTCCAGATGCCCCAAACAATCGTAAAGGGGATTCATCAGAGAAAATGACATTACCCCAGTCCTCAGCAGTCCAATCCTTGTACTTTTTTCAGAAGAGCAGTCTATCCCTGTTGTTTGATTGTCTCTGTTTTGGTCACGTGATAGAGTCCCTTCTTCACTGCAAGACCTCACTACCCATTCTATTTTTAATAACAAAATGGGGAATCCATCCTGGTCAGAAGGATAAACTCCCTCTTTAGAGTTCATAATTCTAAACTAGACTACAGCTAATCCTAAAAGCTGATCTAGACCACATACATAGTCATAATTAATTATAATCTGTTGTAGTAAATTATCTATATGTATATGTGCACATACATGAATTCCCTTTCATGGCTGATGTATATTTATAACTGGTCACAACCCATTTTAATTAGATATATAGATATATTTCACACCATTCGAGCTAAATCCTTACATAAATTGGAGAATACATTTAAACGTGTTAAACATCTTTTAATTTGTTACATGAATTGTAACTGGTGGAGGATCTATTTAAACGTTTCATTTTTACATCTGACTTGCTACATACTCTAGTAGATAATGCGGGCATGTTTTAAAACTCATCTCCTTTAAAAAGGTGCTTTGAACCCAAGCGTGCGCTTCTGTTTCATTTCATTTTTTTAAAGCTGATTCCTTGCATAGTGCTGTTATCCATGCTTTCACCATTTAGAGTAAGCAATTAGCCACACAGTGGTGTTAGCGCCAGGGCACACCTCTCTCAGAAGCTCAAGTGCAAGTGCACCGGCTGCACTGCTGTAATTCTTACCCTTGCATGTTTGACAGGTTGGAGAACAAAATACTCAGATTAGATAATAAAATAAATAGAAATTCTAGTATACTAAATAGTTTGTCTGTAATTACACCATTTATGTCATTAGTATTTAGTTATTCTACTTAGTCTGTACTCACAGTTTGGGATGCAGCCCAGAATTCTCTTTCAATTGTACTCATGGTCATTAGATGAATCATTCATTATTATCCTGGTCAGTGTCATGATTGATCCGGAGCCTATCCCAGGAACACTTTGTGTGGAGTGGGCATACACACTGGTCCATCACAGAGCACTATGCATGCACACATTCATTTACATTTACATTTACATTTATGGCATTTGGCAGACATTCACACACTAATTCACATGTAGGGGCAATTTAGCACATTTTCAGAGGTGGGAAGAAATCAGAGGAAACCTATGCAGATGTGAGGAGAACATTAGATCCAGCAAGTAAAAAAATGACTGCTGTTTTCACAACAGCATTTTTACAGAAGTAGGCAAATTTGAATTAAACAGACAAACATAAAACCACATACTTTTACAAAAATAAAATTCCACTATTCATCAATGCTTTGTTGAATACAGCTAAACGGTAAATATCATACCACCTCTCTGGTCACGTGCCAGGTTAAATGAACTAATGACATGTTTGTTGATGTCATTACTGTTAGCTTGGTAGGCAACTTGGTGGGGTTCTTACTAAAGCCTCTATAGTACGTACACAATTTGATGGTACTTCCAGGTGGATAACTGGTATATGGTCAACAGCTCCTCTTACGTAATGGTAAATACAAAACACAACAGACTGAAACCAAAAAACATTGTTGATAATTGTGTTTAAAAGTGTTATTTAATAATATATTCTGTAATCATTGTTCTAATGTTCTGTATTTGTTCATTTTAGTTTAATGCAAATTGACGTCAGTTTATAGATGCTGCCATTATTCCTTCTATGTTCAGTGTCATTGAGACACTTGGCCTTCTTGGCTTGAACTTGACACAAGTCCACATCATGGATGCAACTGCCAGGAATATGTCATGTTTGGTCCTCCGGCCAGGTCCTCCAGTCCTGCTTGCTGTTAGGGAGAGGGCCTTATGAAGATTGATAGCCTCATGAATTATCAAGGCAGTTTTGCCCAAAACCTGTTTGGTTCTGCTAGAAGGGTAAGATATGACCATAGATAGATCTTTCAAAAAGGTAATGACACCAAACACAAATCCAAATAAACACAGAAGAGGTTAGAGGACACAAAATCAATTTTTGCAATGACCATCTCAGTCTCTGAATTTTAACTTCATTGAAAAAACAGGTCAGAATTGATGATGGCATTCACAAACCTGACAATAAATAGGAGCTTGAAATGTTCTGCATGTGGAAGTGCTCCTAGATCCCCATACAACCTTGCTGATGGTGTGCATGGCCAACATGTTCCCTTTCTAATGGAACTCAATGTTGTGTGAGCTTCACGCTGTGGGAAACACATCTGCGCGCGACTGGTATCTAAAGTCTGTGGAAAATCATGCCTATTTATAGGCTTGCCATGGTCAGGTGACATGGCAATTAAGCGTGTCACGTGATATAAAAACAGCACCTGTGAACCACTCCGTTAGCCTTATTATCTTCAGCGAAGACAGCATGTCGGTTGTCTGTGTGAATGCTCCTAAAAACTCTTCACTTTCTCTCTATTTTTCAGAAAAGAATATATATATCTTTACTTTTCTGTCCCTCACCTCCTTGCAAGTATGAGAGAATTCAGGAAGTGTTATTCCATGATCGGTGTTATTTCAGGGGTGGACACACTTTTTATGTGAAGTGTTTGGGGGTGGAGCATGCTGCAGCGGCCCTCGAAAAAAAGGGGGGAAAAAAAAGGGTCTGAGTGCACGTAGGCAGCTCCGCTCTCGGTTCGCTCTCTTCTCAGCCAAAGGGAATTTTGGAGCCTTGCGGCTCTGGGCCAGCCGTTGCTGAGGCAGCCAGCTTGCTCGGGTCCTGGGGATCTAGTATGGCTCTGGGGAAGGAACCGGAGACAAGCATTGCTCTATCTCTTTCCCTGTCCTCCAGAGCCAACTCTCCGCTTCTGGCTTTTGGAGCTCGCGTCGCGAGTGCTTCTTCTGATATGGAGAGTCAACCTACCCTCGCTGACTCTGAGGAGCCAGATGGGGGCGCCAGTGCAACAAAAATGGAGAGCAGCTCTCAGTAAAATAAAAAGTTGCTTGAAGTGATCACTAGGGCTGTAGAAAAGTTTAATTTAGACTGGCCTGGGGAGATTAAGCAGCTCGTAGCAGGCTAAACGAGCGCTTTCTCCCCAGTGAAATTAAAACTCCCCCTTTTTTCCAGAAGTGCATTATGAAATATCACGCTTCTGGGAAAAACCACGCACCAGCTGTATTTATAACCCCGCGACATCCGATTATTCGGCCATCATGGGGAATGAACAGTATGGGTATTTGCCTATGCCAAGGTGGAGATGGCACTTGTGAGCTACCTCTTTCCATCGACGGCAGGGAATTTAGGTGGGCCGGCTTTGCCATCCAAGCCACGTAAGGCCACCCTGGCGTTGGTTGGCAAAGCCTATGCAGCGGCGGGTCTCGCTTGTGGGCCACTGCATACAAGGGCAGTGTTGCAGGCCTACCAAGCAGACCTGATGAATGAGCTTGACATTCTGGCGTGTTCGTCGGCGCAGTTAACGCCATTGGTGACAGGTTTCGAAAGGCAAAACAGCAAACAGCGGCATTCAGCCACTTCCTTCCCATTGGGTCGAGGGAGGCACAGAAGGCAAGTGTGGTGGCCCGCCTCCCCCCACGGAAAGCCAGGGGGACCAGGCAGCCAAGGTTGCAGCCTGCTAGTAGGCCCGATCTAAGAATGATCATTAATGCCAGGCAGGCAAAGAAGGTGTGGTCCTGATGGGCCGCGGAGGGAGGTATCAGGGGACATGAGGTTGTTATTTCCAGAAATATGAATTATATAGAAATATTACCCAGTCACAGGAAGTTCCTGAGTTTTGCTTTTGGAGTCAACATGTACCAATACAGGGTTCTTCCCTTCGGGTTAGCTTTATCCCCTCACACCTTCACGAAGTGCATGGATGCTGCTCTGGCTCCCTTGCGACTCCAGGGCATCCGTGTACTAAACTACCTGGACAACTGGTTAATTCTAGTGCAATCCAGGGATTTGGTGATTTCAACATCGAGATGTTGTTCTCGCCCACTTGAGGAGCTTGGGGCTCAGATTGAACCCCAAGAAAAGCATGCTTTATCCAGTGCAGAGGACGACTTTTCTAGGGGTTATATGGGATTCCAGTACAATGAGGGCGTAGCTATCCCCAACACACGTAGGGTCAATCCTATCAACACTGAGCAAGATAAAGCTGGGTCTGGGTGTCTATGTGCTCTGAGAATTTGGAGGTGTCCCCAGTTTCTAGCATCGGGTCACACTCTAAGGGCGTCTCCTTATCGCAAGACGGTAATGACAGACACCTCCCTCATGGGCTGGGGTGCAGTCTTAGATGGCCATCCAGCTCATGGTCTCTGAAGTGGCCCTCATCTAGAGTGGCATATAAATCGCCTAGAAATGCGGGCCATATTCCTAGCATTGAAATTCTTTCTTCCTCAGTTGAGAGGTCACCATGTGTTAGTTGCGAAAGACAATACAGTTATGGTCTTATATATCTACCCCTAAGCAGGTGCAACTACTACTTCTCTGGGAAAGGTTTTGTCAGTGGAAAGTTTTTGTCAGTGAGTGCAATGTACATTCTGGGCAACCGGAATGTGGGGGCAGACATCCTGTCAAGGCACGGGCTGAGGCCTGGGGATTGGAGGCTCCATCCACAAGTGGTGGAGTCCATATGGCGGAGGTTCGGCCAAGTGGAGCTGGTTGTGTTCACCTCCCAGGAGATGACACACCGCCCGGTGTGGTTCAGCCTCATCCTCCCGCATCATTAGGGCTTAACGCCATGATACACACATGGCCGAGGTCACATCTGTATGCCTTTGCCTCGATTGCTCTGCTCTCACAGGCTCTAGAGAGAGTTCGCCAAGATCGTGCTATATCTGCTGCTAGTAGCACTGGATTGGCCAGCTTGAATTTGGTTCTTGGAGATATCTCTGCTGGACTGCACTCCTTGGGAGATTCCCATTCACAGGGATCTATTGTCTCAAGCCAGAGGGTTGATTTATCACCCGGAACTATGGAAACTGTGGTCTGGCCCCTGAGGGGCACCAGCTCATAGATTCTGGTCTCTCAACCGAGGTTGTAGAGACCATATTAAATGCTAGAGCACCATCCACGAGAAGGTTGCATGCATTCAAGTGGCAACTTTTTTATCATGGTGTGAAGAATGCAGTTAGACCCAATTAACTGCGCAATAGCTATAGTCCTGGAGTTCTTACAGGAACGTTTCTCAGCAGGGTTGGCTCCATCTAAAATTAGGATCTACGTGGCCACCATTTTGGCCAGTCATGCCCCTATTGATGGGAGCCTCTGTGGGGCAACATACTCTAACTTCAAGGGTATGCATGGCGTCAGGTGGCTGAGGCCTATCTGCAGACCATGCATACCTTCCGTTTCTGTGATCCTGGAAGGCCTGTCAGGCACCCCATTCGAGCCCCTAGTGTCAGCCTCAGAGAAGCTTCTGACTCTAAAGGTAGCTCTTCTGCTGGCTCTGACATCTCTCATGTGAGTAGGAGATCTACAAGCTCTCTCTGTTGCCCCTTCCTGCCTTGACTTTGCCCCTGGATTAGCCAAGGCCTCCCTATATCCCAGGCCGGATGATTCCTAAGTACCTATGTCTGCTGCCCAGCCGGTAATGTTGTGGTAGTGGAAGCAATCTCTATTGCTTATGAGGCATGCAGTCTCGCTATGCCTCTGGGCATAGGGGCTCATTCCACTAACCTCCTCAAAGGCTTAATCTAAGGGGTACCCTTACAGGATGTGTGTGCTGTGGCAGGGTGGTCTACATCGCACACATTCATTTGGTATTACAGTTTGGCCTTATTGGCCAGCTCGTATATGGTTCTCAGAGATAATATCTCTGCTGGACGGCACTCCCTGGGAGATTCCCGTTCACAGGGATCTATTATCTTTATTACCCTCAGCCAGAACTATGGAAACTGTGGTCTGGCCCCTGAGGGGCACCAGCTCATAGATTCCGGTCTCTCAACCAAGGTTGTAGCGACCATCTTAAACATTAGGAACGTCATTGTGACCAAGTGAACTGCACAATGGCTACAATCCTGGAGTTCTTACAGGAACGTTTATCAGCAAGGTTGGCTCCTTCTACAATTAGGGTCTATGTGGCCGCCATTTCAGCCAGCTATGCCCCTACTGATGGAGCCTCTGTGACAAGCCATACCCTCAGTATGACGGAGTGGGTATACTCGTTACCACAGCGTGAAGCTCACGCAATGTTGAGTTCCCTTAGCAAGGGAACATCTTGGTTACGCATGTAACCCTGTTCCCTGAGAAGGGAACGAGACATTGTGTAGCTTTGTCATACTGGGGCTTGCCTGTGAAATGGGTCTTTGCTTCAGATAATAGAGGTTGACAGTGTGGTTCACAGGTGCCGTTTTTATATCATGCGACATGCTTAATTGCCATATCACCTGACCACAGCAGGCCTATAAATAGGCATGATTTTACACAGACTTCAGATACCGGTCACGTGCGGAGGCACTTCCCACAGCGTGAAGCTCACGCAACGTCTCGTTCCCTTCTCAGGTTCTCCCTTGTGTGTGTGTGTGTGTGTATGTGTGTGTGTGTGTATGTGTGTGTGTGTGTGATTTTGATCTCATCTGACAACAACATGTAATGCCAGTTGTACTTGTAATGATGGTTCGATGGAAGTTCCAATCTTGAGGTCCACACTGGTGGAATCTCCTCTTCAGTTCACTCCACAGGTTTTCTATGGGTTTCAAGTCAGGGGACTTGGATGTCCATGGCAGGACTTTGATTTTGTGGTCAGTAAACCATTTTTGTGTTGATTTTGATGTATGTTTTGGATCATTGTCCTGCTGGAAGATCCACCCATGGCCCATTTTAAGCTTTCTGGCAGAGGCAGTCAGGCTTTCGTTTAATATCTGTTGATATTTGATTCCATGAGGACATGTATCCTAACAAAATTTCCAGGTCCTGTTATGAATGACCAAGGGAATTTGGCCTATGTGTTATCTCATATTTATACCCATGTGAAACAGGAAGTCATGGTTGAACAATTTCCTCTTCCTAGTCACACAGGTGTACTAAAAAAAATTAAAATATCAATGGGAATATACTTCAAATATATTTTTCTCATATGAATTCATGGGGTGCCAATGGGTTTTTATCTTAGGATAAACCTGTGTTTTGTTTGCAATTGTTTAATATCCATGAGAACAGAGGATTTTTGTGATTTTTTTTAACAAAAGATCAAAAGGTTAAACAATGAAGACAATTTTTCACAGCCTTCTTTGCTCATATTTACCAAAGGTGCCAATATTAGTGGAGGGGACTGTGTGTGTATGTATATATATATATATATATATATATATATATATATTGGAGGCATGGTGGCTTAGTGGTTAGCATGTTTGCCTTCTACCTCCAGGGTGGGGGGTTTAATTCCTGCCTCTGCCTTGGGTGCAAGGAGTTTGCATGTTCTCCCCATGCTTCAGGGGTTTCTTCCAGGTACTCCGGTTTCCTTCCCCAGTTAAAAAACATGCAATGTAGGCTGATTGGCATCTCTAAATTGTCCGTAGTGTGTTTTTGGGTATGTGAGTGTGTGTGCGATTGTGCCCTGCGATGGGTTGGCACCCCATCCAGGGTGTCTCCACCTTGTTCCTTGAGTCTCCTGGGATAGGCTCCAGCCTTCCCGTGACCCTGTGTAGGATAAGCGGTACAGAAAATGGATGGATGGATGGATGGATGGATGGATGGATGGATTTAAATCCATTACCTGACTTCTGCAGGTCAGCAATTACTATATATGAAAGTTGTTTTTTTTACATGATAACAAACAACACTGTTGACATAAGTGTGTAATCTCTTATTTATACCCCATGGAAACAAAGGGACACAGTTAAAGACAACAACATGGTTTCTGAGGACTGAGAAAACATGAAAAATAATTTTAAAAAATTAAAGTTGACAAAAAGTTTACAAAATGTTGACCAAAAATTGTAAGTTATAGAAAATGTGTCATGAGGTGTCAATAATTTTTCCACACATTTTGAGAGAAAAGACTATCATTAAAAAAAAGAGTTTTTTAGTGCTGTTTTATGTAATTATTAGCCATCAGTAAAGGAGAAAACAGTAGAAAGTGCAATAAACATATTCATAATATATGGTTTTAGGTTAATAAATAATATTTTGTCAGGTCAATGCTGACAATCTTTAATTACTAATTTATACTGGTCATCAAAATTAAGGATTACTCACATGTTATACTTGAACCTCCTGTTTCAGGAATTATGTACAATTTTGTTCAGGTGTCCTTAAGCTTCATTCAGACATCAGACATCTTAAATTGTTTTTATTTTTCTGATGTATTCTATTTTATTGTATATAAACCCTTCAAGAAAGAAAAGATCAAAATATCGCTAAGAGAATGTTACACATACTCACCCAGAATTAAGTACACAGTCCTACAATGCTCAAAGACTGTGTAGAAAATGGACGAGGAAAGTGAAACCTTGAAACATGTACACACATTTAGTTCTTGGGGGGATGTAGGGATGTGTGCATGATTCTGAGTGTGTGCACTTCCTACATGATACGCTGCATGTTCATGCTAATTTAAGTGTTTATTTAGGTGTTCTTTTAATGGCCTTTTCTAAACCTGCCACCACATGTGCACAGTTTGTACCAGATTTCAAGTAAATGCTTTATTGATTTGTCATCTGTAAAACCTCAGTCAGACTTATTTATCTACTGAGCCAAAGCAGTAAGGGCTTGTTACAGACATTACATTGCTCTTTCACACACATTCCACCGAAAAGTTACAAAATTGACTTTATGCTATACCACTGTAGGAAGGATATGTGACATTAAATCTAGGGCACATACCAGCAGTGTAGGTGCATGGTTTTATAATACTAAGCAATTTCACGTTTATCTAGTTCAACAGTAAGTGTGGTTTATAAGATTTGTAAAAGGCATATTCCTGTTGGGGGTTTGAGCTTATTTATTAACACAGTGTAAGAGCAGATATGTTTTAAGTGCAATTTACCCAAATCATCATTCTACCTGTAGTGTCTCACCTTAATTCTCTAGCAGAGGTACTACAATGCCCTAACAGCAATGAGATCAATAATTTACAAGACTGGTGCTTTTAATATTTCTAAGAGGTTTCTTGCTTTTAAACCTCAAACCTAGCAATAAGTATCAGTAGCAACAAACTGATGGATATACATTCAGTGATTCTAGAGTCATTTTGTTCTTTATATAGCTTATAATTTATCCTATATTCAGGAATGTATCAGGAATTATTATTATTATTATTATTATTATTATTATTATTAATATTATTATTAAGGCGGCAGGGTGCTCCAGTGGGTAGAACTAAAGAGTCCCTGGTTCAATACTGAGCGTTTTTATGTTCTCCATGTTTAAATATTTTAAAACAGTTTAAACTCCAGTTACCTCCCACCTCCCCAAAACATAGCAGTAGGTGGACTGGCTACTCTAAATTGCCACTCTAAATTGCCCCTAGGTGTGTGCATACTGCCCTCCATTGGATTGGCTACCCATTCAGGGTGCATTCCCACCTCATGCCCATTGTTCGCAGGATAGGCTGAGAATAACCATCATAAATCACTTACTGAAGATGAATGAATTAAGTACTGGTTAAATAAGTTGTACTCCGTCCCACTACTCAAGCAAGTGAAATAGGCCCTGTTAACTTGATGGTGGTGCTGTAGTTCAAATCTGTCAGTTGTACAGAGGAAATTTTAAGTACTTGGATAATTATTGATAAAGAGGGAACATGATCACAAGAGACTTTTACTACAACAAAACAACAAAATCTCTCAATATTTTCCCATCAAGCCAAGAAAAATGTTTGAAGGATATTAAAGTTTAGTTCAGGGGTCGGGAACCTTTTTTCACCAAAGAGCCATTTTAAAAAAAATTTTGGTTAATACATTTTTTTTCAAAAGAGCCATTGCAAAATCCTCTTCTGTGTTTGTGTGTGTGTGTGTGTGTGTGTGCGTGTGTGTGTGTTCGCATGCGTGTGTGTTTCTGTAGACTCATCCATTGCAAGAGAAAATAAATCTGCCGAAGTTAGGCCTATATCCGTGCTCTTTTCCCTCTCTATCTCATGTGCCATCATGACAGCGCTGTTTGGGCTGACAGGGGCACGTCTTTTATTTTCTGAATGATTTTCTCTTTCTTCGGGAACTCCACAGACAGTTCAGTTGCCATACTCAACATGCATGACTTTACATATCCTCTGTCAGTAAAAGGTTTTCCTTGTCTTACAATCTCCAATGAACCAGCTAAGCTGGCAACGTTCAGGCTTCCAGTTGCCCCTGCCCACGCTTGCAGCTGCTGCTGTCCAGCTTGCAGTTTATGTTGGAGCTCCGTGCAAAACTTCCTTCAGCTTTCGCCCACCAGGTACTTTGCTGCAAAAGCTACATGGTAGGTTTTGAAATGTCTCTTAACAGTTGATTTTTTAAACGAGACAAGACATTCTGTGCAAATCAGACATAGCAGAGCACCAGAGCTTTCAATAAAAGCACATGTTTCAGTCCAGTCACTTTGAAATTTTTAATGCTCCTCTGAATTCTTTCTTTTTGCCATCTCCACAAACTAGCTAGGTAGCTGCTTGAATCTAAGCATGAGAGGTTACCATAGAAACGTAAGTGGTTTGCTGTTCATTTGTGTAGTGACACTTGAGCACAGCACTGCATACGTGCACTGGCTGGAACAACTTGAAATATATTATTGTAAACTGAATTTTCATTAACTTCGGTAGGCTGTACAAGAAGTTTTTAACGATATGTTGGTGAAGGGTGAGACACTTGGCGAGCCACATGATTTTTGTCAAAGAGCCACGTGTGGCTCGCAAGCCATAGCTTCCCTACCACTGGTTTAGCTAATGGAAAGCCATTCATAGCATAACTTCTTTCCTGCATAGCAGTAAAAAAAAAATACACAACCATACTTGTTTTCGGTCCCCAATCCTTTACTCCATTCTCTATCATAGACTTTCTTTAACACTTTTGCAGTTCTCTACATTGGATGAAGCATTTCAGCATTTGGAGTCAATCATTATATCAAAGCTCAATTAACACTGGATGTGAAGCATTTTAGATGCTTGCCATACACAACAGATGCACATTCATTTTAACCAGCATTTCAATCCCAAAAGCTTTGAGAGATGCATGATGGCGTTGTAACATCTGAACGTATCAAACTGATTTCTGGATCAGCCTGGCTTAGCACAGAAGTTTCTTTTGTTTCTTTTGAGCTGTAAATCCCTATCTGTTTAATGACCACTCTAACCTCTTCACCAGATGCCCCATTGGAATGCGACATGACCCCCCCTCTTCACACACACACACACACACATGCACGCACACACACACACACACACACACAAGCTTACCTTACACACACAATGGAAAAATCTCTCTCTTTTCAATGTAACATGTAATTATATGTAATTATTCGATGTCCAAATAGTTTGATGTTTTCTTATTTGCATGTATTGTGTGCCTATGTAACCAAGCTAGGATGATTTTGGATAGTTTAACTTAGGATATCATTTTAAATGTCTGTAACCATGTTTTACTTGTAATACTCTTTACAAGTCCATCGAATTTGGTATGTAGTTAATTGTCTCGAGATACCCTGATTGATTATGCATATCATATTGCAATGGGATACATTATTTCATGTTTTCTCTTAATTTCATTTATAATATGGTATAAACCGGCTCCTCCCTGGACATGCAAACCCAACTTCCTGATTGGCCCATAGCCCAGAGGCGTGTGCGTTGGTGTTGTCTTTAAAACAACACCATGCTTTGAAACTTACTCTCTTCCTCTCCTCTCAGCCTTCGCGCGTCTCTCTCCAGTAACTCTTCACTTCTACACTCCTTCCGGTTTCTCTCCCCCGGGGCCACGTGCCCCAGGAAGAGGAAGCCAGGATCTCTCTCTCCCGGACAAAGGATGCAACCTCTTCACGGCACACGCCTTTTTGCAAATGGCGCAACGAACCAGTGAACTCTACATGACCTCACGTGAACTTTCAGACCGAAGATATGCAAGTATAGTTAATGAACCTATATCCGCGTTTCAGATTGTACCCCTATTTACAGGAGATTTAAGTTGTTGCTGGTTTTTGAAAAAGGCTAATTAGTTGTGTTTTTGTCTGCCATTCCCTTTTACTTCATTACTTTCTCTCTATCCCTTTTCTTTCCTTGTATATAGAGGTACATATGTATGTTTTGCTTAGAGTTAGTCGTGTGTATCCATAGTTACATCTAGTTATTAAAATCTATTATCTCACGCTTGATTTTCTCTGTTTTTGTTCATGTGATGAGTCAATTAAATGCTGCGATCTCGGCTACACGCTCTGGAAACGGAGATTTCCTTCCTGGCCAGAAGGATAAACTCACTCTTTAGAGTTCATAATTCCAAACTAGACTATAGCTAACCCTAAAGCTGATCTAGTCCACATACATAGTCATAATTAATTATAATCCGTTGTAGTTAATTATCTATATGTATATGTGCACATACATGAATTCCCTTTCATGGCTGATGTATATTTATAACTGGTCACAACACGCGTTGATTAGATATATAGATATATCTCACGCCATTCGAGCTAATTCCTTATATAAATTGGAGAATACATTTAAACGTGTTAAACATCTTTTAATTTGTTACATAAATTGTAACTGGTGGAGAATATTTTTAAACGTTGCAGATTCATCCGAGTTACTACACATTCTGGTAGATAATGCGGGCACGCTTTAAAACTCGTCTCCTTTAAAAAGGTGCTTCGAATCCAAGCGTGCACTTCTGTTTCGTTTTTCATGTTTAAAGTTGATCCATTACATTACTCTGGTGGAAAAGAATAATGCTAGTAATGATTGATTCGTTACAGCGTGTTTGTTTTACACTGTCTTTCCATATCTTTACATATATGTGTTTAAATATCCAAATCGAACATAAAGGAGGTTTTTAAAATATTGCAACTAACATACTTTCTATTTATTTCTATATTTCTATATTTGTCTTTGTGGACTATATAAAGGTAATTTTGAAATGCATACATTAAAACATTAATCAACACAAACCTTCAACAAAAATCAAAATATGACACCTGGGCATGATTGTGGTACAATATGTGTGTTTTAAACTGTGTATGTTTCTATATTGCTTTGAGTATGTGATTATGTGCAAGTCCATAAGGAAGACTATGAGCGTGTGATTTGAATCGATTTTATTGGCTAAACCTTGACCCCATTTTTAATGGGATAATCTCTCATTTGGACCATTTTAATAAAAGCTGGGTTCATGTGGCTTAACTTTAAGTATAACACATGCACACACAAACACGCATACACATACACACACATTCTCTGAGATGAGCTCTGAGTCATATTGAGGCATGTTATCTAAAAGGGCCTAAAACAAAATGAAGCGAAGGAAAAATCAATAAACAGCTCAGCCTAACGCCAGAACACACACTTATCTCCCAGAGCCACAGGCAGGCTAGAAAACACACTGATTTCTCTGTCTAATGTTTTCAATCTCTGACAAAATGCTTTTTCAGAGCTGGACACACACCCACACACATTTCCCTGGGGACGTGTATCCTTTGTGACAGACACTGCTCTTCCTTGCTTACGGTTTGATGTGTGGCCAGTCTGACAGGAAATTGTAATTAATTACCCATGCACCATGTTCTCACCTCTGATTGGCTGCTGTCCTGTTCTGACATTAAAACTGCCACCCACAAGTGCACTTGCCTGTCACTGCTACCTCCTGTCCTCCATGCCCTGTCAGCTACCTGCTATCTCACCTGAGATGCAAATAATTATGCTCACACACACACACACACACACACACACACACACACACACACACCCCACTCAGGTTGAGAAGAGTTAGATACATGTGAAACCTTCTTGCTCATTCATTTTCTCTCTCTCTCTCTCTCTCTCTCTCTCTCTCTCTCTCTCTCTCTCTCTCTCTCTCTGTCTCTTTGTGTTTTTTTTTTTTTTGAGAATGAAACTAAGAAATATTTTTGTGTGTCCTCCCCAGTCCTGCTGTCCAGCTCTGTCAAAGTCCTTCTTTTCATGCTGCTCTGTTTTGTTGGTTTGTTATTGGAAAAGCAATTGATCCTGTCACATTACACTTAATTCATGTGTAATTATGAGGATTATTTTCTTCTCTAAAAGTTTTGTTAATATTTTGTTGATGCTTTTCAATTTGTTGATATTTTGTAAGATATCACAGATAATTCCTGTTTTCATCATCGACATTGGCAAATAGTTTGGCCTGGCTCTCTTATTATACTTATTTTAAGCTCATTATGTTAACTTTTTTTTCTTTCCACCTTCAGTTCCTTCAATTTCTCTCAATACTATTGTCTCTCAATACTATTTCTCCTTCTGACTCACCCTTCCTTTCTATAGCTCCCATTCCATTCTACAGGGTGTCCCAAAAGTCTCCATACATAGGGAAAATTAACACTTTTCACAAAATGCAACTTTATTTACAAAACATCGAACAGTGTGCGTGATGTGCTTGCAATGTTTCCTGTTAAAGTCCATCGTAACCTTGCAGCAGCTTCTCAATCCAGCCATGAGAATGAGTTCAATACGTTCTTCTTTTGTCAAAGGCATTCTTAAAGGTTATAAACTAAGTATGAGGGGGGCACGGTGGCTTAGTGCTTTGCGGGTTTCCTCCAGGTATGCCGATTTCCTCCCCCAGTCCAAAAACATGCATTGTAGGCTGATTAGCATTTCCAAATTGTCCATAATGTATGGTGTGTGAATGTGTGTGTGATTGTGCCCTGTGATGGGTTGAACACTTAAAAAATGCAAAATTATTTGCATTAAGAACTAGGCTTAATAATCTTATATTTGTATCATGTCCATGCCGGAATCAGCAGTAAACATCCAGTTACCAGAAACATGGCCATCTCAAACTCCAGTTCCGGGACTGCTTCATGGCCAACAAACATGGCTGCCTCAAACTCCAGTTTCCAGCATACATGCTCACTGTCACATTCCCCGTCACCTGATTTCTGAATACACATACCTAGACTCAATCACGGACTCCACTACACACACACACACCACTCAAGTTTTGCTCAGTGTATCTTACTTGATGTGCCAGGACTTTTTTATTGTGTCTGATTACCTGGTTCTCAATCTCGTTCTTGCATTGTGTTTTTTTTTTTTTTAGTTTTCGATTTGCCTAGTATTGTCTGTTTGTTAATTGCCTGACCTGCCTGTTTTTGACCCTGATTTTACCTCATGTTTTGTATTTGTCTGCCAGTTTTTTCAGTAAAGTTTTTCTAATCATTTTTACCTGCTTCATCTGCCTGACAATCTGTTAAAAAACTAATCTTATAAAGATAAATATTTGTTGAATTTGCCTATGTTTAAGATATTTTTGCTTGTTAATATATCATTTTGCAATGGTCTTTGTCTTGATTATCTCTATCTCCCTCTAACTTTCTCCATCTGGCTTTTTGTACATTCATTACTTAATAAAATTCCATTTCCATTTCAGAAATGCTTTATCAGTGTATTCACCTTTAGTTACAATTTTACCAAAGCATTGTTGAAATGAAAATAACTTTTTTTAAAGCTTATAAGAAATCAAAAAGATTTAGTCTGTAAAGATCAAAATCACCTAGGTTGATGTTTTTTTGTTTGTTTGTTTGTTTGTTTGTTTTTTCCCCAAAAAGCACAAAACTATCTCGGCTGTAGTCCTGCTGCACTGCTGGATCTTTATATTACTTTGTGTTTTATGGCATTTTATCTTGGTATCTTTAATATACATTTTATGGCATTTTATCTTTTATGGTGCACACTATGAGGGTTCTCAGACAAAATGGCTGAAGACCATTCTGACATTAAATCTTTTCACATGCACTCTATTTTTATGAGAATCTCTCTCTCTCTCTTTCTCTCTCTCTCTCTCTCTCTCTCTCACTCTGAGCCCTGTAATCCAATAGGAATCATTCATCTCCTCCTTCAGTGTAAAAGACAGACGTGGTCTTGAACAGCTTTTGACATTCAGTGGCCATCTGTTGGTCATTCGTGCATATTTGCTATAACAGGTTTAAGTTGCTGTGAAGCGTGGATGAAAATTTTCATTCATCCTAATCTTTTTAAATGTCCACTAGTACAAATTCAAGGCTACTGGCTATGAGTAATAATCTTGTAATATTATAGAAGTTATGAAGGACAGGACTTTTGCTGCTGTGTGTTTTAAGGCCATGGACACTGTGACAGCCCTCTAAAAGATATTGATGAAGATCTTGAACTCTAACCATTTGTATCAACTGAACTGAATTTTGTAAATCAGGCTAAAACATTAGTTTGAAATCAACACCTTCATTATACTACCATAATCATAATTACTAATGCAAGGGATCATAGATCAAAACACTGTCAGAGAGAGTGACACTATGTGACATCAACAGGGAGTGCTACATCCCTGACCCAAACTACAATAGTCATACCAATTCAAAGAATATAGTTCAATGTTGCCAAATCTTTTCATGGGAAAGTAGGTAGTGAAAATTCACTAGACATCACCAGATGACATCATAAACTAATTTGCATATTCATTAACTTGTAGTGATTATTTACATATTTTACATTTATTAACTATTTTACATGAAGAAGATACAGATAGAATAGAATAGAATAGAATAGAATAGAATAGAATAGAATAGAATAGAATAGAATAGAATGATTGATCATTGGAAACAATGGTGATCAGTGATTGTTTGAAAAAATGGTGATCAGTAATTGATCATTGGGAACAATGGTGATTAGTAATAAGTAATTAGTAATGACAAGCGTGTATCTATTTATGGATTCTGCATGTATGGAATTGTAAAATGCACTTTAAATAAAATTCAGTATTATTGTTAAAGGTAACCCCGACTACGAAGACTTGTATGGCTTATTAGATTAACATTGACATCTGCTATATAAATTTGATATCCAAAAACATTCTAGAAGTCAGTTTTAAAAAAAAATTAAGACCTTTCACTCGTAGGCCGCCATTGCTGTTTATGTCGCAATGCATTCTGGATAGTGACGTCAAATGGTCGCAACAGTCTTCATTCTCCAGCAACCCTACAGCGATATAAACATGTCTTCCATTCAGCCTTCTGAATTTGAACCCAAGCATAAGATAAGCGAGGAGTCTAACATAGAAGACATTACTCAAAATATGCATCAAAATGAAGCCAATCAGAGAGGTGAGGAGGAGAGTGGGGCAAAATTGATGGTGTCTGTGCAGCAACTGCACGTCTATGCCAACCAAGAGCAGCTGTTCAGCAGCTGTTCAAGGTAAGCATATGGCTTAAACTAATGTTTTATGATAAAACGTATTCTAATAATAATTTTAGAGATTATCAGCCATCGCCGTCGTATACTTTATCCTGTTAAAATTCCGACGGCCTGCCGTCGCAATGTTCTGAGCAAAATCTATGCTATGTACACAGCTGCTGTGTGTACATAGGTACTCATGCAATATACCTTTGGAAAGCTAAGATTCTTGTAATTCGTTTGATCTAAACCATTTCAAGATACAATCATAGCAGCAGCTACTATCAATGTCTCTGTCAGACCATCAACATGCAAATAAACACTTACAAAAGGGAGGGAACTCATATATGAAGCCTCATAGTGGTCCACTGATCCATAACATCCCGATAAAAACAGTCTTGTTACACTGGCAAAAGTCCAAACAATCCAATTATGTAAAAATATTTAGTCCACCTTTCAAAAGAGACCAAAACCATGCATGTATTCCAAATGGTTCAAGAACAGCTTTCATTTTACTTTGGGTATGCCTTGGATAGGTGTTTTAGGCTATTTTTACAGGAGCTTTACATTATGAGAATATACAGAAAAATGCACTAACAAGATGCTTACAGGTTTGATTATATTTACAGATATCCCCTGTATCACAGCACACAAAAACTTTGAGGCAGTTTGCCTCAATCGAGATGTTTTATGGGCTGCTCTTGTCAGCCTCCATGACCGGGAAAGTGCTGGGGCTAGTAGCTAATTTTTTTTTGTTTAATGCTGGAGTGTGGTTCAGAGTGCTCAAACGCAACCATTTTACGTCATTGACGCATTGCGCATGTAACGTAATGGTGGCCTCCATAGGTTAAAATATGTATTAAACATTAAGGATTTTTAAAATAATGAAAATATTTCATGTGTTTCTAACAACGTATTTTACTAGGAGAGGGCAATTATTGCGTGTTAAGGCCTACAAGTCTTCATAGTCAGGGTTCCTTTTAAGAGCTGAGTGAGAATGCCTGATCTCTTTATCTACAGTGCGGTAGCAACAATTGAGTGAACTGAATCCTATATTAAAGCAAATATTACTTCCTTGACTGCATTCTTAGTGTACCAGAAGCTGTAGATGGTCCAATATTCATTCAATTATGACAAACTGTGAGAATCCAGTCTTACACTAAATACTTATATATTCGTTTATATAAATTAATTAATTTGTTAGTTTATGTTAGATTAGTTATGTTAGATCCGGTAGGCTTGTGCTAACTCCTGCAAATATAAAATCTGGTTTACTTTTGAGTGACTCTTCCTTTTTATGCTAAAGCTGGGTTTCAGATATTTAACTGATTTTGGCATAAATCATCAAATGAGTGACTTCATCAACGTGACTTTAGTCATGAATTATTCAGTAAAGGTCTGAGTCAAATCTCATGTCCCAGTGATTTAAGTCTATGTGTTAAAGTCTGAACTGAGTCAAAAATTACAAGACTTGGTGTCTTATTTTTGCAACAAGAATGAAATTAAATTGTGTAAAGTGATGATGAGAGACTATATAACATTTTGAAAACATATTTTATGTAAACCACATGACATTTTAAACTCAGTTAAATTTGAAATATTTAACATCCTGCAGTAAAGGTATTTTATATATATATATATATATATATATATATATATATATATATATATATATATATATATATATATATATATATATTGTTACGATACTGGGGTGAAGAGTTAGATAGGATGCACTCGCAGGGGAAAGTGGTCAGTTTATTAGGAACAAAAAACACCGGGCACATTCAAAAGTGACGGGACATCAACATAATAAATAAAGAGGAAAGCATATCACTTTTCCAAAAGGGGTTAGCCACTGAAGAAAACACTTATAGGACAAATTTCCAGAAAGTCATGAAACATTCATTCAAAGGTTTACAGGGCAAAAAACCCGAACATCATTAAACAGGAATCGCAAGGTTTACAGGGCAAAAAACCTGAACATCATTAAACAGGAATCGCAAGGTTTACAGGGCAAAAAACCCGAACATCATTAAACAGGAATCGCAAGGTTTACAGGGCAAAAAACCCGAACATCATTAAACAGGAATCGCAAGGTTTACAGGGCAAAATCCAGAGAGACAGGAAACATTACTCCAAAGGATAACAGGGCAAAATCCAGGGAGTAGCGAGGGACCCGGGAGCGCCGGGTAAACAAAACATCTAAACTAGCGCAAGGACCAGGGAACACCTGGTAAACAAAACCCTAAGAAAAACTACGAAGCTTGAACTTCCTCGCTACCGATCATTATCATCAGGAACATATCGTTAAGTTTACCTATAACGAGTCCCTTTCAGTTATTCTAACTCATCACCATTATTCAATATCAATATACTTCAATTCACTTCAGTCTAATTCAATACTCCGCCAAGACGTGGACAAAATTAGGGGTTTTAGTACCAAAGGAAATTAAGCGCGAATGAGAAGAAACACACGACACCTGGAAATAATGATTAGAAAATAACAGTTGAACCAATGACAAAATATGGGAGGAAACATAACGTGAAGGACCAATAAGGAAGCGGGGGAAGAGACATGACGTAAACAAAAACAAAGGAGCACATGGCAACGTAAACAAAACCAGAGTCTTTGTGACAGGAATGTCCAGCGGAGAGTTCTTTTTAATAATAGCGCTAGAAAGCGCGTAGACATGCTGCTCCATAGCGGGGCAGCGATTCATGCTGTTCCTTCCCGGAGCAGCGATTCATGCTGCTCCTTCCCGGAGCAGCGATTGGCGAGAGCTCTAACTATATACAGTATATATATATATATATATATATATGTATAGTATGAGGGTTAGTGAGAGTAAAATACTAATTAATTTTATTTATTTATTTGCTATATATAATATGTGTTATCTGTATTTGTATATATTTTTTTTAAAATGATAAAATAGCAGCTTTAAATAGGCATGTATTAGGATTACTAAAAATGGCTGCCTTATAACAAAGAAATTCATCAGGAAATGTATCACTATTGCCATATGCTTTCAGAAAGTTTCACCATGTCAACAATTATTCACATTAGAAATCTGTTTATTATTAGTCGTATATTATGTAGAGAGTCCACCATACAAGCCCCCATGATTTAACTGTTGACTTAATTGTTAAATGATAATGCATTATAAGGAAAACCTTAACGTAAACCTTTAAATTGTCTTGCAGCCAGCACTACTGTGCTGTAAGTCAGTCTGTGCTGTAATTGAAAATTAATCACCGCCTTTGAACCAATCAAATTGAAAAAAATAAAAAATAAATAAATAAAAATCAACCAAAGGTGTACAAAGTACACAACTCCATTACTTGAGTGAAAGTACAGATACTACTGGTCAAAAAAGTACAGAAGTACTTGCTTTTAAAAGTACTTAAGTATCAAATGTACTTTTTTATGTCAACACATTGTTTTATTATTGTTGTATGTAATACTTACAATACCTTATGAATTGCAACCCTCTGAAGCAACCTACTGAATACACTGACTAGCTTGTAGTATCTTGGAATAAAGAGCTTTTAGAATGTTACAAAACCTATAGAAATGATAACTGCTCTCTCTGGCTCAGCGGCAGCCCCAGTGCAGATTTAAATGTTCTGGTGTGATTTTTGTCAAAGGTTTAATAGACAGGTGAATCATTATCATTTAAGAAAGAGATCATGTGGGTGTGAATCGAGATCATCTTTTTATGATTAATCATGCAGCCCTACACATAACTATAGTAATTATGCAAGGTAACATAAAAAACTATAAAAGTTACAAGATATTAACTTATTTAACTCTTAAACTCATTTACATTTGAATTCGTGATTTTGCATATTAATTAACGTCATTGTCGAAACTTACCTATGTGTAAGCGGTGTATCCACAAGGCAACTTGGCAGGCAAATCCATAAATCATTTGACCAACCATACTTCATACTTAAACTTTAGCTCTAAAGCACAGACAATTTCAAGGTTTCACAAGAAATGAAAAGTTTTCCTCAATATGCTTCCGCAGGTTGGACGGTGAGTTTTTGAAAGCTATGATTTGCTTTGTTTTAGGCAAACAAAGCAAACATTTAAAATGAAAAGAATCTTTGACCTTTTCAGAAAACTGGAACATACTTTAAGTATGGCCATGGGTGCGCACACTGCACCGAGGAACCGTCTTCTTCCATTTTGCCAACTGATCAGTGTTCAAAAAATGCTGGGAAATCATTGAACTTCATGACACGTGACGCTGCAAGAATGATTATTGATAGGCTGTCTGTCACCTGCAAAAAAACCAATCACATTTTAGAGAAGAAAAAAAAAATCATCCACTGATTTTCAAAGCTGCTACATAGTAACGACTTTCGACTCGAGAACCTTGATAGAAATGTAGTGGAGTGAAAAGTATGATAATTGTCTTTCAAATGTAGTGAAGTTAAAGTCACAAGTTTCCAGAAAAAATAATACTAAAATAATAATAAAGTACAGATACTCAAAAAGTGTACTTAAGTACAGTACTCAAGTAAATGTACTTCGTTACTGTCCACCTCTGAAATCAACAACACTGTTGTATAAAATGTTTAATATCTAAGTAAATGTAAAAGTATACAATTGTTCTCTTCAACAATGTGGGAGGTTTTATTCCATAGATGCCCTCTAGTAATCTTCCTCATGTTAATGTGTTTAAACTGTCAGGTCTGCTTCTATGACTGTCTTAATGGAATTGTCTTTAATAACAGTAAATAAAGGCCTTTTAAAAGTCAAACTTCTCTCTCTCTCTCACTGTCTCTCTTCCTACCTTTCTTTCTGTCTGATCTGCTGTGACAATGAAAGACAGGACACACACACACACACACACACACACACACACACACATTTTTATTTTTATAAGAACTGTAAGCTTGTCTCTTAACATCATTCTTTATTATCTTTATTATGAAATTAAGAAAGCAGTAAAAGAAAAGGTAACTAGCCCACCAGTACATTTATCTAATTTCAGCTGATTGGAAGGGGACGTTGATGTTGTACTCAGTGCATAATTAGGAGAGAGAAAGAAAGGACATAAGGCTCAGCTTAATTGTTTGCTATAAATAAAGACTGATTGCTTTAAAGAATAAAAGACAATTTTTTTTTTGTAAATAAAAGACATTTACAACAAATTACCTCTAAGATTCTTGAAGACAGACAAAATGAAAGGATAATAAAAGAGGAGAAGAGAAGAGGTGCTGATATACTGAAGCAAATTCAGCATTGTAGCCCATCTGTTGCTCTGGACAGCTTGTCCCCCATTTTATCAAATGGAAAGGGATCATCACAGACCAGACGGGTTGGGGTGGGGGGTATTTCAACACAACAATGACACTAATATAGTATTGTGTAAGGCCAAGTGCATGCTACACGACTTTCAAAATCTCAGAATTGCTGACCCTTTCATACTACATGACTTGAATCACTTGTGATCATTTGTTTGGAGTTGTAGAGGTGTGAACACTACACGATTGCTCTCAGATGAGACGTATACACTACAGGATCCAAACTCCGACTTTTGCAGGAAATTTAAAATGCTACAGCAGTCTATCATGTGACTGTGTCATCATTTGTACAGAAACAAGAAAAAGTTGGTTGGGGAGACGCAGACAGCATATCGTGAAAAGTAATATAGCTATTTTTATTCCTGGCAAGAAACATATTGTGTTTATTTCATGCTGTTCTTAACAACCATTTGAGTATGACATGCCAAATAATTTCTTATAGAAGCAATATTATTGTGCTTACATTTTGCCCTTCTTCCAACACAAATAGATACATGCTAAACTGGATTCAGGGATCTGCTGCGCATGACAGCAGATGAAGTAGACTTCCTCGAGGAATCTCATTGGTTGTTTCTTAGTGCAGTACTTGCCAAGAAAATTCATTACTGAGGAAATCAATCATGCATAAAATTTTTGGAGTCCTAGCGATCATTCACAGGCTGAGTAAATTGCATTCCTGAACTGTTCACACTACACAGCTGGTTGCCATAGGAGCATGCAGCGAGTAGTCACCAAATTGGCATGTGTAGTCACCAGGTGGCAAAATTAGTCAGCGACTAGGAAATTTGGGGTTAAATGTAGTGTGCAATAGGCTTAAGGCATATGTACAATTGAATCACTTTATAATGGCACTCACATGTCACTTTTGCATTACACCCCTGGTATAACTAACAGGATATTTTTATCCAAACTCCTGGTTGCCTCTGCCAGGGGGTTAAAAATTGGCAAGATAATGGACAGTTGAAGACTGGAAAAAGACAAGGTGATTTTTGTTCTAGTCTTCAACTGTCCAGTTTGGGTGCCCAATATTGCCTCAGATCAGGAGTGGAACCTGATGTGGTCTTCTAGCCCATCCACCTCACGATTAGATGTTTTGTGCATGCTGAGATGTTTTTCTGCTCACTATGGTTGTAAAGAGTGATTGTATGAGTTACTATATCCTTCCTGGTAGGCCATTTTCCTCTGACCTCTCTCATCATCAAGGCGTATCCACCCACATAACTGTCATTCTCTCAAAAAATATATATATATTTTTTTTTTTGCACCATTCTGTGTAAACTCTAGAGACTTTTGAGTGTGAAATTCCCAGGAGATCAGCAGTTTCTGAAATACTCAAACCAGCCCTTCTGATACCAACATCCATGCCACGATCAGAGTCACAGAGATCACATTTTTCTTCATTCTGATGTTTATGTGAACATCACCCAAAGTTCTTGACCTGTATCTGCATGATTTTTCTGCATCGTGTTGCTGCCACATGATTGGCTGATTAGATAACTGCATGAATGTGCAGGTGTACAGCTGTTCCTAATAAATTGGACGGTGAGTGTACAAGTATTGGCTTTAGATCAGTCAACATACAGACATATTCACTCATTAAATCTATAACACTGACAATATAGTTTGTTGAGGAGGTAAATATACATCACTCATCTCCGTTGGCTCGAACACACAAAGGTCAACAATGTAATTCTGCGTTTTGACTTCCCATTTCTGAGGTAAATTGAATGCAGCATAACCTATGGGTATCCTTGATAAAAAGACAATCTATCATCCATCTAAAGTTTTTAATCTATCTTTTGTCTCCATCACAAACAATGTCCTTCTTTCATTACCTACATCTACCATTTCCTTCCTAGTCCTCTCATCCTCTTCCTTTCCTTTTTCTCCGTTCTTCCACCATCTGTTTCCTTCTGTTATTTCTCCTCATTGACTTTTTTTCTCATTCCTTTCTCGGGTTCTGTGGAGCTGTTGGATTAGCAACCAAAGCTAATGAAATGTAATTACAGAGCTTGTCGATAAAGATCGATTCTCAGAGTGACTCTGTGTGTGTGTGTGTGTGTGTGTGTGTGTGTGTGTGTGTGTGTGTGTGTGTGTGTGTGTGTGTGTGTGTGTGTGTGTGTGTGTGTGCGAACATGTGTATGTAGCAGGAATAGGAGCTTATAGGCCTTATTTCCTACAGTTAGTCCGTCAAGATGGCTGATAGCATTGACCCAGTGGCTGAGGGATCAGACCTGTCCAACTCTTATCAAATCAGTCAGATTACACACACAAACACACACACATTCACACAAACTATTGTCACGCACTCTGTGTGCGTGATAGATAGATGTAGTGAGAGAGAGAGAGAGAGAGAGAGAGAGAGAGAGAGAGAGAGAAGAAAAAATTCTAAAGTTGAAAAGTACTTGCATAAGTACTATAAAGTTGTGTGTGTGTGTGTGTGTGTGTGTGTGTGTGTGTGTGTGTGTGAGAGAGAGAGAGAGAGAGAGAGAGAGAGAGAGAGACAGAGAGAGAGAGAGAGATTTACAGCCCTGTGTGAACTTAAACAGGTTTTCTCCCATGCCGATCTCATCCCGTCTCTCTCAGTGTGAAGTGAGAGGAGTGTTTTTGTGTCTGAGCTGGAGGTTAAACACGCCTCTTCACTGATAACATTCCCTCAACGTTCATCTATAAATATCCTGCTGAGAGACAAACGTTACATCAACGTTTCTGTAATGGACTCAAGCAGAGCAGATAAACACTGACGCGACGTTGCAATCAGCATCTCCCGAGGAGATGTTTCTCTTTCCGAAGCCTTTTTTTCCCCAAACACAGAGAAACAGAGATACAGTATGCCCGCACATACTGGCCAGTTATGCTTCTACTGTATATAATGGAATGCTTGTGTAATGGAATGTGTGTGTGTGTGTGTGTGTGTGTGTGTGTGTGTGTGTGTGTGTGTGTGTGTGTGTGTGTGTGACTGAGTGAGTGAGTGAGTGAGTGAGTGAGTGTCCAGGCTAAAAGCTTTCCAATTAAGTGTTGCACCACAGGCCCATGTTGGGCCTAACCGCACCTTGTCTCCATGGCAACTGTCAGGTAGATTTCCTGGTGGTGATTACAAAACTTACATGCTCTTCATATTCTCTCATATTTCTCTTTGTTTCTATTCCTTTCTTTCACCATGTCCATCTTTCAATGTAAATCCATCTCCTTTTCTCTATTCTCCAGTATATTTATCTTTCCATTTCTCTGTCTTGTCCACTTTCTCTGTCTAGCTTGCATTTATTTTTATCCTGTTCCTCCCTTCCATCTTCCCTTTTCATTTTATATTTTTCATTATTTATTGCAGGAGAAACCTGTTAAACCTATAGGTAAAAGACATCAATATGTGGTTTGCTACAAGTGGCTAGTTATTTCATTAAGATTTTGGCCTTTATTATTAGATCTAGATGTAGATTGTTCCAATAAAACAAAGCAATTTTTAATATTTCTTCATTCATTATCCACTAATAAACATGTATTGATTACCTTATGCCTATTCCTTGGTTGGATTTTCATAAAGTTATCTAAAATGAGGGCATATAAAAATGACAAAATATAGGGTGTTCACATATAGGGTGTATACAGTTGTGCTCATAAATTTACATACCCTTTGCAGAATCTGCAAAATGTTAATAGTTTAAAAAATAATAATAATAAATAAGAGGGATCATTGTAATTATTTTGTCTTCTGGGAAAAATATAAATATCTTATGTAGCTTCTGAAGGGCAGTACTAAATAAAAAAAAAAGTAAGAGCTTTAAACAAAAATAATAACAATATACACTGATCATCCTGTTCAAAAGTTTACACCCCCCGGCTCTTAATGTATCATGTTGCCTTCTTGAGAATCAATGAATGTTTGCACGTTTTGTAATAGTTCTGTACAAGTCCCTCAGTTGTCCTAAGTTTGAAAAAATGGATCTCAGCATCATATAGTCTCTGTTGGTAAGGGGTCAAATATGCAGAAGATGCTGGAAAAGTAAAGAAGGTGCAGGACCTGGAAGATTTTTCTGAAGTGGGCAGTTTAACTGCTCAGGACAAACAAGGGACTCATGAACAACTATCACAAAACATAAACACAGTCACTGATCATCCAGGTAACAACATACAGTATTAAGAATCAAGGGTATTTAAACTTTTTAAATGGTTCATTTGTCTAAATTCAGTTATTATTGTATTGTATTATAGTCTTGTGGACTATACGTATGTAAATATCTGTTATGTAAAATAGCTCATTCAGGGCAGTACTAAAAAAAAATTCAAGCCTTAAATTGTCTTATTGGCAGATAATTTTGTTTCTTTCTAGAAATAAATACTGAATGCTCTGTCCCTCTCTCTTTCCCAAGTGTCACTCTCTTTATTCATCCCTGTATCTGTTTAATTATATCACTCCATATCCATTCTCTCTCTCTCTCTCTCTCTCTCTCTCTCTCTCTCTCTCTCTCTCTCTCTCTCCCCTTTCTCTCTTTCTGTTTTTTTCTCCCTATCTATTTCTTTAATGCTGTATTTCTTGTTTTCACACCCTCTATCTCTTATTTCTCTTTATTTCTCTTTCTTTCCTTCTTTCTCCTTTCTTCCTTTTTTCCCTCCACATCAACCCCCCCCACCCCCTCCCCCCAGAGTGGACCATATTGTCTCACTGTGCACAGATCAATAGCTGCAATTAGCTGCTTTTATTTACATTATTGTTCCCACATGCCACAACTCACTGATCTATATTTAATGCACCACCCTCTCTCTAGGTCTCACACACACACACACACACACACACACACACACACACACACACACACACACACACTTAGCAATTAACAGCATATTTGAAAGGTAGAAGGGAAATTCTGTCTCCCCTCTCGTTCCTTGTCCTGTCTTCTTCTTTCAACATTCATATACAGTATATTGGAAATCATTATCATAATTTCTTTACGCTCTCTCTCTCTCTCTCTCTCTCTCTCTCGTACACACACTATGAAGTCTGCTCCCGTTGGAGCTGGCAGCCATCATCACAACACACATCCTGTCTCTTCTCTCCCTAGGGGACAGGGGCCAGCCTCCATCTGTCCCCCCCAACCCCCCCGCCCCCTCTCTCACTCACACACACACACACACACACACACACACACACACACACACACACTTGCACCCCCAGAAGGGTGGTCCATCACCACATGTCAGACCCAGATTTCCTCTCTCTCTCTCTCTCTCTCTCTCTCTCTCTCTCTCTCTCTCTCTCTCTCTCTCTCTCTGTCTCTCTGTCCCTCTGTCTCTCCATCTTTCTCATCTCTGTCTCATCCTCTCTCTTTGTCCTACCATATAGTTTCCTCTTTTTGTTTCTAAGTCTCACTCTCCATCACTGTCATTCTAACATTGTCTCTCCATGTCTCTACTGTCTCTCCAGATGTCTCCATATATCTACTTTTCTCTCTCATCTCTCTCTCTGTCTCTTTACCAATCTCCTTTTATCTCTCCCTCTGTCCCAATCCCACTCTCTCTCTCTCTCTCTCTCTCTCTCTCTCTCTCTCTCTCTCTCTCTCTCTCTCTCTCTCTCTCTTTTTTTCTCTCTTTCTTACCATTATGTCTCCTCTTCTCTCTTTCTCACTCTCTTGGCACTATAAACCCATTTACCCCACTGCTCTATGAATGTTTTTCATTGTTGTTTTTTTGTGTTCCTCAGGAAAGCTTTGAACCATTTTATGCACTCTCTTTGATGCCAGAGAGCATGTTAGGGTTTTGGTGCAATCCTAAATGCCTCTGCTGTTCACTTTTTTTTATTTTCACAGCACACTGATCTCTGTTACACAGCTTACACATTCAGAGTGTTACGCTTCACAAGAATGCACTGACACTTTTGAAGAATTGTAAAAACAATAAATAAAACATTAATCTGTAACAAATGATGAACAGGACACAACTTACTATGGGCAATCTAAGAATTGTGGTTTTATACTTAAGGTCATAATTCATATAGACAGAGCAGTTGAGTACATGTAAGGTCTAACTGGGGAACACTGTAAAGCATGAGGGTCAAACTCAGGTCCTAGAGCTCCAAAGCCCGACACAGAATTGTGTTTTTAGCGTTTTTATTCTTCTAACGCTAATATTCTGTCTATAAGGACAAGTTGAATGAGCTGAAGTTGTCTTAAATGGGGTAGAATACTATAATCTGCAGTGCTGTGAGTCTCCTGGACTGGAGTCTAACACTTCTGATGTAAACAGAAAAACATTCATTCATCCACCCATTTTCCATACCGCTTATCCAACACAGGGTCACGGGGGAGCCTGGAATCTATCCCAGGGAACTCGGGGCACAAGGCAGGGAAGGGGTGCCAATCCATTGCATGGCACAATTGCACACCCATTCACATACTACAGACAATTTGGAAATGCCAATCAATGCATGTCTTTGGACTGGGGGAGGAAACTGGAGTACCTGAAGGAAATCCCCGAAGCACAGGGAGAGCATGCAAACTCACACACAGGGCATAGATGGGATTTGAGACCCCCAACCCCAGAGGTGTGAGGCAAACGTGCTAACCACTAAGCCACCATGCCCCCCCAGGGAAAAACATAGAAACATATAGAAACGATATGTGAGACTTATTAAAGAGCAATGGTGGGATGAAGGGTTTAAATAACAAAGCTTGGAACACAGAAGATAATTCACCAGAGAAAGAGTTAAGCTGAATAGCAAGACAATACCAAATGAGAAAATAAGAAATAATTGCAAACTATCTTCAGAATGAATGTGCATTAAGTACAATAAAATTGTACTCAGAGCAGCCCTTTAGCTGAATTCCCAATTGCAGCTATTGTAGCTACCAATAGCTACCAGTCTGGCTGTGTGAAGGAGACTGCTGCTTGTGCAAAGTAATAGGACAGCTGCTCCTCTATTCACTATATATGGCCCCCGTGATTACCATCTTTCTGATTGTTAGGCAAGGACCATCCTTCACACCCAGACAACATGACCAATTTTGTTCTCTTTGACTGCCAGCCTGATGGTTGTGCCATCATCAGGATTTACACTCGATTTTCTGATGATAGGGTGACACCTTAAACAGCTTCACTGAGAACTGGAAACAATGACCATTAAAAGAAAAAAAAAGAATGGTAAATGGACAAGTTCAAAAGGGACAGAATCAGGGTGGAAATGCTAAAACATTAACATGTCTGTTTTATTGCAAATACTATAACCTGTTCTATAATATAGTCCGAAGCTCATCAATTACTGGATCAGAATACTTAATACATAATTAATCCCATTCATGCTCATACTTGCCAGTGACATGTTCTAACACATTTAGATGGTCCCAAAATATAAACAGACTTGTAGCCTAATTGAAATGAGGCTATTACTAAGGACGACCAAATGCTGTCAAGTGGGTTTTTATTGTCATTTCTCTATATAGCTTGTATACATTGGAACGAAATGTCATTTCTTCAGGACCATGGTGCAACACAACAATACACAAGACTGCATAAAGTGCAAATACACAACATGTGAGACTAGTGCAAGACAATAAATACACAGAACAGGACAATAAATACACAGGATACGGTCTATAAACTGTAAACTATTTGGTCATGTAGCAGCAATTGCAGCACATGTTGACCAAAATGTTCTTTGTACCACACCCTTCAAATCTGACTGCTCACTCACTCCCACATGAAAACCTTGCTACACATATAAAAACCTCCCGCTCGTGCGAGTTTTGCATCCCGCTGGATCCCAGTCCAAATGCACACCTTGACTCTCAACCAGATGTACAAATCTTCTAAAACAGCTCTTAAGTACAGTAACAAAGTACAATTACTCAAGTATTTTCCACCCCTGATAAAGCAGTTACTGTTTCACTCTTTCTTTAACCCATGAACATAAGGTTATTCTTTTATTTCATTACATTAATTATTAGTACTCAAGCATACTCTCTCCTTCTCAATTCTCTCACTTGCACTTTGACACTTGCTATATACAGATGGAAAGAAGATGCAACTTGACAGGTGACAGAATCAGACATTTAAGAGCTATTCATATTCACTGCTTTAAACTCATCACGCACACACACACACATAAGCATGGCTTGCCATTTGCCAAACCCACATGGAGACTGCCTCAACCTCTCCCTCTCCCCCTACCTCTATACACCACACAGTTGCCTGGAGACACAGAAAGTACACAGAGTACTGTATATACAAACTATTTTAAGACATTGGTGTCTGCAAGTTCAGTTCATGTTGCTGAAGATTGTGTCACTCTGTTCTCTCAGCATTTATTATGGCTGAGCTTATTTAGGCTGACTTTAATTACAATGGCTTAAGTTGCTTTACTTACTAATTCTCAGTGTGACTGGAGGTTTATATAATGTCAGATGTCAGAATAAAGCATCCGTGTTAGGTGGGTGCTTACGGATTATGGTGATTATCATGGCATTTCATTTTCATTCTGTTTCTCATCATTATCACCATCATCATCATCATCACTGTCATCGTATTCCAAATGGGAGAGAAACAAAGAGAGACTGAGAAAATGAGACAAACAAAAAAAAAAAAAACACAGTAAGAGAAAGAGAGAAATGGTAGACTGATCATTACAGCAGTTCTGTGAACTAACATGGCCTTACAGTCCACAAAAGTGATTTAAGTGATTTAAAAAAAAAAAACATTTCACACCCACACTGTCATTTTTCTTTCTTTTCTTTTCTTTCTTTTTTTTTTTTTTTTTTTTTTACAGAATTTCCACAATTGCATTTTTGTGTTAACCGCACACACATTAGGCAATTAGATAGAGTCACACACATAATGAATTTTATAACACATAGAAAATCCTCAAAATCCCAAAGCTGGGGGGAATTACTGCAATCTCTTGATTATGTGACACACACAAAGGCAGTGCTGGATATGCTGTTTCCAGACTTTGCTATGTGAAATTATGGCAAGAACACTGACTATTATGGAGACTGATTGGAGAGCTTAAAGAGTATGCCCACCCTCAATTTCTGCTAGTACCATACACTTTTTGGAGTGGGTCCCAAAAGTGTGTGTGGAGGTGGGATGCAGTGTAGAGGGATAGCCTCCAAGTATGAATGTTTGCTAACCCTAACCCTAACCAAGTGATTGAGAGCTGTATTTGCTGGGATTGTTCACCACGTCACTAGAAGTTTTGAAATGCTACTACTTTTGCATTCATAACACAGAAGTGTGGAACACAATCCCCCCTACAGCCCACCAACCCACCGACCAATGTTAAACCCAAGTCTGTGCCCATGCACTTTGTTTATGAGAGAGGTTGAGGAGAATGGCCAGACTAGTTCGAACTGACAGGAAGGCTTCAATAACTCCAATAACCACTCTTTCAACCATGGTGAGTAGAAAATCATCCAGAATACACACAACATGTCAAATCCTGAGGTAGATGGGCCACGACAGCAGAAGACCACATCAGGATTTGCTCCTGTCAGCCAGAATCAGGAATCTGAGATTACAGTGTTCACAGGCTCATTGAAACTGGACAGTTCAAGATTGGAAAAATGCTGCCTGGTGAGTCAAAGTGGATTGTAAGTGTAAATGTCCTTAAATAACACAGATAATCGTGAGTAAGTGAATCCTCTGATAGGTGGTGATTATCTGAAAAGTTGATTTATGTATGACTGGGGAAAGTCAAACACATGTGTACGTGTGTAGTTCTGATGTATCATGCAAATTAATACTAACAAGGCTGGAAACTAAATCAAAGGCTAAATCCCAGAGTGCATTATATAGTACACTACATAGTAGGATGTGGAAGCCAATATTGCTGCAAAATGTAGTGCACTTATTATCCAACATATCTAACACTAAAGAGAATTACAAATACTTAGTTGAATAAGTTTAAAACAATGAAAATGTATTATATTAGATGGTTAATATTAACCAGCTAACACTATGACTAAGTTGTTAGTTACACCTAACAAACAAAAACAGACAATACAATGAACAATAAAATATTCTACTGTTGTATAAATGTTAGAGTAGCAGCATTATCTTCACAACCAGTTCATAATGAGCATGTAAAAAGTTATACATATATATATACAGTAGGGGAAAAAAGTATTTGATCCCCTGCTGATTTTGTACGTTTGTCCACTGACAAAGAAATGATCAGTCTATAATTTTAATGGTAAGTGTATTTTAACAGTGAGAGACAGAATAACAACAAAAAAATCCAGAAAAATGCATTTCAAAAAAGTTATAAAAATGATTTGCATTTTAATGAGTGAAATAAGTATTTGATCCCCTATCAATCAGCAAGATTTCTGGCTCGCAAGTGTCTTTTACACAGGTAACGAGCTGAGATTAGGAGCACTCTCTTAAAGGGAGTGCTCCTAATCTCAGCTTGTTACCTGTATAAAAGACACCTTTCCACAGAAGCAATCAATCAATCAGATTCCAAACTCTCCAGCATGGCCAAGACCAAAGACCTGTCCAAGCATGTCAGGGATAAGATTGTAGACCTACACAAGGCTGGAATGGGCTACAAGACCATCGCCAAACAGCTTGGTGAGAAGGTGACAACAGTTGATGCGATTATTCGCAAATGGAAGAAACTGTCAGTCTCCCTCGGTCTGGGGCTCCATACAAAATCTCACCTCGTGGAGTTTCAAGGATCATGAGAACGGTGCGGAATCAGCCCAGAACTACACGGGAGGATCTTGTTAATGATCTCAAGGCAGCTGGGACCATAGTCACCAAGAAAACAATTGGTAACACACTATGCCATGAAGGACTGAAATCCTGCAGCGCCCGCAAGGTCCCCCTGCTCAAGAAAGCACATGTACAGGCTCGTCTGAAGTTTTCCTGAATGATTCAGAGGAGAACTGGGTGAAAGTGTTGTGGTCAGATGAGACCACAATTGAGCTCTTTGGCATCAACTCAACTCACCGTGTTTGGAGGAGGAGGAATGCTGCCTATGACCCCAAGAACACCATCCCCACCGTCAAACATGGAGATGGGAACATTATGCTTTGGGAGTGTTTTTCTGCTAAGAGGACAGGACAACTGCACCGCACCAAAACACACAGCCAAGGCAACAAAGGAGTGGCTCAAGAAGAAGCACATTAAGGTCCTGGAGTGGCCTAGCCAGTCTCCAGACCTTAAACCCATAGAAAATCTGTGGAGGGAGCTGAAGGTTCAAGTTGCCAAATGTCAGCCTCGAGACCTTAATGACTTGGAGAGGATCTGCAAAGAGGAGTGGGACAAAATCCCTCCTGAGATGTGTGCAAACCTGGTGGCCAACTACAAGAAACGTCTGACCTCTGTGATTGCCAACAAGGGTTTTGCCACCAAGTACTAAGTCAAAAGGGTCAAATACTTATTTCCCTCATTAAAATGCAAATCAATGTATAACTTTTTTGAAATGCGTTTTCCTGGATTTGTTGTTATTCTGTCTCTCACTGTTAAAATACACCTACCTAATTATAGACTGATCATTTCTTTGTCAGTGGGCAAACGTACAAAATCAGCAGGGGATCAAATACTTTTTCCCCCCACTGTATTATATACAGTTGGTATGGAAAAGAATCACCCCCCTTTAAAATAATCACATTTTGTTGCTTTTCAGCCTGAAACGAAGACAGACACAGTTTTCACCCCCTCCTAAAAATGACTTGTAAACTCAATCAGGTGTAGCTAATCACCTTCTTGATGGCACCCCAAGGCATCTGACTTTCAACTGTGATCAGCTGTGGTCATTTTGATTAGCTCAGCATGAAAAGAGCTTTCCTGGAGCATTTCAGTCCTTGGTAGTGCAACTGAAGCAAACAATCAACTATGGGTGGCAAGGCACTGTCAAAAGATCTTCGGGATAAAGTTGTGGACAGGCACAAGTCAGGCGATGGATACAAAAAAATTCAAAGGCTTTATCAATGCCTAGAAGCACAGTCAAGTCTAATATTAAGAAGTGGAAAGTATTTGGTACAACACAGACCCTCCCTGGATCAGCATGTCGCTCCAAACTGGATGAAAGAGCCAGGAGGAAACTGGTCAGAGAGACTACCAAGAAGCCTACAGCAACTCTGCAGCAGTTTCAGGAATTTATGACAAAGAGTGGTCATTGTGCGCATGTGACAACAATATCACAAATTCTCCACAAATGTGGCTTGTATGGGAGGGTTGCAAGAAAAAATCCACTCCTCAAGAAAGGCCACATGCAGTCACGACTAAGCTTTGCCAAAACGCACCTTGAAGATTTAGGTCAGATAAGACTAAAATTGAATTATTTGGCCTCAACACCAAACGATATGTCTGGTAGAAATCCAATACAGCTCACCATCCAAATAACACCATTCTTACATTAAAGCATGGAGGTGGTAATATCCTGTTATGGGGGTGTTTCTCTGCAGCAGGGACTGGAGCACTTGTCAGGATATAAGGAAAAATGGATGGGGCAAAATAACGTCAAATTCTTGAGGAAAATCTGCTGCCCTCTGCAAAAAAGTTGTCAATGGGAAGAAGTTTTACCTTCCAACATGACAATGACCCAAAGCACAAAGCAAAACTGACCACTCACACTGACTGAAGACTCAGAGCTATAATCTTGGATAAGGGAGGTAGCACAAAGTATTGACTAAAAGGGTGCCAATAATTGTTGCACACATATATTTAACAAAATATTTTTTTTTTAATAAACTTGTGTTTTGTTTGCAATTGTTTGATATCCATGAGAGCAGATGATTTTTGTGAATTTTCTAAACAAAAGACCAAAGGTTAAACAATAGGCAGTTTTTCACAGCCTTCTTTGCTCATATTTACCAAGGGTGCCAATATTAGTGGAGGGCACTGTATTTTTACATTTTAAATGTATAAAAATGTCCATTCAAAATCATAATTGAAGATAGTGGATCATTTGGTTCACATTATTCAAGATTTATTTTTACTGCACTTTTTCAAGACAAATATAGTAGACATGAGCTCTCAGTCTCTTACACTTCTGACAATAAACATAGGTTATTTAGCGGTTCAGTTCAATAGACAACAACAAAGCATCCTGTGTCTTGCTCATTTTTAGCCTTTCTGAATATTTTTATGCACCTTTTCCCCCAACCCCCTGCTTAAATAACATGTTTATTCCTTGTCGGTGTGTGGGTGTCTGCACTCTCGAAGCAGACTGAGGTTAGCAAGTCTTTTATATTGTTTATCGGGGAAAACAGTTTCTAGTGCAGGAAGCAACAGCAGTAAAAGTCCTTAGCTGAAAGTGGGTGTAATTGTGGCCCAGCAAGGCCCTCGCCACCTGGGTTTCTGCACTGATAAAAATAGATTAACCTGCCACCGGCACTTTTATTGATAGTGAGTACAGCAGTCTTGTCAGCGGATGGTTGTAATACAATTATAAATAGTGAGATAGCAGTGTGTTGCTGTGAAGCAGACACCGCCATGGGCATGTGGTATTTGTGATTGACAGTGAGGATGGTTGGAGTGTTCTTACACGAGTAACCATGCTTTATATTCCTACAACTGACAAATGTATGTGTTGCAATATTATTCGTGTGGAGATGAGAGAATGTGATTATTCACATTCACTGCTTGCTACTGAATTTGGAGCCTGCCATCACTTTCTCCTACCCCTAGCTAAGTAGGTAAAGCTCTGCTAAATATATGCAGTGGTTATGAATAACATTTTACATTTAGGTTCCCTTAATTAGCATTATTTTCTGCATGAATTAAGTAACAAACTATGAACTTTAGCATTAATAAACCATAAGTAATGTGAACAAACTAACAAAGTCAGTTCAATATACAGTATCTCACAAAAGTGAGTACACCCCTCACATTTTTGTAAATATTTTATTATATCTTTTCATGGGACAACACTGACGAAATGACACTTTGCTACAATGTAAAGTAGTGAGTGTACAGCTTGTATAACAGTGTAAATTTGCTGTCCCCTCAAAATAAGTCAACACACAGCCATTAATGTCTAAACTGCTGGCAAGAAAAGTGAGTACACCCCTAAGTGAAAATGTCCAAATTGGGCCCAATTAGCCATTTTCCCTCCCCGGTGTCATGTGACTCGTTAGTGTTACAAGGTGTCAGGTGTGAATGGGGAGCAGGTGTGTTAAGTTTGGTGTTATCGCTCTCACATTCTCTCATACTGGACACTGGAAGTTCAACATGGCACCTCTTGGCAAAGAACTCTCTGAGGATCTGAAAAAAAGAATTGTTGCTCTACATAAAGATGGCCTAGGCTATAAGAAGATTGCCAACACCCTGAAACTGAGCTGCAGCACATTGACCAAGACCATACAGCGGTTTAACAGGACAGGTTCCACTCAGAACAGGCCTCGCCATGGTTGACCAAAGAAGTTGAGTGCACGTGCTCAGCATCATATCCAGAGGTTGGCTTTACAGAATAGACGTATGAGTGCTGCCAGCATTGCTGCAGAGGTTGAAGGGGTGGGGGGTCAGCCTGTCAGTGCTCAGACCATATGCCGCACAACTGTCATCCCAGAAGGAAGCCTCTTCTAAAGATGATGCACAAGAAAGCCCACAAACAGTTTGCTGAAGACAAGCAGACTAAGGACATGGATTACTGGAACCATGTCCTGTGGTCTGATGAGACCAAGATAAACTTATTTGGTTCAGATGGTGTCAAGCGTGTGTGGCGGCAACCAGGTGAGGAGTACAAAAACAAGTGTGTCTTGCCTACAGTCAAGCATGGTGGTGGCAGTCTCATGGTCTGGGGCTGCATGAGTGCTGCCGGCACTGGAGAGCTACAGTTCATTGAGGGAACCATGAATGTCAACATGTACTGTGACATACTGAAGCAGAGCATGATCCCCTCCCTTCGGAAACTGGGCCGCAGGGCAGTATTCCAACATGATAACGACCACAAACACACCTCCAAGACAACCACTGCCTTGCTAAAGAAGCTGAGGGTATAGGTGATGGACTGGCCAAGCATGTCTCCAGACCTAAACCCTATTGAGCATCTGTGGGGCATTCTCAAATGGAAGGTGGAGGAGCGCAAGGTCTCTAACATCCACCATCTCTGTGATGTCTTGGAGGAGTGGAAGAGGACTCCAGTGGCAACCTGTGAAGCTCTGGTGAACTCCATGCCAAACAGGGTTAAGGCAGTGCTGGAAAATAATGGTGGCCACACAAAATATTGAAACTTTGGGCCCAATTTGGACATTTTCACTTAGGGCTGTACTCACTTTTGTTGCCAGTGGTTTAGACATGGCTGTGTGTTGAGTTATTTTGAGGGGACAGCAAATTTACACTGTTATACAAGCTGTACACTCACTACTTTACATTGTAGCAAAGTGTCATTTCTTCAGTGTTGTCCCATGAAAAGATATAATAAAATATTTACAAAAATGTGAGGGGTGTACTCACTTTTGTGAGATACTGTATGTATTAATTGACATTTGTTTAAATGTTAATGAAATACACCTGCACTGACTAATCTTTATCAATCCATTACTACAAATAAGTCTGCAAAATTAGCAAAAATTAAATTACAGCATTTTCCTAAACATTGCTAACTAATTGGTCTCTTGTCTCCAGATGTACAATACATCATTGGATTTATTGCAGTTAAGCCAATGATATATATTTCTGAACAGTCTGAAAGTGACAACCCCACCCTGTGATTAGCACTGAACATAGCTAGCTTGAGACTCCTCCATGAAAGAACAAGGTTCTTGGCCCTGTTTATCCATGAAACACACCAGACTCTCTAGAGTTTCTAGAGTTAGTTAGCATTCTTCTTATGCTTTTTTCTGCATTTTCCCAGCTGATGGAAGATGGATAGATTGTGCTTTGGATGGATTGTCATACCCTCCCATAACACAATTCTAACATGTAGGCTACCTTTCAAGTTGTATTTGTTTTGTTTTTCAGACTGCAGGGGGATCCCTGTGACTTCCAGAACCATAGACTGTGCATTGTCATACATAAACAAACAGATAAACAAATAAATAAATCTCTTAGAACAAATCTTCTATTGCAAATCTACTCTTAAAATATTTTAACAGTGCATATTTGATTAAATAGTGTGTAAATACAGGTTGTGCTATGAGACACAAGTCATTATGTCTCAACCTGAGTCCATATGAAATTAAGAGGTTTCTATATTTGAATGGAATTAGGGGAATCTCCTGTGAATTGGGTAATTAGTCAATAATAATCTTTTCCATTCATGCCCAATTATGGTGAGCCCATTTACTACACATTTGTGCATTTTCCATGATCTAACACACCTGGTCCTTCACACTGGATAATTAACAAGGGCTTTTGATCTGAGATAAGGGTGTCAAAAAAAATAGCTCAGGAAAATAGCTAAATTTCAGATCCTCACCTTACCCAAACTAAGCCAAGACGTGTCTTGGTGTCTGATATTTGTTTCTGTAATTTTGCACTGGAGATACAAGGCTAATGTAGCTAATAAGTAGTGGAAGTCTGTCTCACTAAAAAAGTTTACATTCAAAAAATCTAAATCTTAAAAAAAAAATCTTATAATTTGCATCAAATTACATCATTGGTACTAGATCTTTAAAATATCAGGTGAAGTTTATATTTATACATTTGTATTTAAACATCCATCTAACACACAGGAGTTGGAGTCATGGCTGGTTGCAGTGCACATATCAGGTCTGCCAGGGAAGTTCAAAGCTTGGATTTACCAGCATGGCATCCTACAATACCATGTATCCTGTGGCCCCTGCTAGTGTATGAGATCCCACTCTCCACAGTCAAGAGCTTCGAGAGGAAAATAAGCCATTAGCTCTGCAAGTGGTAAGGACTCACATGAAGCATGAGCAGCATCACTCTGTATGGGCATAACAACAACCTGAAGCTCCCATTCAGCAGCCTGAGTGAAGAATTCATGGTTAGTCATGCAAGAGACATGCTGTTGTTCAAAGAATCCAACAACCTGTAGATCTCAAGGGGACATCAATGTGAGGACAGGAGAAAGTGAAAGAGAGCAAGGGACACAGTTGAGCTGGAGTCAGGAGTGAGACACAAGGCACTGGTAGGATCAGTTGCAGCAGGTATGGCTGGCCTGCATAGTATAATTCACAAGGCATGGAGGGTGGCAGGTGCAGGGTTCAGTGTGATATCCCATAGCCATATCACCCTGCAGTTCTCACCTGGTTTCCCACTGATACTAAGCAGGGTTGAGCCTGGCCAGTACCTGCATGAGAGATCTCCTGGGGAAAACTAAGGTTGCTACTGGAAGTGGTATTAGGGGGGCCAGCAAGCAGTGCTCTTCCTGTGGTCTGTGTGGGTCCTAATGCCCCAGAAGAATGACAGGGACACTGTACTGTAAAAAGAGCACCGTCTTTTGGATGAGACGTTAAACTGAGGTCCTGACTCTCTGTGGTCATTAAAAATCCCAGGACACTTCTAGTAAAGAGTAGGGGTATAACTCCGGTGTCCTGACGAAATTTCCCCATTGGACCTTATCTCCATCCCTGAATTGGCTATATCACCCTCCTCTCCTCTCCACCAATAATTGGTGTGTGGTGAATGTTCTGGTGCACTATGGCTGTCGTTGCATCATCCAGGTGGATGCTACACACTGGTGGTGTCTGAGGAGATTTCCCCCTTATACAGTCGTGACCAAAAGTTTTGAGAATGACACAAATATTAATTTTTACAAAGTCTGCTGCCTCAGTTTTTCTGATGGCAATTTGCATATACTCCAGAATGTTATGAAGAGTGATCAGATGAATTGCAATTAATTTCAAAGTCCCTCTTTGCCATGAAAATGAACTTAATCCCAAAAAAACATGTCCACTGCATTTCAGCCCTTCCACAAAAGTACCAGCTGACATCATGTCAGTGATTCTCTCGTTAACACAGGTGAGAGTGTTAACGAGGACAAGGCTGGAGATCACTCTGTCATGCTGATTGAGTTAGAATAACAGACTGGAAGCTTTAAAAGGAGGGTGGTGCTTGAAATTATTGTTCTTCCTCTGTTAACTATGGTTACCTGCAAGGAAACACGTGCAGCCATCATTGCTTTGCACAAAAAGGGATTCACAGGCAAGGATATTGCTACTAGTAAGATTGCACCTAAATCAACCATTTATCGGATCATCAAGACCTTCAAGGAGAGAGGTTCAACTGTTGTGAAGAAGGCTTCAGGGCGCCCAAGAAAGTCCAGCAAGCGCCAGGACCGTCTCCTAAAGTTGATTCAGCTGTGGGATCGGGGCACCACCAGTGCAGAGCTTGCTCAGGAATGGCAGCAGGCAGGTGTGAGTGCGTCTGCACGCACAGTAAGGCGAAGACTTTTGGAGGATGGCCTGGTGTCAAGAAGGGCAGCAAAGAAGCCACTTCTCTCCAGGAAAAAACATCAGGGACAGACTGCTATTCTGCAAAAAGTACAGGGATTGGACTGCTGAGGACTGGGGTAATGTCATTTTCTCTGATGAATCCCCTTTCCGATTGTTTGGGGCATCTGGAAAAAAGCTTGTCCGGAGAAGAAAAGGTGAGCGCTACCATCAGTCCTGTGTCATGCCAACAGTAAAGCATCCTGAGACCACTCATGTGTGGGGTTGCTTCTCAGCCAAGGGAGTGGGCTCACTCACAATTTTGCCTAAGAACACAGCCATGAATAAAGAATGGTACAAAAACATCCTCAGAGAGCAACTTCTCCCAACCATCCAAGAACAGTTTGGTGATGAACACTGCCTTTTCCAGCATGATGGGGCACCTTGCCACAAGGCAAAAGTGATAACGAAGTGGCTCGGGGAAAAAAACATCGACATTTTGGGTCCATGGCCAGGAAACTCCCCAGAACTTAATCCCATTGAGAATTTGCGGTCAATCCTCAAGAGGTGGGTGGACAAACAAAAACCCACAAACTCTGACAACCTCCAAGCATTGATTATGCAAGAATGGGCTGCCTTAAGTCAGGATGTGGCCCAGAAGTTGATTGACAGCATGCCAGGGCGAATTGCAGAGGTCTTGAAAAAGAAGGGTCAACACTGCAAATATTGACTCTTTGCATAAACTTCATGTAATTGTCAATAAAAGCCATTGACACTTATGAAATGCTTGTGATTATACTTCAGTAACAGTTAGTAACATCTGACAAAAAGATCTAAAAACACTGAAGCAGCAGACTTTGTGAAAATTAATATTTGTGTCATTCTCAAAGGTTTTGGCCACGGCTGTACTATGTAAAGCACTTTGAGTGTCTAGAAAAGCGCTATATAAATGTAATGGATTATTATTATTTTTATTAATTATTATTATTATTGGAGAGGTGATCCAGGAGGAGGTTTGAGCAGGCCTGAAACAGTCCAGTCCAGATGGGGGAATGTGTCAGCAGGGTGCATGGACGAGATGGGAGTATGTAGTGGACAAGAAGATTATTTAGTCTGAGCTCAGGCGGGCCAATACATTTATTTCATAGTCCAGTTGGTTTACAGTGTCCTCTGAGGCCATCCAATCTTTTATGCTGGGGCAAGGTGGAAACACCAGTATCCATGCTGTGCCAGTGAAGCATTACAATGAAGCACATATTCAGCTAGCTGCTCCCACTGCATGGGAGAGGGGAGCTTCTACTGGCATCATATCCAGGTGCTGATGGTAATAGCTGAAACCATCTGTGATGGCATAAGCCACAGCAATCACCTACAGTGCCCTCCACTAATATTGGCACCCTTGGTAAATATGAGCAAAGAAGGCTGTGAAAAATAGTCTTTATTGTTTAAACTTTTGGTCTTTTATTCAAAACATTCACGAAAATACTCTGCTCTCATGGATATCAAACAATTGCAAATAAAACACAGGTTAATCAAAAAAAATTATCTTTGTTAAATATAGGTATGCAACAATTATTGGCACCCTTTTAGTCAATACTTTTTGCTACCTCCCTTTGCCAAGATAACAGCTCTGAGTCTTCTCTTATAATGCATGATGAGGGATCTGAGACCATTCCTCCATACAGAAGCTCTCCAGATCCTTCAAATTTCGAGGTCCACGCTGGTGGACTCTCCTCTTCAGTTCACTCCACAGGTTTTCTATGGGTTTCAAGTCAGGGGACTGGGATGGTCATGGCAGGACTTTGATTTTGTGGTCAGTAAACCATTTTTGTGTTGATTTTTATGTATGTTTTGGATCATTGTCCTGCTGGAAGATCCAACCACAGCCCATTTTAAGCTTTCTGGCAGAGGCAGTGAGGTTGTCATTTAATATCTGTTAATATTTGATAGAGTCCATGATGCCATGTATCCTAACAAAATGTTCAGGTCCTCTGGCAGAAAAACAGCCCCAAAACATTAAAGAGCCAACACTATATTTAACCCTGAGGTACTTTTCCATATGGCATTTTTTCACAGCCTTCTATGCTAATATTTAACAAGGGTGCCAATATTAGTGGAGGGCACTATAGGTGAAACAGACTTCAGTTAGTTTTAGTTCATTACTCTAAAGAAACCTACATTTGGGGTAAGGGGACCACTGAGTAAATTAGATTATTTTATTTATTTATTTATTTATTTATTTATTTTTTAACTGATTTGAACTGTTCTTCAAAAACACGAACAGATCTTACTGGTTTTTTTTTTGTTTTGTTTTGTTTTGTTTACTAATCAGTGCCAGTCCATTCCAGCATTGCCCCATGCTAATTTTACAGCTGTATTTCAGGAAAACCATGTATCATTTTAGAGCAGTATCTGATCTCCATGAGCTTTTCTTTTGATTTTTCATCTCCAGTTGACACCCTACCAGAACACAGCGGCCTTTGTTGCTACCCAAATCCCTGTGCAGGCGGTACTTTTCCAGCATTTTCTCTCTGGATCCAGCCGGATTACTTTTCAATCGCACCAAGAGACTGAGAGAAACGAATCGCATCATATCTCAAATCCCCGGGGGGCTGAAACAGCTTCTGCTTTCCTTCTCTCTCACTCCATTCACCATCTATTAACCACAGCAGAACCTGCCACCATACACCTACCCACAATTCCCAGCCTCCATTGGACCAAATCACAGCCTGCAAGGAGAGTCATTGATTATTATTAGTGTGAAGTGTGAGAGTCTGCCACAACAGGTCCAGGCTACAGGGATTAAGGCAAAGTGGATTAAGTCTCCTTGCAATATTTTGAAATGCAATGTTATAGAAGAAGCAATACAACATCTGCAGGGGCTTAGAGATGCAACAGAAAGCACCAGAGACTGGAATGAGAAAAGTGAGAGAGAACCTCTGAAGGAAAGATGCATGTGAGTGAGTTTGTTTGGACTTAATCTTGCACTGACTAAGGAGTCACTCAGAGTCCTTTGCATTGTGTACCTAATCCTGGCAACTCATCTACTTCCTCCAGTTATTTCTCCTTTTTTTTTCCTTTAATGATGACCTTCCTGCCCATATCTATCGAGAACACCAGTGAAGTTTGATTTCTGAAAAAGTAAATTTAGCCCTAATCATTAACAGTGGATTTAATCTTTTCACATTTTTTAAAATACTACATAATTGCATGTGAGAGCATGAATGCTGGTGCCATTTCATTAGGCTCTATAATCCTGTCGACATAATTGAGCCATTTCACGTCTGATGAAGTACAACATGCTGTACCAGCTGGACCGCTATAAAAACACTGCTGGACTCCATTGCATGTGACGTATTACACTGTTTACACACAGTTTGAAGCCATATAGTTTTATAATGGGGATAGCATTTGTTTTTTTTCTTTTTTGTTTTTTTTTTATTTATTTTATTTTTTGTATTTGTTCATGGTGGGGTGTTACAAGAAATGTTTCAGAGTAAGATGCCCAGTAACTCAAGCTGTACTTATGTTGTACTGATAAAAAGTTATCAATGAATAATTAATAAATTAATAAAATAAGAGTAATTATTTTAAAATGTTTCACCAGAATAGCTTGAAAGAGGACCTGATAATCATGTCCTGGGTTTACTAATATCTTTACCAAAGTACAAACAATATACTGTATAAACATTTTTGGGGGCAAATCCAATTTGCAGTGAAGTAGATACCATTTCAAATATATGACGTAATGTAATAATCTATTAATCTGACCAGCATGGAGCAGTTACTGAACATGATTGAATGAATAAATGCTCAAAATGTTTTCTTTCTGTTGCTTTTGGAGTCATATCATATTGTAGTGTTCAAATTAAATAATTGCTATTTACTGCATCTTGGGCAGCTTTTCTATTTTTTACATAAATGTCCAAAAGAATATGATCTTACATTAATTATTTATTAATTAATATTATCACTAATTAATACTATCTCTATCTTAATAGTATGTATGTACTGAATATTTTAATAAATTTAATATTTTTTGGGTTTGTTTGTTTTTCTTTTTTGTAATACAATGCTGTTTACAAAACCACTTGAATAATCATGCAACTGCCAGAATCAGACAGTGGGTGTATTATGAGTGTCATGTTAACTTACTCAGTGATTTAAGTGCTAAATGCAAGTGTGAGGACAAATGCTAGTCCTACACACTGTAGTTACACTGCTATGTCAAACTACAGTTTTCATATATAATAATAAAGTACTATGATGCTGTTTTCCAAGGTGAAGCATGTATCCCCTCATGTTGTCTGATAGCTGAAATCTAATAATGCTAATGGCTGCCAGAAGTGTCCATCAAAACCATGTAACCACGGTTACATGAATGTGTCTTGTAATGGAGATTTTAATCACAAATGTGTTGTGTGAGTTTGTTATTGTTTAACATGTACAACCGGTTCATGGTCATGCACATCTCTGTGTTACAAAAAAAGTGCTTTATGAATTAAACAAACATGCTGGGTCAGCATGCATTATTATGGTCAATGCCCATACAATATTTGAGTTTTCCATGTTACTGAGAATTACATTTTTAAGATGTATGTGAGAAACAGAAAATGAGAATATGATAAATAAGCAAACATTGAGTTGCAAGCTAATTAGTTACTGATTGGTAGACTGGCAACTCTATGTAAATATATACTGTATGTTTGGCCATATAGTGTATTTATTATTATTTTATTAGTGTAGTTTATTAGATATGAACACAGATATTGAGGGAAAGGGTTGAGTATGTTTCTGCATCACTGTTCATTTGTTCTGGAAGGGTGAGTCTTTGGTGTTTTAAAAGGTTTTGAGGGAATCTGTTGACCATAGAGATCAGGATGAGCTGGGGCCCTGATGAGTGAATGTAAGTGGGTGAATTTCAATCCATTACTCTGTAAGCTAGATTCAAGGAACTGAACTCGATGCGAGCAGCTACAGGGAGCCAGTGGCTTGAGATGAATTTTGAGTTTTCCAATCAGTTAGAAGCTGGGCGTGTTGGTTTCATTTGTTTATCTAAGCTACAGGAAGGTTTAGATTGGACTTTAGGTCCCGTCACAACCCTGTCAGTTTCTATATTTGTTCACTGAGGGCGAATCTATTCGTCATCATCTTAAAAATGTTTTCACTGAATTCAATAGAGGGGTGAGTTAAGATTATATTTTCCTCACAGTTTCCACAATATTTTGTTTTGTAAATATGAGAAATTGCTGTGTTTGAACCACAGAATAGGCTTGTCCTTGAGTCAACCATGAAGTAATTGTAACAGTAAACATGAGAGCATTCATTCATTCATCTTCAGTAAACACTTTATCCTAGTCAGGGTCGTGGTGGGAGGTGGAATACAACCTGAATTGGATGCCAGTCCATCACAGAGAATTAAGTGTCACAATTTTATTTTTACTGTAAAATAAAATAAAAATACTGCATTCTTTTTTTTTTATTCAATTTTAAACTTTATTTATATCTGTTTTCTTATACATTTACTTCCACTGTCTTAATGTGAGCCATATGCATTTTGAACAGACATGAACTCTCTCACTGTGTTTGTGTGTGTACACCATTACAGTGTGTCTGTATTTCTGTCAATATTTAATGCCATTTGAGAATGGAGAAGTGGAAAAAGAGAGTTGTGACTTCCCTTATTTCCAGTAAAGCCAGTAGCTACATCATCTAGGTTTTCTACACACTATGAGGGCAGATTTAGTTAACAAGTCTGTGTTGCTGGGCAACGGTTTAATAAGGAAGAGAAAGACGGCCCTACTCTTTGTCTTCATCTTCATTCTTTTCCTCAATAAAACCAGTCAATTTACAAACCTAACAGTAAAGCTCTGTTCTTCTTTCTTTCACCTCTGCATGGCGCTGCATCTGATCTTAGGTTTTGGAGGAACGAAAAAAATCACTGCTGATGCCTCTCTAACCTCAACTTTTTTTCTCTCTTTCCAGAAGCCACAGCTTTATTTCCAGATTTCATGCCTTGAACATTTAAAATTTCTCCATTCATTTGCACATGCATTACAAATCCTATTTATTTGTAAATAAATAAGCTCATTTAAAAATAAATTTGTCATGAGCAAAGGTTAATCTGTGATTTTATAATATATAAACTATATTCAATATACAAGCATCATTGTACTCAATGGGAAAAATAAATAAACATAAATAAATAATGACTGAGCTTGGAGTACTGTCTGTATTGAGTTTTGCATGTCCTTCCCATGTCCATGTGGGCTTCCTCTGGCTTCTCCAGTTTGGCTACTCTATATTGCCCCTAGGTGTGAATGTGTGTGTGTGAGTGTGTGTGAGAGTGTGTGTGTGTGTGTGTGTGTGTGTGTGTGTGTGTGTGTGTGTGTGTGTGTGTGTGTGTGTGTGTGTGTGTGTGTGCGCATGTTGTCTTACGATGGATTGGCATCCCATCAAGGCTTTGTTCTTGCCTCATGTTCATGGGATAGCCTCAGGATCCACTGTGACCAGGATAAAGCCATTACTGAAAATGAATGATGAATGAATATATGGTTAAATAATGGAAAAAAAGTGCTTGTGAGCCAAAAAGAGGTGAAGATGTTTAATTTTGTTACCAAACAACCATGTAAATTTATTGAAAAACAGATGGTCTGTCCTAATAACTGATGAAATGCTCCCTCTACCATTTGGTTTATCATTTTAGTGTAGCACAGAATGCACAGAATGAAAGAATGCACAGACTTTTTGAGCAGTTTGGCTCTGGCAGACTACAATCTAGTGAGAGGTTTTTTATTTAGAAATGCAAAACCCGTGGGTGTTTTTTTTTTTTTTTTTTTTTTTTTTTTTTTTTAATTAGCTCTGGTAGGACAGGAGAAACTTAGACTGGTTGGTTGATTATATAATCTGTCTGACACTGACACACAAGGCACAAAGCCATAATGACTAGCCTAAGGGGTTAATTTGTCTCTCAATTTGTGATTATTTCCCGTAGACAACTTCATGAGACAACATAGAAGTATGAGTGGAAGATGTATTTATGTAACATATAAAATATATGCATATTAATAATCTTCTTTAAGATGAAAATTAAAAGATTTACATACCTCCTGATGTTACATATGTATCCTGCGGTAAGGGATAGATTTGATAATTTTTTTACTGAACAATAGCTTTATATGATAGAGTTTCATGTGATTTTTATGTTGCCATATTTGCAATCAAATTTCTGGCTTCACTGCACAACACAAACATACATTAGCTGGATGTGAAATTACAGCACAAACTTGCATTCACTAGATTTGCCTTATATATGGCTAAAATTACTCACCTTACTTCAGAAGATAATAAAAATTACCAAGTCAATAAAATAGGCTGTGATTCTTATGTATTTCCCCCCAAACAGCTGATTCCCCACACCATTACACCACCACCACTAGCCTGAAATTTTGACACAGTGCAGTTTGGATTCATGGATTCATGCTGTTGACACCAAATTCAGAGCCTACAATCTGCCTGTCACAGAAGAAATCTTCAAACTAAACCTCCAATTCCTGTTCTTGCCTGGAGTGGAACACGATGTGGTCATGTGCCTCTAGGTTTGTTCATTCCATTCTCATCAAGGCACAAGGTACTTCTGACTTATATCATCTTAATGAAGCACACACACAGCAACATTAATGCAATCAACAATTAATGTCAATCCCCTATTTGGTCTTCAAAATGGCAGCAATTATCAGAATCTGCCATATACATGTATTAGGAATTTTTCTTGGTGTTTGGTCACAACACGATACATTCAACACACAAATCACGGACAACAAAACACCCAACACAATTAATATCCAAATAGCTAAATATTGCACCTTAAGCAGAAATTAGTAGACTCAGTTCTAATTTATATTAGAGTAGAGGTAGAAATAGCAGCTGAATGCAGTTCAGAATGCATTAAATGGAGTGGTACAGTTGTGATATGTATATCACAATTGTACCACTCCATTTAATACAGGTGCATCTCAATAAATTAGAATGTCATGGAAAAGTTCATTTATTTCAGTAATTCAACTCAAATTGTGAAACTCGTGTATTAAATAAATTCAGTGCACCCAGACTGAAGCAGTTTAAGCCTTTGGTTCTTTTAATTGTGATGATTTTGGCTCACATTTATCAAAAACCCACCAATTCACTATCTCAACAAATTAGAATACTTCATAAGACCAATAAAAAAAAAACATTTTAGTGAATTTTTAGTGGCCTTCTGGAAAGTATGTTAATTTACTGTAAATGTACTCAATATTTGGTAGGGGCTCCTTGTGCTTTAATTACTGCCTCAATTCGGTGTGGCATGGAGGTGATCAGTTTGTGGCACTGCTGAGGTGGTATGGAAGCCCAGGTTTCTTTGACAGTGGCCTTCAGCTCATCTGCATTTTTTGGTCTCTTGTTTCTCATTTTCCTCTTGACAATACCCCATAGATTCTCTATGGGGTTCAGGTGTGGTGAGTTTGCTGGCCAGTCAAGCACACTGGTCATTTAGCCAACTTTTGGTGCTTTTGGCAGTGTGGGCAGGTGCCAGATCCTGCTGGAAAATGAAATCAGCATCTTCAAAAAGCTGGTCAGCAGAAGGAAGCATGAAGTGCTCCAAAATTTCTTGGTAAACAGGTGCAGTGACTTTGGTTTTCAAAAAACACAATGGACCAACACCAGCAGATGACATTGCACCCCAAATCATCACAGACTGTGGAAACTTAACACTGGACTTCAAGCAACTTGGGCTTGAACTATGAGCTTCTCCACCCTTCCCCCAGACTTTAGGACCTTGGTTTCCAAATGAAATACAAAACTTGCTCTCATCTGAAAAGAGGACTTTGGACCACTGGGCAACAGTCCAGTTCTTCTTATCCATAGCCCAGGTAAGACGCCTCTGACGTTGTCTGTGGTTCAGGAGTGGCTTAACAAGAGGAATACAACAACTGTAGCCAAATTCCTTGACACGTCTGTGTGTGGTGGCTCTTGATGCCTTGACCCCAGCCTCAGTCCATTCCTTGTGAAGTTCACACAAATTCTTGAATTGATTTTGCTTGACAATCCTCAAAAGGCTGTGGTTCTCTCGGTTGGCTGTGCATCTTTTTCTTCCACACTTTTTCCTTCCACTCAACTTTCTGTTAAGATGCTTGGATACAGCACTCTGTGAACAGCCAGCTTCTTTGGCAATGAATGTTTGTGGCTTACCTAGTGAACCAAACTGAGAGACCATTTTGAAGGTTCAGGAAACCTTTGCAGGTGTTTTGAGTTGATTAGCTGATTGGCATGTCACCATATTCTAATTTGTTGAGATAGTGAATTGGTGGGTTTTTGTTAAATGTGAGCCAAAATCATCACAATTAAAAGAACCAAAGACTTAAACTACTTCAGTCTGTGTGCATTGAATTTATTTAATACACAAGTTTCACAATTTGAGTTGAATTACTGATATAAATGAACTTTTCCACAACATTCTAATTTATTGAGATGCACCTGTATATCTATCTATCTATCTATCTATATATATATATATATATATATATATATATATATATATATATATATATATATATATATATATATAAAAAACGCATTTCACAAAAGTTATAAATTAATTTGCATTTTAATGAGGTAAATAAGTATTTCATCCCCTATCAATCAGCAAGATTTCTGGCTCGCAGGTGCCTTTTACACAGGTAACAAGCTGTGCAGTTTGTTACCTGTATAAAAGACACCTGACCACAGAAGCAATAAATCAATCAGATTCCAAACTCTCCACCATGGCCAAGACCAAAGAGCTGTCCAAGGATGTCAGGGACAAGATTGTAGACCTACACAAGGCTGGAATGGGCTATAAGACCATCGCCAAGCAGCTTGCTGAGAAGGTGACAACAGTTGGTGTGATTATTTGCAAATGGAAGAAACTGTCAGTCTCCCTCGGTCTGGGGCTCCATGCAAGGTCTCACCTCGTGGAGTTTCAATGATCATGAGAACGGTGAGGAATCAGCCCAGAACTACACGGGAGGATCTTGTTAATGATCTCAAGGTAGCTGGGACCATAGCCACCAAGAAAACAATTGGTAACACACTATGCTGTGAAGGACTGAAATCCTGCAGCGCCCGCAAGGTCCCCCTGATCAAGAAAGCACATGTACAGGCCCGTCTGAAGTTTGCCTGAATGATTCAGAGGAGAACTGGGTGAAAGTGTTGTGGTCAGATGAGACCAAAATCGAGCTCTTTGGCATCAACTCAGCTCAAGGAGGAGGAATGCTGCCTGTGACCCCAAGAACACCATCCCCACCGTCAAACATGGAGATGGGAACATTATGCTTTGGGGGTGTTTTTCTGCTAAGGGGACAGGACAACTGCACCACATCAAAGGGACGATGGACGGGGCAATGTACCGTAAAATCTTGGGTCAGAACCTCCTTCCCTCAGCCAGGGAATTGAAAATGGGTCGTGGATGGGTATTCCAGCATGACAATGACCCAAAACACACAGCCAAAGCAACTAAGGAATGGCTCAAGAAGAAGCACATTAATGTCCTGGAGTGGCCTAGCCAGTCTCCAGACCTTAAGCCCATAGAAAATCTGTGGAGGGAACTGAAGGTTCGAGATGCCAAACATCAGCCTCAAGACTTTAATGACTTGGAGAGGATCTGCAAAGAGGAGTGGGACACAATCCCTCCTGAGATGTGTGCAAACCTGGTGGCCAACTACAAGAAACGTCTGACCTCTGTGATTGCCAACAAGGGTTTTGCCACCAAGTACTAACTCGAAAGGGTCAAATACTTATTTCCCTCATCAAAATGCAAATCAGTTTATAACTTTTTTGAAATGCATTTTTCTGGATTTTTTTTGTTGTTATTCTGTCTTTCACTGTTAAAATACACCTACCATTAAAATTATAGACTAATCATTTCTTTGTCAGTGGGCAAACGTACAAAATCAGCAGGGGATCAAATACTTTTTCCCCCACTGTATATGTGCCCTCCACCAATATATGAGCAAAGAAGGCTGTGAAAAATTGTCTTTATTGTTTAACCTTTTGATCTTTTGTTCAAAAAAATCACAAAAATACTCTGCTCTCGTGAATATCAAACAATTACAAACAAAACACAGGTTTATCAAAAAATATATATAAATATAGGTGTGCAACAATTGTTGGCACCCCTATGAAATCATATGAGAAAAATATATTTGAAGTATATTCCCATTGATATTTTACATTTTTTATTAGTACACCTGAGGTAACACATAAGCCAAATTCCCTTAGTCATTCATAACAATGGGTAAGACCAAGGAATATAGCTGTGATGTGAGATAAAAGGTTGTTGTGCTTCACAAAATGGGAAGTGGCTATAAGAGAATAGCACAAGCATTGAAAATGCCCACTTCCACCATCAGGGCAATAATTAACAAGTTCAAGTCAACTGGAAATGTTATGAATCAACCTGGAATTGGACGCGTGTCTACAGTTGCAATCAAAATTATTCAATCCCCATTGCAAATCAGGTTTATTGTCAAAATTTACAGACGATTCTACAGGGCCATCACAGTCACCTGACTTTTTGATTTGAAGAAGGCAGTTGCAGCACGCAAACCCATAAATATTACTGAACTGAAGGCCATTGCTCATGAGGAATGGGCTAAGATTCCTCAGGAACGCTGCCAGAAGCTGGTGTCTGGCTATGCATCTCATTTGCAGCAGGTCATAACAGCAAAAGGGTGCTCTGCTAAGTACTAAAGATACTTGCCATGAAGGGGTTGAATAATTTTGAGACTGGAGAAGTCATTATAAGTTGCATTTTCAGTTGAATTTGGGGGAGCCACTTGAAGCATTCGTTGTGTTGAACTATTTCAATTGTTTTTGTTTGATTTGTTAATTCCTTGCCCTGTTCATGTTGTTTGTGCATTGCCTGACCATTGCCATTTTTCGACTTTGTTTTTGCCTCATGTTTTGGATCTGGTTGTAAGCTTTCTAAATAAAGCTGTTGTGTACCTGTATCTGTGTCCATATTGGCTGCCTAATAATAATAATAATAATAATAATAATAATATTAATAATAATAATAATAATAATAATCAAGTATCTAGTGCAGGAACCATGAATACAATTATTCCTATAACAGTGTGATGTCACATGAAAGAATAAAATGTGTGGTGCAGGTGAATGGATGCTGGAGTGAAGCAGACCTTTACTTACACACACACACACACACACACACACACACACACACACACACACACACACACACACACACACACACACACACACACTAATGTGACAAACTCAATGTTTCTATCCTCCATTAGCCTGACTGTCAACCACCCTAGCTGTCTACTGTACCATTCTACCTGATATACATTCTTTAAAAAAAAAAATCTTAAATCTAGAATCCTTTAGAGCTGTCATTATATGAACCACTATATGATTGTCTTTCATGTGGAAATCTTTAAAGGGACTATGTGCATCCAGGCACATCATTTTGAAAAGGTTAAGAACCCTGAACTATGCAAAGTACCCATGATTTTTTTTTTCTAAGCATGTCTGTCTGTCTTTCTCTCTATCACTGTATTTCTCTCCATCTACAGTGCCAGTCTCTCCTTCTCCATTTGTCTATTTTTGTCTTTCACTATTTCTTTTCTCTTTCTTTTTAATTTTTATCACTCTCACCACAATTTACTTTCTATATATATTTTTATATTGCTCTTCATTCCTCTAGTATTTCTGTCTGACTTTCTTCATTTGTTTATTTTCTATGTATGTCTGACCCCTTCTTTCTGTCTCAGTTTTTTCCTCTCCCTCTATTTAAATGTCTGTTTTGTTCTGTATCTCTTTATGTAGTTTCCTTTCTGCTGCTTTTTTCTGTGTTTCTCCGTTTTACTCTGTCTCTTTCTCTTTTCATATACAACTTTCTCTCTGTCTCTTTGTCTTTTCATCTTCAATGGTATTTGTTGTACATTTTTTTTCTCTTTCTCTATATTTATTTCCTTTCTGTTTCACTCTCTTTGTCTTTTTCTTTCGCTGTCTTACTCCCATGGATAACCTCTATCTCTCTAAGTAGTCTTTCAGCCTTTCTTTCTGCTTCCTCTCTCTTTGAATGATCGATCTGATTTCCTTAAATGGCAGACGCCCCTCCATCTCTCCACACTCTTAAGTGCTATGACATTTGGGAAATGAAGGTATTTAGAGAGACTGTTTAATTTTCCACACTGGGCTGATGACTCAGGCCACGTCTATCCTACAGTAAGATGTCTTCAGTGTTAACTCTTCCCTCGCTAAGGTGATATGTGTGTGTGTGTGTGTGTGTGTGTGTGTGTGTGTGTGTGTGTGTGTGTGTGTGTGTATTAAAGTGAGAGACATTTCTGCTGTTTAAAGCAGCCAGCAAATCATCCTATAATACTGCTAGTGAGGCTTTGTGTTCTCACAGATGAGTTATGACATGCTATCGCATGCTCATAAAGAGCTGATTTGTCTATATGGCACTGCATGACAAAGCTGAGCTGTGCGTTAGATGATCTATGAGAGCAGATTTGTCCTCAATTAGATGAAATGATTATTTCTGCATGTTAAATCGTGTGTGTGTGTGTGTGTGTGTGTGTGTGTGTGTGTGTGTGTGTGTGTGTGTGTGATTCCTATATGGTATTGTCAAATGTGACTGTCCAATTCTTTAAAATATTGCATTTAATTTTGTAACTATTACTATTTGAATATTTTTCATTAAGATTGAATTGCAAGGAGAGGAGTTTTAATAATTGCTTTCTGGAAATTGTTACCAATATATTTTAAAATTATATTTATGTATTGGTTTCACAATTTGTTACACATTTTGCAAAATGTGCTAAAGTATTTAACCACAAAGTTTAAGAAATGTTTTTTTGATTGACTCATAGTAGAAGATTGAGTTAGAACATTGGGTTTATTTATTTATTTTTAAATTTATTTATTTATTATCTTATCTGCTTATGTGTTTACTTTTTTTCCCTCTGAATTCAAAGTAAAATCAGTTCTGCACTCAAGATCATATGTGACCATATCTGTGATCTGTATGAGCAATTTTATCACTCATACTCTGTGTGCGTGTGTGTGTGTGTGTGTGTGTGTGTGTGTGTGCACATACTGAACCTATGAGAAAAGATTCCAGAGAGCTCATCATTATGGAGAATCACCTCCACTAATCTACGCAGATGAAATCATTTCAGACTGATTAGATCCATAGCACCATATGGACATCCATCTGCGACCCAGACAGAGAAAACAGCAGAAAGAACAAAGACCAGAGAGAGAGAGAGAGAGAATGGAAGAGGAGAAAGAGAGAGGGTGTGAAAGTGACGGGGGTCAGAGAGTGCCTCAGAGGGCGATATAGCTCAATTCAGTTTGTGGGTTTTTTCTTTTTTTTTTCTCTTTAATCTGATCAGAGGCCTGGTTAAGCGGTCCAGAACTGTCACATGCCCTGATGTGTTATACACACATACACACATGCACAAACTCCTATTATTCTGCCCAGAGCAGGGCTGCCAGGCATTCATAAACTTTTTTACCCAGCTGTACTATGAGAAATCGAATTTCATGGAATAATCTGTTATGAATCTACACAACATAGCCCACAATATTGAAGAAGGGGGTAAAACCAGTATAACTGATTTTATTTACAATTATAAAATACCAAAGTAATTAGATGACTATTCACCCACTTTGCTGTGAAACCCCTAAATTAATTCTCATGTAACCGTAGACTCCTGAGTTTGTACATACATAAACATTATACATTATGAAGACCAAAAAGCTATTAAAACAAGCCCAGGACAAAGTTCTGGAAAAGCAAAAAATCAGGGTTTCGTAACAAAACAAAACAAAACAACTGAGCATCCTACTGACGACTGTTAAATTAATTATTTAAAAGAATATGACATAGCCAACACTCACTGACATACTGACTCACTGACACACTGAGATAGGCTAGAGGAGGACATACACCAAAGTTCAGTGACCAGGTATGGAGGGCATTAGTCACAGAAGGAGGCCAAAGGTAACGTTTATCATGATGCTACCACCACCATGCTTTACCGTGGAGATTGTTTTTTCAGAGTGATGAGCAATGTTTGCTTTCTGTCAAAAATAGAGCTTTGTGCCAGGGCCAAAAAATTCAATGTTGATCTCATCACCCCAGAGAACTTTTTACTCATATTTGCTCATGTATTTGGATTTCATGTTGCTTGCAACTCTTCCATAAAGCCCAGCTTTGTGGACTGCACAGTCTCTGGTTGTCTAGTGAACAGGTTCTCCCATCCGAGCCATGGATCTTTCCAGCTCCTGAGTTATGCTGCGTTCGACTTACCTTAGAACTCGGAACTACTTCATTTTCGATCTGTATGCATTTGTGCCACTACCTTCTCAAAACAGCAATCTGTATATGTGTTATAAATGTAACAAGTGAATATGTCTGTATGTAGATTGATCTAAATGAAATATTTGTAGATAGATTTTATGGTTCATGCTGTGAATAGCCATGCTGACTTGACCTGATTTGCTGTTCCCTATCAAAAGCTACTCTCGATGATGCGCATCAAACGCTAATGAGAAAATTCTTTGTTCGACCGGTTACGAAGTATGTGTGTCAAATACGCCAAGAATTTGGCCTAAATAACCTCGGTGAGTTACGTCATTGATAACGTGCACCTGGAGGTTATAAATAGACATGAAACAGGCATACCTTCAGCTTTTTTTGTCTTCGAGACGCTGAGTGCGAGCACTGCGAGAGAGCACCGCCTCTGAGTGCTCCTCATGCGACGACAAGGCGTATCGGGAACTACTCGAGGTAGTGACTAACGTGGTGGCTAGGCTTAAGTTAGACTGGTCACAGGAGCATGAGAACCCCAGGCACTCCAAACTAGATGACAGATTTCTGTCGGGTGGCCAAGGTGAGAGATCCCAATATCGATCTCCCCCCCTTTTTCCCAGACCTCCATAGGAGTTATCTTGCTCATGGAGTAAGCCTTACTCCCCGCGTAACTTTGATGTCGATCTATTCGACTATCGTGGGTGCTAAGGCGCATGGGTATGTGACGATGCCTCAGGTTGGGGAGACGCTCGCGGCTATCTCTCCCCTGGGAGCGCGTCGTCACTTAAGAAGCCTATCCTCCCCACCAAGACTTACAGGGTAACATTGTCGCTGGTGGGGAAGGCATTTCAAGCAGCGGGTCAGGCTGGTGCTGCCCTGCACACCATGGCGGTTCTGCAGGCGTTCCAGGCTGACCTGCTGAAGGACCTGAGCATGGGCGGCAGTATTAGTGAGGAGGCATTTTTCAGAGCTTGCCCATTCTGTGGCGCACCTTTTGCACACTCGCTTTTCACGCTCCAGAACGAATCCCGACCTCGACAAAAAAAATAATAAATAAAAAAAATAAATAAAACGTCACTCTTCAAAAATTTGATGAGTTTCTTCACTGTCATGCTCAGGCGTCAGGGCTGTCGGCCACCCAGCCCCGACCCAATCCGGTCTTTCTGCGGCGAGAGTCGCAGAAGCAGAGTGTGGTGAGCCGTTTGCCCCTCATAGGGACTGGGATAGCGACCTCAGCAGCCCAGTAAGAGGCCGGACCTCAGGACGATCATTTCGTCCAGGGAAAAGTCCTGAGGGTCAAGTCCTCGGTACCATGAGGGTGTGCCCCTCCAGGGAGGAGCGTGAGAAGTTCCAACGGAAGTAGACGCTCCTTCCTGGCACCCTCAGGCCACTGGTGTTTCGGGAAACAGCGGCCTCCAGCCAAACGTTAGGTGTTCGGTTTCCTCCTGCCATGCTTCAGGACACCAGACACCTAACACCTCCCCATCTAAGCAAAGTGTCAAAACTAGTGCCCCCCTCAGAGAAACTGGTAGCGTGGAAGCTACTGCCAAGTATCTCTCCATGGGTAGAAAGGACTGCAGAGAAAGACTACAGGATTCAGTTTGCATATCGGCCTCCGCGTTTTAACGGCGTGGTCTCCACTTCTGTGAAACTGGAACGAGCCCATTTTTTGACACAGGAATTGCAAGCTCTGCTGGACAAAGGGGCCATAGAACGTGTTCCCCTACCAGACAGAGAGGCAGGCTATTACAGCCAGTATTTTTTGGTTCCCAAGAAAGATGGGGGGTTGCGTCCAATTTTAGATCTTCGCGGGTTGAACCGCTACCTCAGAACATACAAGTTCAAGAGCGTGACGATCAAGATGATTGTGTCTCAGATCCAGCCAGGGGACTGGTTCGTCACAATCGATCTCAAGGACGCATATTTTCATATAGAAATCTTGCCACAACACAGGAAGTTCCTGAGGTTCGCTTTCGGGGGCGAAGCTTACCAGTATCGGGTTCTTCCATTCAGCCTAGCTCTGTCACCTCGCACATACACGAAATGCATGGATGCAGCACTGGCTCCTCTGTGACTCCAGGGCATCCACATTTTAAATTACATAGACAACTGGTTGATTCTGGCTCAGTCTCAAGAGCTGGCGCTTCGACATCGGGATGTTGTCCTAGCTCATCTCGAATCTCTGGGGTTGAGACTCAGCGCCAAGAAAAGCATTCTCTCTCCTGCTCAGAGGACAACGTATTTGGGGGCTGTATGGGATTTGATCATGATGCAGGCACAGCTTTCTCCTGTGTGCTTCGAATCCATTGTAAATGCCCTAAAGAATATCAAGCTAGGCCAGATAATTACGATTTACTTCTTTCAGAAGCTTTTAGGTCTCATGGCAGCTGCATCCATGGTGATACCCTTGGGTCTCCTGCACATGCGATCATTTCAGTTGTGGCTCAGAGCCAGGGGATTTCATCCAAGGGCCAATCCCCAGATGCAATAAGGGTCACGCGCCAGGGGCTTCGTACCCTTTCTATGTGGTTCAGTCCCCGGTTTCTGACTTTGGGTCCCACTCTAGGTCCGTGTTGTCGTCGCAAGATGCTAAGGACAGACGCTTCCCTCATGGGTTGGGGTGCAGCCTTGGGTGGCCGTCCAGCCCAAGGGATCTGGAGAGGTTATCTTCTTGACTGGCACATCAATTGCCTCGAAATGATGGCTCTATTTCTGGCCCTGAAATACTTCCTCCAGCAGTTAAGAGGCTTCCATGTCCTTGTGCGGGTGGACAATACGGCAGTAGTCTCTTACATAAATCACCAGGGCGGACTGTGTTCACGCCGCTTGAACAGGCTAGCGCAGTAGGTCCTGCTGTGGGCACAGGATAAGTTCCTATCCCTCAGGGCGATTTACATCCCTGGGTATATGAATGTGGGAGCAGACTTGCTGTCCAGACAAGCTGTGACACACGGGGAATGGAAACTCCACCCCGAAGTAGTCTGTCAAATCTTTGCTTCACAGGAGATGGCACAATGTCCCCTCTTCTTCTCTCTGACTTCTCCAGCTCCCCTGGGTCTGGACGCCATGGCTCATGCATGGCCCAGACAGAGTCTTTACGCGTTTCCTCCAATCGCTCTGCTCCCGGGAGTCCTGGCCAAGGTCCATCAACAGGGGTTTCACCTCTTATTTATAATGCCCCATTGGCCGACCAAAGTATGGATCTCAGATCTAATATCTCTCCTCGATGGCTCGCTGTGGCGATTCCAGTCAGGAAAGATCTCCTATCTCAGGCACAGGGGACAATATTTCATCCCCGGCCCGAGCTCTGGAACCTTCACGTCTGACCCCTGAGGGGGACCAGCTAAGGGATGCTGGGTTCCCTGCCGACGTAGTAGAGACCATTCTAAGTGCCAGGGCCCCCTCCACTAGAAGAAGTTATGACTTCAAATGGCACATTTTTGAAAATTGGTGTATGGCGCACCACGTAGACCCAGTTCACTGCCAAGTGGTTTCAGTGCTGGAGTTCCTGCAAGGGAAATTATCCTCAGGCACATGTCCTGGTACTCTCAGAGTCTATGTGGCTGCCATTTCGGCTTGCCATGCTCTAATTGATGGGGTTTCTGTGGGAAAGCACCCTCTAATCGCTCGCTTCATTCGTGGAGTCAAGCAGTTGAGACCATCCACGAGAGCTACAGCTCCTTCGTGGGATTTAGCTATAGTGCTTGAGGGTCTGGCCGGCACCCCTTTCGAACCATTAGAGTCAGCACCTATCAGGTGTCTGACCCTAAAGATGGTTTTTCTAATGGCTATTACTTCTGCGAAGAGAATTGGGGATTTGCAGGCTCTGTCAGTCCCGCGGTCCTGCCTAGACTTTGCCCCTGGGCTGGTCAAAGCTATCTTGCATCCTCACCCTAATTACCTCCCGAAAGTTTCATTCTCGACCATGCATCCGGTTGTTCTTGAAGCCTTCTGTCCTCCACCTTTCATGACTACGGAGCAGGAAAGACTTCACTTACTGTGTCCAGTATGTGCTCTTCAGATTTACATCCACCGCACAAGCCAGTGGCGTAAGTCGGAGCAGCTCTTCATATGCTATGGAGGCCGCAAACGGGGGGCGGCAGCCACTAAGCAAATGGTGTCTCATTGGGTGAGGGATGCCATTGCCCTAGCCTACGAGGCGCATGGTCAAGCTTCACCACTAGGTGTTAGGGCTCATTCAACCAAGGGGGTTGCATCTTCTATGCCTTTGGCAAAAGGTGTGACGCAGCAGGTTGGTCCTCTCCGCACACATTTGTCAGATTCTATAGTTTGGATGTCCATGATACTCCGGGCTCACATGTCCTTGAGTCAACATCCCTTAGGCATGTCTGAGACCTTCTTCAATGTTTGTGCGCACACACTACACAACCTTGGGGGCTCAGACACTTCCAGTGCGGCGGCGTTGGTATTCTCGTTCCCATTAGCATTTGATGTGCAGCATCGAGAGTAGCTTTTGATAGGGAACGTCTCGGGTTACTTGACTGTAACCCTGTTCCCTGAAAAAGTAGGAACGAGATGCTGCGCCTCAATGCCGCACTGCAGAAGTGTCTGGCGTCTCTCAGACAAAGTGTAACCTGAAGGTATGCCTGTTTCGTGTCTATTTATAACCTGCCGGTGCACGTTATCAATGACGTAACTCACCGAGGTTATTTAGGCCAAATTCTTGGTGTGTTTGACACACATACTTCGCAACCGGTCGAACAAAGAATGTTCTCATTAGCGTTTGATGCGCAGCACCTCGTTCCCGCTTTTTCAGGGAACAGGGTTACAGTTAAGTAACCCGAGATGAACTCTGAGTTGAGGAGCCCATCCCTAGTTCTCAAGTAGGAAATCTGAGTTAAGGTGTTATGGTGTTTTCTTTGTTTTTTCCTAGTCAAAGGTCAAAATTTATGATTCAAATTCAGCATTACCCTTGGTGGTTGGCCTCCTCTATGCAGAGCTACGGTTGTGCCATATTTTTTCCCCCTATTTTTTAATAATGCATTCATTGGTGCTCGGTGGGATGTTAAAAGCATTTGCATGTATTACACACACAGTTCATGCAGTCATTGATCACACACATTTCCCACCTCACACATGCTTCACTGTGCATCACACAGTCAATGCTGCCCCTTATTGTGTGTGTTTGTGTGTCAAAAGAACACCCAGTCTTAGCAACAATCATAGCATATGTTCCACTCTTTCAATCACGCAACACCTACAAAACAATATCACCCCTGATAAAAACGTTTGCCAGTCAAAGCACGTGTGTGTGTGTGTGTGTGTGTGTGTGTGTGTGTGTGTGTGTGTGTGTGTGTGTGTTCTGTTAAGCCGGCCTTAATTACCCAAGAATCTAAGCTTGGAATGGATCCAAGAAAATCAGTTGTCAGTTTTCATCAGCTTCTCGAAAAATGGCTGTATTGGGTATCACACACACACACACACACACACACACACACACACACACACACACACACACACACAAATGTAATTGCAGCAAAAAATTGCTCAAGCAAGGAATAAAATGGCAAAAGTATCAATATGTCTGAGTTACATGTGACAAGGCAATGCATCTCTTTCATTCCACAAACACCAAACCATGAATTGACCCTGTGTGTGTGTGTGTGTGTGTGTGTGTGTGTGTGTGTGTGTGTGTGTGTGTGTGTGTGTGTGTGAGAGAGGGGGTGGGGGGGGATACATTTAACTTCTTATTGCCCTACATAGAGCAACAGTGACAGATCATCTTGCTTTATTCAATACAGATCCATAGCTCCTCATTTAACAAATGTGTCTTAGCCAACTGGAGCCTTCCATTCCCATCACATGACCTGCAGTGTTATGACCTCTGAGCTGCTATAAGACAAATTACATCGCATTTATGAAACAGAAATGATTTCCATGTTGGCTTAGTTCGGTGGAGGAGAGAAGTGAAGCAATGTGTAATTTGTTTAAGTGTGTCAGCTGCTGTAGAATCTGAGGTACAATAAAAGGAAAAGTCGATGGAAGGCAGCAATAGGCCGTGCGCCTATTAGCATTCGAGACAGAAATATAAAAATACCAGCCTGATCAATGATGCACAGCTCTGCGAATGGGAAAACAAAATCAATGTACGGCAGCAATCAGAGATTTAGATTTCTTTGAAATATGAGCTTCTGTGCTTTCACAGATTTGTAGACTTGTGGGAATTCTGGTAAATGAAGTCCAGCAGGAATTTTGCTCAGTGTGATTGCTCTCCATGTACTCCTTTCTCTTTCCTTTTATCTCTCTCTCTCTCTCTCTTGTTTACTTTTTCTCTATTTCTCTGTTTCTTTCTCATTGCCTTTATATCTATCAATCTCTTTTTGTGTCTATCTCCCATCCTCTCTTTCTCATTTTTTTCTGTTTCTTTCTTTCTCTCATTACTCTGTCTCACTGTTGTTGTTTTTTTCTCTCCTTTGACTTCTTATTGTCTGTTTCTCACTTTGTGCCTCTTGGCACTTTTCTTCATGTCTGTCTCCCTTTGTGCCTTTCTCTTGTTGGTTTCCTTCTGTTTCTTTATCTTTAGTTTTTCTGTATCTCTGATACACACACACACACACACACACACACACACACACACACACACACACACACACACACACACACACACACACAATGTGTGGAAAAACGCTGACGCAGGTTACAGTTCATGCCATTTCTCTTTTTACAGTTTGTGTGTGTAATGTTGTACATTTAAATTACATTTAGTCACTAGGTGAATTCTCCTATTCAGATCAACTTGCAAAACATGCAGTATCTGAATCCACAGCAAAGCAAATCTGTAATGATTCATATCCTTTAAGACTAGAGACTAATGGTAATTAGTACTCGGGGCAATTCAAAGGAGAATTCAAACCTACTGGCATAGACAGTAAATACAAAGAAGTTCAAAAAATGGTAATATGAACACATTCAGAGATGACAGTAAAAGTATTACCCTTGAAATTGTTTGTAGTAATCACACAGGTCTTCTGTACATGATGCTGCATATAGCACATATCCTAGCAGTTCTTAGCAGAACAACTGTTCCTTAGGCCAAGCAGACACTGTGTGATTTTAGAATTTTTTTTTTTCGATGGCCACTGCTCACACTGCATGTGTAAATTTCCAACCCTGTAGGGCCAAAGCTTGAAATGTTTTACGCTTACATTGAACAGTCCAGTTGATATACATGCCATTGGTCTGGCTATTTAAATTTGAGAAAAAAAACGTCTGAAAGCTTTTTTCTTCTCAAAGCTTTGATGGATTTGTCAAGAGTTCAGGTATAGTGCACTTGTTCACTCATAAGATTCATGATTCACCGTTTCAGCTGAGTTTATAATAAAAGCAGCTGAAAGTGCTTTCATACCTATTAATCTATTTTGTGAGCCTGAATCAAAGTGAAATATACGTTTGGTATTTTTGCTTTATTTGTTATTTACTTTGTTTTACACTGTACAAAATGAAACAGCCAACAGAAATGCACAGATAGAAAAATGTAAACAAACAAGTGTACATAGAAATCACAAGAATCCCCAGCTAAATAAATTATTATATACTTATATTAATAACTAGCTTTTATTTTCTCTTTTTTCAGAACACATTGTGTTTCTGTTGCACTACAACTCTGTCTTTTGGTTCAGTTTATCACCTTGCTTCTACAAAAAACTATCTGCCCACAAATAATGCTGGATACTGTCTGTTTCACGTTCGGCAGTTCAGGGTCGAATTTATTTTCTCACAGCAATTGAACTACGCTGGAGCCAGACCAAGATCGCCTCACTCAGACACTCTTGGACTGGTAGTTTGGTCCGCAAAAAAAGTTTTTTCTCTGTTCCTCCTAGTCTTCATGAAAAAATATCACATAAGCAAGTACACTATATGGCCAAAAGTTTGTGCACACCTCACCATCACACCTACAGTATATGTGGTTCTTCCCAAACTGCTTCCACAAAGTTGGAAGCACACAATTGTATAGACTGCCTTTGTATGCTGTAAGCATTATGATTTCACTTCACTGGAACTAAGAGGCCCAAACCTGTTCCAGCATGACAATGACCCTGTGCACAAAGCAAGCTCCATGAAGACATGGTTTGAGAAGGTTGGAGCAGAAGACCTCATGTGTCCTGAACAGAGACCTGAACTCAACTCCACTGAACTCCTTTGGGATGAACTAGAACACCATCTGCACCTCAAGCCTTCTCATCCAACATCAGTACCTGACCTCACTAATGCTCTTGTGGCTGAATGAGCATAAATCCCCACAGTCATGCTCCAAAATCTAGTTGAAAGCTTTCCTAGAAGAGTGGAGGTTATTATAACAGCAAATGGGATTAAATCTGGAATGGGCTGTTCAACAAGCACGTATGGCTGTGATGGTCAGGTGTCCACAAACCTTTGACCATATAGTGTATGTTGTTGCCACAGCTTGACCAATCTGGCCTCCATGCATTATGTATATTGTGTCTATACAATAATAAATACAACTACAGACTACAGTGCTATTCAGAACTTGTGTGAGAGTTGCACACACAGGGTGGAGTTTGCGATTCTGATTCTGGACTTAAGCCTGCTTTTCTTGCACAATATTAGCTCAAGTGAGGAACATTGTGTCCAGTAAGTCCAGCACCACTAACTGACAATTTGATGTAACCACAACATTCATATTTCAGGTTCATGGTTCAATTATTTCAGGTTCAATTATGGAATGCCATTTAAGGCCTAATAAATAGCCTATCAGGTGCACATAGTATTATTTCATGACCTTGATTTAGAATCCTGTGGCTTTATTAAAAAAAAATAATAATTAATTTTAAAAAATAAAAATTAAAAAAAAAAAACTTTGTTGGTGCTGGATCAAGTGCTATTTTGTAAGCTATAACGAGTGTGGAAGTCAAATTAAAGTAAAATAAAATTACTAGAACTATTCATGCAGCAATTTATTGACAATATACTAAACTCCTATTAGTTTATTTTAAATGCTCATCATCATCTTATTTACAGTATTTGTGATCATATTAGTCTTTTTTCATTTTTAAATTGTCTCATTTCATGTTACATCATATTACATTTGACAGCAAATAAATAAATGCAATTTCCTTCTTCAGTCCACATTTTCTATCCCTTTTCCTTTTCCAGGCCTAAATGCGAGTACTTGTGTTTAAAGTTGGTGGTCTAGACACTATTGAAAAACCCCATCTCGCCCAGGTAATTTGCATAAACTGAACACACTCAGAAAATCAATTTAAGCAGGTGTTTAACCCATTCATGAAGCCACAAAACTTTACCCACATAAATACTGACATTTAATTTTGGACTGACATGCAACGTTTGGACTTCAAATCTGAAAACTTGACAGATGGATGCACAAATTTTGGCAAATCAGATTGAAATCAGATTGAAAAACTGTTCCCACTGCAAGATGGTCTACCAAATATCTGACATGTCCAACAGCTCAACTGGAAATTGTTTGGGTTAATCAACCATCACAACCCCCATCATACTGCACATGAAAAAATTCTGATACATCTCAAATTCAGCCTCTTCTAAAACTATATCAGTAATGGCCTAGTTGGCTTTAAAATGGCCTTAAATCACACTGTGTACTGGGTTAAAGTGGTTGGTCATTAATCATGTTCTAGCTGTAAACGTCTAAGTGTGAAGGCCATTTACCCTGTCTCAATCTCTTTATTATTTTCTCGGACTGAATGTAATGCAGGTTGCCATTCATTCTGTATAATACGGTTAAATTCCAGGCTCATTCCCTTGCCGTTTCTGCAGTGCTGTGCATGCAGAATTAGCACTGGGTATCAGATTGCACACCGACACTAAGCCTCTAGCTAATATCGTATAGCGTTCTTTGAAATGTTAGAAGATGGAAGATGCATTCCAGTAAAGGTGATCATAACAATCCAAAATTACCATTCAAGCCAAAGAGATGAGCTTGCCTCACTCCAGAGACCTTGCTTGACACTTTTACAAGATCATTTTGCCTGTTTTTATTTTGCAAGCTCAGACTTCCAAACCAGAACACAACATAAAAAGGTTCTAAATAGAGCAGTAAAGGTAATAAAAGGGATGCATGGTTTATAAACAGTTACATGCACAGTATTTCATACTTTTTCAGCTTTTACCCTACCATAATCAACCGATATAGCGCCTATAACGCGATGTTTCTTAGATTTATTTCTTGGTGGCAAGCATTGAATGCTCAAAACACACCACAATAAACTTACAATTCCCATGCGACAACAGTATGTATTAGAAAGTGTAACTCACAGTACTCTACAGTGTGTGGTTCTATTAAAATGTAGGTCTGTTCCTTTGGAGTATGTAATGTTCTCGTAGGTAATAAATGTCTGTGATTGCATGTGAGAACCAAAACAGACCTTACTTACTACTGAATAGCATAGCTAGCTGAATAAGAATAAACAGCAAATGGCTAGCATGTTGTGACATAAGATTATGTTATGACATAACATTATAAGGATTATGTTAACTAATTAATTTTAACCTCAAAATGATTAAAACTGAGGGCAAGGTGGCTTAGTGGTTAGCACGTTTGCCTCATGCCTCTGGGGTTGGGGGTTCAATTCCTGCCTCTGCCCTTTGTGGGTGGAGTTTGCATACCCCCTGTGTTTCGGGGGTTCCTCCGGGTACTCCAGGTTCATCCACCAGTCCAAAGACATGCATTGTAGGCTGATTGGCATTTCAAAATTGTCCGTGGTGTGTGAATGTGTGTGAGATTGAGCCCTGCGATGGGTTGGCACCCTGTCCAGAGTGTTGCCCGCCTTGTGCCCCAAGTCCCCTGGGATAGGCTCCAGGCCCCTGCGACCCTGTGTAGGATAAGCAGTACAGAAAATGGATGGATGATTACAACATACAACAAGCAGTTCACTTACATTTGTATACTCACTCCTCAGAATGTCAGCTTGACTTTGCTCTGTGATAATTATCATAACTTATAAGGAACTCTGGTTTAGTGAACAGAATCGTGGGATTTCCTACAATGAGGAGGGCACATGCAAATTTGGCCTTAATAAAAGAATTCAAAGGCAGCTGCCTTCCAAATGGGACAGCCTTTATCTCTGGTAGTGTGAAACACACAGACACACACACACGCAATCGCATGCACGCACACGCACTCACCACACTCATTCTCTCACTTCCTCTTTTTCATTTTCCCACTCATCCATTTTCTCCTCCGTCGTCCCAGCTGCTCTGCTCTCATCAGTAATAAATTCAGGATTATGGTGGAGTTTACACACACTATCTGAGCGTCAAAGACCACTGCAACCCACCTACCACACACACGCACACACACACGTACACACGCACACATGCACACACGCACACACACACACACAGTGTATTACACACAGAGGACTGTTTGCTTTCCAACTCTTTCTCTTTTAATTTATCTCTTTCTGCTTCGCTTGGCTTTCTCTTCTTGTTTCCCTCTGTTCTCTCCGAATGCCTGAAAATTTGATTTACGTGAAATAACAGTGAAATGAAAGGAAAGAAGGACAGAAAGGCAATAGAGAGTGAGAGATAAAGTGAGAGAGAGAGAGAGAGAGAGAGAGAGAGAGAGAGAGAGAGAGGCATGAGGAACAGGAGTGGCACACACTATCTAATATCTCTGTGTAAACAGTAATTAGCTGAGCCAATCATCTTCAAATCAATACTAGGCTTAGCAGTAGAGCTTTCATCACACACACACACACACATACACACACATACACACACATACACACACTGAGGTCAGAGGTGATAGGTCACAAGCTTTCAATAATGTACTGCACTCTCTCTCTCTCTCTCTCTCTCTCTCTGTGTGTGTGTGTGTGTGTGTGTGTGTGTGCGCACACACATTTGCAATTACAACCAAAGCTTATTTTTCATCTAAAGCAGATCTATATTAATCTGATACATATTAAAATGAATTAAACAATTTTATTAAATGAAATTGAAAGCATTTACAATGGTAATCTTTTCCAATTAGTCAAGAGGAGAGGGGGAAAAAAGTCTTAACATTTGATTCATGCAGAACTGTCTAAAGAGGGGCCCAGACGCCATGCTCGAAGGAACTGTGCAAACTAAATTAGCATGTCTAATTAGCTCTAAATCCTTGACAGTTTAATGTGTGAGATTTAAGTAAAAGTCAAAAAGAGCTCATTGCTGCTCAAATACATTAAGTACGTGTGTAAACTGAGTTATTAGTTTATTAGATATATACCTACATTGCAGATAATAAACTGGTAACTCAGTGTAAATTAGATAAAAACCTGTATACACTGAGTGATCAGATGATTAGGTACTAAACAGGTAAAACTAATAAACTGGTAACTCATTGCAGCATTTCAATGAGATGCATGCTAATATTGACATAGTGGTTGCGCATAATAATTCAGTCTCTCCAAGATTTTGCAATCATAGAAATTAATGCAAAATCAAGCAAACTCCACAATATTCGGAAGAGCTTGCAATTTTTCAAAATTACCACAGATTTGGGCCAAGATGTGTCATGTGACATCATCACAATGCACATTCAGCCAAAGCCCTCTTCGATTCATGTGGGTCGAACATGAGTCTCATTTTCCAACAAACATCACTGCGAAAGACCATGCAAAACAATTGCGTCCAATTGCAATTTTCCCAGTTCAAGTAGTTTTCTGCAAAACAGCACAAAAAACTCTGCAAAATGCACACAATAGCCACAACATTCACCAAACAACGCCGCAACATCCTGTATGGACTGATAATCCTAATAATATGTGGTTCTTGAACGGTAAACTAATCTACAATTTCATTCAAGCATTGGGATATCACAAGTTTAAATAGTGATGATGCCATAGGGATGCATTTTCAGGAGTCCAAGCAAGAGCAAAACTAGTCCTGCACGGAGGGTGAGAAGGACGGCATTATCTCCAGTCACCAGTGTGACTAGCAGTCTTGTCTAAGCTTGTTCAGCTGCACTTTAATGTTGCATGAGCAGCAGATCCAAAAGATGTGTTGGCCTTTCAAACTGTATCTCAGAGGAAGCATGTGTTAATCTTTCCTTCACTGGTTGTGCAATAATAGAGACCTAGTTAATAAAGTAGGAATTTGCAGTGAATAACAAAAAGGTTGGATATAATAATTCTATTAAGGAATCTATTAATCTACTCACTCAGAAAAAAAGAATAATTTTAATTCTTCTACGAAAGTGTAAGTCATGAAGTGTATGTAGGGGGCCATCATTCCAAAAAGTATCAGAGATATTCGGAGCCATACTATAATTCATTTAATACTACACAATTCTAGGTAGACAATAACTTTCACACATTTACTGTATACAGGCTTATTTCCAGTATTATACCCCCACATAACGCTTTTGTTATTTTCTTTACCTATTTCCTAATTGAAAAATGTACATCATGCTACCAAAAAGCAAAGATTAGCCACTGTCTAAGGCATAATCATTAATAACTCATAAGTCATATGCTTTTACTCCTTCACAATAAGTAGATTAAAATCAGTAGCACATCAGAAACACATATTGCAGCTGTGAATGGCTATTCATGCATAACCTTTAGGTCAGAAACTATTGACACAAAAGCAACATTAGTTATCCTTTTACAGGGATAACCTATGTCTTTGAAAAGTCTTGCATATGTTCCAATCCAATCCTGTCATATTTTTCCAGGTTTTTTCCCCCTCTTTATTACTAGTTTCTCAAGTTTTTATATTCCATATCCATTAAAGATTAGTCCTACCTTTTAAATGAAGCCTACTGTAGAGTGTTTTCCTTTTTACACAGGGTTTCACCTCTTAGCTTTAGGAAGCTAACAACCCTTAACTACCCAAATATCCACTGATGATCCCTCCTTTCAAAATGTGTAATCTTTTCTGGGTTTTGTACCTCAATATGTGTTTTTGATTCTAAAATTATGTACACTTATCTAGTATATAATAAATTGACAGCTTCACATGTCTACCAGTACTGAGACATTTCCTGTGGATAATACCAGTGATTATTGAAAACTCTGTGTATGCGCCCTACTGTTTACTGACTTGACACTGTTTTTGTCTGACACTGTGTTACACCAATCTACTCGAGGAAGGAAGTAAAAATCTGTTTCACAGTAAACAGTGCAGATATTGAATGACTCTGAGTCTGAGAGTAGACCTTAGAGATGGGCCATTTTCGACAGAAAATACAAATGCTGCAAAATCATTGGTTGTATTCAGGCCATTTTTGACCCAAAAGCCATATAAAGATGAAAACTTTAAACATGTCTGCTTACCTTTGGGGCACGAATGGCCTACAGTGCACAATGCCATAACTGGCCCTTATATATGCAAATTTAACAATATTTGGCCTGGACTAATCCTATGAATTTTATTTGGAAACCCAGCCATAGAGCTTCAATAATATTTAGCTCTGATGATTGAAGAAGCACACTCTCACTCTATCCTGTTGTTAATGAAACCACTCTTTATTTAGCAGTTTGTCTAAGTATAATATTGTCATCTTTTAATCTTATATTTTACTATGATCTTAAAAAATATGTATCAAATCTAATCATACCCGCAAGATGGCTTCCCAATCTATTTTGTATCCACTACTATTTTTGCCAGTTGGCAACTGACTTTATGTTGAAAGTGTTTTACAAACAAACATGTAGCAAACAAGATGAAAGATTGCTCATAACCGGATATTATTTTTCTTTTTATATTAAGCATGCCAGATTTTTTTGGTCCTTACACCAGGTTTTATATATGTTATATGTGCATTGGCCTTGATTTCCTGAATGGCAGCCATGTTATTCACAAAATGACACAGTTTTCATTGTGATAGTATTGCAGAGCTGTTGATAAAATGTTTGATAATTTAAAATCCTTATGTTCGGTCCATTTACATACATACAATGACCTTAGGATAATAAGGTTAGGCTTATAATAATCAGGCTTAAAAGCCACTTCGAATTATGCAACATAAAAGATTAGACATTTCATCAAGCAAACAAGTCCTGTAATTTACATTTAAAGCTCAATGTGACATATACTGTAACATTACTTCAGATAGAACCTTATTATCAAGTCATGCTTGGGTTTGTAAGGTTATATCTGGCTGTTTTTCAGTAAGCATTCCTTCGATAAGCAGAGACAGACATTTTACAGGTTTGAAAATTATATTATGATCCTATATATTTTTCAAAAAGTTTTCTCTGAATGTATTCTGTATTATTTGATAACATTTAACAATACATTCACATTAAAATACATTACAACACAAGTCTTAGCTGGCCTTCAGTTTCAGTTACATTGGAAAGTTCAGTTTACTAAGCATATTCTAGGTAGCTTACTAATGTTTAAGCAGCATGTTGGTGCAGTGGATAGTGTGGCCACCTCAGAGCTCCAGGGTCCCTGGTTTGGTTCTGATACATCAGGGTTACCCGCTGTGTCCCCTTGGGCTTTTTCCAGGTTCTCCAGTATCCACCCTCCTCCCAACAACATATCTGGCATCATATCTATGGTGTATTCCCACCTCGCTTCCTGGGTTTCTAGGATATGCTCTGGATCCACCACAACCCTGACCAGGATAAACCAGCAATTATTTATGTTTTAAGACTACTTTTGACCAAAATGCCAGATAGAACCTTATAATACTTAGCTCATGATACACACATAAGTTCATAAGTTTAATCAATGCTATTAGCAGCATCATTTAATCACACTGTACAAGTTTTCCCATAAATACCTAATTAAACCATAAGAGGTCTTAATATAGGTCAATGACAAGTCAATATCATAAACGACATGCACTGATGTCACATGAATCTCAAGCAAAAATGCTTCAGCAAGATTGAAAAAGGCAAAACTTTACTTAGGCCACACACACACATACACACACACACACACACACACACACACACACAACATAAACACACAGAGGTGAAATTACATGCCATTTGTAAATAAATTATTCTCACCCAGTGGAACAACAGAAAATCCATTCCTCAATCAATTATGGCTGCATTAGGTTGCTTAGTCTAGCTCTTCCTCTAAATCCATCAAGTGCTGGAAAAGAGAGGAAGGAAAGGAGAGGAAAGATTGATTACTGAAACGATATGGTGAGAAGTCATGAACTAGAAGGTTGCATAATCTATTTGACCACAATAAGTTATAATTGTTCACCTTTTCATATTACAAAGCACAGATAGAAAAAATCTGTAATTATATATGTTTCTAATGAACCTGGTCTACATTTCCACACCGATAAATTTGACATCTCTAAAATCCCATGCGAAAACGTCTGGGTCTGTTTTCTGAGAAGGGAACGAGATGTTGCGTGAGCTTCACGCTGTGGGAAGTGCCTCGGTGTGCAACCGCTATCTGGGGTCTGTGTAAAATCACTCCTATTTATAGGCCTGCCATGGTCAGGTGACATGGCAATTAAGCACGTCGCGTGATATAAAAATGGCACCTGTGAACAACACCGTCAGCCTCTATCATCTGAAGCAAAGATGCAATTCACAGGCATGCCCCAGTATGACAAAGCTATGCAACGTCTCATTCCCTTCTCAGGGAACAGGGTTACATGCGTAACCCAGACGTTCCCTTTCTAGGGGAACTCAACGTTGCATGAGCTTCACGCTGTGGGAACAAGTATACCCACTCCGTCATACTGAGGGTATGGCCTGTCACAGAGGCACCATCAGAAGGGGCGTGGCTGGCTGAAATGGCGGCCACGTAGACCCTAATTGTAGAAGGAGCCAACCTTGCTGAGAAACGTTCCTGTAAGAACTCGAGGACTGTAGCCATTGCGCAGTTCACTGGGTCAAAATGATGTTCCTAGCGTTCAACATGGTCTCTACAACCTCGGTTGAGAGACCAGGATCTATGAGCTTGTGCCCCTCCGGGGGCCAGACCACAGTTTCCATAGTTCTGGCTGAGGGTGATAAATCAACCCTCTGGCTAGAGACAATAGATCCCTGCGAATGGGAATCTCCCAGGGAGTGCCATTCAGCAGAGATATTATCTCCGAGAAACTTATACAGTGAGGGAAAAAAGTGTTTGATCCGTTGCTGATTTTGTATGTTTGCCCACTGACAAAGAAATGATCAGTCTATAATTTTAATGGTAGGTGTATTTTAACAGTGAGAGACAGAATAACAACAACAAAAATCCAGAAAAAGGCATTTCAAGAAAGTTATAAATTGATTTGCATTTTAATGAGTCAAATAAGTATTTGATCCCCTATCAATCAGCAAGATTTGTGGCTCCCAGGTGTCTTTTACACAGGTAACAAACTGAGATTAGGAGCACTCTCTTAAAGGGAGTGCTCCTAATCTCAGCTTGTTACCTGTATAAAAGACACCTGTCCCCAGAAGCAATCAATCAATCAGATTCCACCATGGCCAAGACCAAAGAGCTGTCCAAGGATCTCAGGGACAAGATTGTAGACCTACACAAGGCTGGAATGGGCTACAAGACCATCGCCAAGCAGCTTGGTGAGAAGGTGACAACAGTTGGTGCAATTATTTGCAAATGGAAGAAACTGTCAGTCTCCCTCGGTCTGCGGCTCCATGCAAGATCTCACCTCGTGGAGTTTCAATGATCATGAGAACGGTGAGGAATCAGCCCAGAACTACATGGGAGGATCTTGTTAATGATCTCAAGGTAGCTGGGACCATAGCCACCAAGAAAACAATTGGTAACACACTACGCTGTGAAGGACTGAAATCCTGCAGCGCTAAACATGGAGATGGGAACATTATGCTTTCGGGGTGTTTTTCTGCTAAGGGGACAGGACAACTGTACTGCATCAAAGGGACGATGGATGGGGCCATGTACCATCAAATCTTGGGTGAGAAACTCCTTCCCTCAGCCAGAGCATTGAAAATGGGTCATGGATGGGTACTCCAGCATGACAATGACCCAAAACACACAGCCAAGGCAACAAAGCAGTGGCTCAAGAAGAAGCACATTAAGGAGTGGCCTAGCCAGTCTCCAGACCTTAATCCCATAGAAAATCTGTGGAGGGAGCTGAAGGTTCGAGTTGCCAAATGTCAGCCTCAAGACCTTAATGACTTGGAGAGGATCTGCAAAGAGGAGTGGGACAAAATCCCTCCTGAGATGTGTGCAAACCTGGTGGCCAACTACAAGAAACGTCTGACTTCTGTCATTGCCAACAAGGGTTTTGCCACCAAGTACTAAGTCGAAGGGGTCAAATACTTATTTCACTCATTAAAATGCAAATCAATTTATAACTTTTTTAAATGTGTTTTTCTGATTTTTTTGTTGTTATTCTGTCTCTCACTGTTAAAATACACCTACCATTAAAATTATAGACTGATCATTTCTTTGTCAGTGGGCAAACATACAAAATCAGCAGGGGATCAAGTACTTTTTCCCCCCACTGTACGTGCTGGCCAATAAGGCCAAACTGTAATACCGAATTAATGTGTGTGATGTAGACCACCCCACCACAGCATACACATCCTGTAAGCGTACCCCTTAGATAAAGTCAAGGCAGGAAGGGGCAACAGAGAGAGCTTGTAGATCTCCTACTCGCTTGATAGATGTCAGGGCCAGCAGAAGAGCTACCTTTAGAGTCAGAAGCTTCTCTAAGGCTGGCTCTAAGGGCTCAGAAGGGGTGCCTGAGAGATCTTCCAGGATCACAGGAAGCTCCCAGGAAGGTATGCATGGTCTGCAGATGGGCCTCAGCCACCTAACACCATGCATAAACCTCGAAGTTAGAGGATGTTGTGCCACAGAGGCTCCATTAATAGGGGCATGACTGGCTAAAATGGCAGCAACATAGACCCTAATTGTAGAAGGAGCAAACCCTGCTGAGAAATGTTCCTGTAAGAACTCCAGGACTGTAGCTATTGCGCAGTTTACTGGGTCTAACTGGTGTTCCTCACACCATGATAAAAAAGTTGCCACATGAATGCATACAATTTTCTCGTGGATGGTGCTCTAGCATTTAACATGGTCTCTATAACCTCGGTTGAGAGACCGGAATCTATGAGCTGCTGCCCCTCAGGGACCAGAACACAGTTTCCATAGTTCCGGCCGAGGGTGATAAATGAACCCTCTGGCTTGAGACAACAAATCCCTGTGAACGGGAATCTCCCACGGAGTGCCTCCAGCAGAGATATTATCTCCGAGAACCAAATTCAAGCTGGCCAATCCGGTACTGCTAGCAGCAGACGTAGCACGATCTTGGTTGTAACGAATTAGCCCAAATATGAAATATATATATGTATATATATATAATCAAAGCGCGTTATGATCAGTTATAAATATAAATCACCTGTAACGAATCAAGCATTACTAGCATTATTCTTTTCCACCAGAATAATGAAATGGATCAACTTTAAACATGAAAAATGAAACAGAATCACATGCTTAGATTCAACACACCTTTTTAAAGGAGACGAGTTTTAAAGCGTGCTCGCATTATCTACCAGAATATGTAGTAACTCGGATGAATCTGCAACGTTTAAAAATATTCTCCACCAGTTACAATTTATGTAACAAATTAAAAGATGTTTTAACACGTTTAAATGTATTTTCCAATTTGTATAAGGAATTAGCTCGAATGGCGTGAAATATATCTATATATCTAATCAAAGCGTATTGTGACCAGTTATAAATATACATCAGCCACGAAAGGGAATTCATGTAGGTGCACATATACATATAGATAATTAACTACAACAGATTATAATTAATTATGACTATGTATGTGGCCTAGATCAGCTTTATGAACTCTAAAGAGTGAGTTTATCCTTCTGGCCAGGAAGAATTAACACACGAAGTTTGTTATTAACGATTAGAGCGGGTAATCGAGATCTTATGCAGCGTAGAATTTACTCATCACGTGACAAAACAGAGAAAATCAAGCGTGGGATAATAAATTTTAATAGCTAGATGTAACTATGGATACACACGACTAACTCTAAGCAAAACATGCTTATGTACATCTATATACAAGGAGAGAAAAGGGATAGAGGGAAAGTAATCAATAAAAAGGGAATGGCAGACAAAAACACAACTAATTAGCCTTTTTCAGAAACCAGCACGAACTTAATTCTCCTATAACACAGGGGTCCAATCTTAAACGCAGATATAGATCATTAACTATACTTGCATATATAGCAAGTCAGGTCTGAAAGTTTGCGCGAGGTTGTGTAGAGTTCGCTGGTTCGTTGTGCCGTTTGAAAAGGCCGTCGGCCATGAGGCGGTTGCATCCTTTGTCCGGGAGAGAGAGATCCTGGCTTCCTCTTCCCGGGGCACGTGGCCCCGGGGGAGAGAGAAACCGGAAGAGTGCAGAAGTGAAGTTGAAGAGTGACGAAGAGAAGACTAAGAGTCTGGTGAAGAAGAGCGTGGTGTTGTTTTAAAAACAACACCAACGCACACGCCTCTTTGGGCTATGGGCCAATCAGGAAGTTGGATTTGCATGTCCGGATGAACTCTCTTTGTCTGGTCTCGGATCCTAATTTAAATGTCCAGGGAGGAGCTGGTTTATACCATATTATATATGCAATTAAGAGAAAACATGAAATAATGTATCCCATTGCAATATGATATGCATAATCAATCTCAAGACGATTAACTACATACCAAATTCGATGGACTTGTAAGAATATTACAAATAAAACCTGGTTACAGACATTTAAAATGATATGCTAAATTAAAACTATCTAAAATCATTAAGGTTAGTTACATAAACACACAATATATGTAAACAAGATAACATCACACTATTTAGGCATTGAATAATTACATATAATTACACGTTACATTGAAAAGAGGAGATTTCTCCATTGTGTGTGTAAGGTAAGCTTGTGTGTGTGTGTGTGTGTGTGTGTGTGTATGTGTGTGTGTGTGCGCGCGTGCACGTGTGTATGTCCAGAAGAGGGGGCTGGCATTCTTCTAATGTCCCACCGGTCCTTGGTCACCTCAGGGTGACCTTTAGGGAGGACATTTTCTCCTCTGGCCTTTCGATTCTGAGGCTAATCCACGTGGTCGTAAACAGAGATTAGAGCAGAGATTTACAGGCACTTGGTCGGAGTTTTGGTGGACCCCTGCTGACGAACTAATCGTGAAGTTTCCCAGACGTTCGGTCATCAAAGGTTTCTTTTATTGCAGGGGTAAGTCCTGTGTGGGTTCCAAAGAGTCTTTTGCATCTGGCCGCAGGAGGCCTCTCGGGGTTACTCTAGGTCACCTGACGACAAAATTTTCTATGTTCCGTCTGGGTTAATTCAGAAATCAGTTTGGGCACCGTCATACGCTACACACCCATAAAGGGGAATGTACGTATATGTACAGATAATTAACTACAATGGATTATAATTAATTACGAATATATATATGGTCTAGATCAGCTTGTAGAATTAGCTTTAGTCTAGTTTTAGAATTAAATTCAAAGAGGCTGATCGGTTTGTCCACCAAACTCAACAGTGTAATCTTCGTATTACTCTAAAAAGGGGGGAGATTATTCTTCTGGCCAAGAATGACAATCAAGCATGATAATAATAGATTTTAATAAATGAATGAAACTACGAATACATACAACTAGATCTAGGCAAATAATACATATATACAGGAAATTTTACGAAAGTAAAGAAAGGACAGGGGTGAAGATAAAAGAATGGCAAACAACACAAACAGTTAACCTTGAGAACCAGCAAAGAATCAAATCTAAAATAGGGGCATAAGCTTAAAACGCATCTAGAGATCGATTGAGAAGGATACTTGCATTGGTGTTGAGTTAAAGATGCATGCGGGGTTCGGCGCATTCGTGAGCTGGAGTTCGTTGGTTTCTTCCGTGCCGTTAGCGGGAAGTTTGAACGGAGTTGACTTGAACGCGTGTTTTGCCAGGTAGATGAGTGCATAAATGAAGAAGGAAGTAGCTGGGGCTGAAGAAAGAGAGCTGGAGAAGAGAAGAGAGTAGCTGGGGCTAAAGAAAGAGAGCTGGAGAAGAGAGAGAGGAACATGTGTCATTGTCTTTTAAGGACAACGCCAGTCCCCACCTCTCTTTGGGCAATTGACGAATCCTGAATGTGAATTTTGGGAGGGAGAAGGTTTCCTTTGTCTCCCTTTACAACCTGATTTGCATCTTTGGGGTGGTGTCGGATTAGTACCGTCTTATTACAAAGTATAGTAAAAAGCATAACATAATGCATTCTATCGTAACATAATCTGCGTCATCAATCAGGGCATCAAGAGAGGATTAATTAAAGACCAAATTTGATAGGGTAGAAAGACATTAATAGAGTGGTATATCCTTACACATGGTTATAGGCATTTCAACTTATTCTAAACTTAACTAAAGATCATACTAGGTTGATTACACAGGACAAACAATGCATGCACACAAGAATACATCATATACTATTCTGGCATAGTATAAATATGGGTTAAATTCAGGGTGTGTTCTGTTATGTTTGTGTGTGTGTGTGAGTCCTGGGTGTGTGTGTGTATGAGAGTTTGTGTATTCGGTATTCCAAAGGGGCGTCTGGCCAGATTGCCCCTCTGTGCCTGGAGAAAAGGGAGGGGGTCAGTCCAAGAGACCTTTGAAGTCACTTTGGAATGGTGGAGACTCTTAGGCTTGCTGGAGCCAGATTGGTGATTTAGCTAGAGAGGGCAAAAGTTAAAACTTTTGCTGGGCCTAGCATAGCATCCAGCCAGTTTGATCCAGTCCAGACGCTACATGGTGAACTCTCACTAGAGCCTGTGGGAGCAGAGCAATCAAGGGAAAGGCGTACAGACGTGACCTTGGCCACATGTATATCATGGCGTCCAGCCCTAATGGTGCGGGAGGAGTGAGGACGAACCACAGTGGGCGGTGTGTCATCTCCTCAGAGGCGAACACATCTAGCTCTGCTTGGCCAAACCTCCGCCATATGGACTCCACCATTTGTGGATGGAGCCTCCAATCCCTGGGCCTCAGCCTCTGCCATGAGAGGATGTCTGCCCCCACATTCCAGTTGCCCAGAATGTACATTGCACTCACTGACAAAAACTTTCCTTCCACCCAGAGAAGTAGTAGTGGCACCTGCCTGAACTGGGGGCATGAACAAAACCCTCCCTGGTGGTTGATATATGAGACCACCGCTGTATTGTCTGTCGCAACTAACACATGGTGACCTCTCAACTGAGGAAGAAAGAATTTTAGTGCTAGGAATACGGCCCGCATTTCTAGGCGATTTATACGCCAGTCTAGATGAGGACCGCTCCAGAGACCTTGAGCTGGACGGCTGTCTAAGACCATGCCCCAGCCCATGAGGGAGGCATCTGTCATTACCATCTTGCCCCTAGAGTGTGACCCAATGCTAGAAACCGGGGACACCTCCAAAAGTCTCAGAGCCCTGATTATTTTTAGGGGTTTCGTCCTCGGATGAAACCCCCAACTTTTCAGCCACCACTGAAATGGTCTCATGTGCAATAGACCCAATGGTATGACGTTGGCTGCCGCTGCCATAAGCTCCAACAGCCTCTCGTAGAATCTGTATGCATTGAATAACACACTTCCTGAATTCTCTCTGACTCATACTCACAAAGAGGTGAGGGACAGAAAAGTAAAGATATATATAATTGTTTCTGAAAAAATAGAAAGAAAGTGAAGAGATTTTTAGGAGCGTTCACACAGACAACCAACATAGATGAACATAATAAGGCTGACGGCATGGTTCACAGGTGCCATTTTTATATCACGCCACATGCTTAATTGCCACGTCATCTGACCACAGCAAGCCTAAAAATAGGCGTGATTTTGCACAGACTTCAGATACTAGCCGTGCACGGAGGCACTTCCCACAGCATGAAGCTCACACAACGTTAAGTTCCCTTAGAAAGGGAACTCCTGCATAAGAAATTGGGAAATTGTTCTCTAAAATAAAAACATCACCAACTACAAAGCACTTGTGTATGAGAGAGAGTTACATAAAGTGGTGGACTTCAAGTTTGGGATAATAAAATGAAATATCCATGGCTTATGAAAGTCATAAAAAGGTAACCACCACTTGAGAATTATTTAATATTTTCTCTGAAAAAAAATTAAATCCAATTTTATTTGAATAGCAGCAATCCTTGAATCTCCAAGCAGTCACTGAGTTAGTGATGCAAATTTACATAAGAAGATAAATAAAAAATAAAATGTAAAATTTCTAGCTGTTTCCCCTTACATCTCCTCATTAATACTTTTATCTAATGATGAGAGATATGGAGAAAAAATAAAAGAGAGTGTGACATGTGGTCACACCAATATTATGTTATCTAAGAAATAAAAAATGTAAAAGTGTTTGTTTGCATTCCATTTTCAAACTGAACGTGAAGTGAAAATATGGTCAAAGAGTTAAATTGGCACTAAATAAATAAATAATTGATGTAAACATGCCTTCTTGCTTCTAACCATGGTGTCAGTATCTTGAAAAATATTTCCTAGTTTGAAAATCATAAAAACTTCCTCCTGATGCCGATGATGCAACATATTAAAGGTAAAAAAGCAATGTTTAGTTGCAAGATAAGCAAATAATTTACTGCAATCAAATAACTATTCAATGCACATTCTGTGCACCAGAGGACATATGCAAAGATGAGATTTAGCCCAGAGTGCCTTTTGAGATTGCATGGGTAATTTTTATGTGGCATATTAACATTCTTTCTAATCAAGTTCTGTACAAAGTTCAAAATCTAATAGTTCTAGTGTTTGATTAGGCCATGTTGTTAAATAATCCATTACATTGTAAGGTTCAACAGCTCAGGCAGAGCAGTAGTAACTAAGCAGCAGTAAAGACCTCAGGATTATGACTCTCTTGTTGCTGTTGCAAGAGCTGAGCAGCTTCCCAACCACTGTGTTGATACATGACTAATTCAACAGCCAGGCCTTATTTTAAATAAATATGCAGTGCTGAAAGCAATCAACACTACATACAGCATGTTAAAATCACTGATGTCTTCTGTTGTTAAGCCTGGTTGTGTTAAACTAATATATATATATATATATATATATATATATATATATATATATATATATATATATATATATATATATATATATATATATATATATATATCCTTTTCACAGTGCCTTGCATAAGTATTAATCTATAATACTGTATGTCTAGCATGTCAAGTTGCAAATTTTGCATTTGTTGTCTGATTCTCACATAGATTGAGGTCTGAGCTTTGACTGGCCCATTTTTTAATCACTCCAGTGTAGCCTTAGCAGTATGTTGAGGGTTGTTGTCCTGTTGAAGGTAAAACCTTCACCCCAGTCTCAACATAATCCTTCTAGGATTACCCTGTATTTGGCTCCAGCCATCCCAGTCCCTGTTGATGAAAAGCATCCCCATAACATGATTCCACCACCAACTTGCTTCTCTGTGAGGATGGTGCTGCCAGGGTGAAGACCATGGTGTTCGGTTTCCAAATGTAGTGCTCTGTGCCAAAAAGCTAGATTGTTCATCAAACCAGAGAACCTTTCACATTTTCCACAACATGGGATTTTATTAATTCATTTTAATGTCTTTTTTCAGTAATTAATTTCTTCTCACCACTCTTCCAAAAATCATAGCTTTGTGGAGTGTCAGTTGTCAGCTCCTCTCATATGGGTTGTGGATCTCTCCAGCTCCTTCATAGTTACACTTGTCCTCCTGGTTGTTTCTCTCTGTGACTATTGCCCTCATTACCACATTACTGACCTTTGACTTTTTGTTTCCTCCTCAAAGCAGAGTCGCCCTTGTGCCATATCCTTTCCATTTTTAAATAATGGGTTTAAAGTGGGATATTTGTTATAACCAAACCTTGATTTATACTTGTTTATATATGTTCTCTAACAAATCCTGGGGCCTTCCAGGAACAGATGCATTGAGATTGAGATCAATCAAAAGGGGGTGAGTACCATATAGCTCTTTAAATACTAAATATTTGGTATTCTTCCTTCATCAAAAGAATTTTTATTCTACTTCCTGGTTTCAACCATTTATTATGATTGCTGTTACTTTTGGACCAATTTGATTTTTTACATTCTACCTGGAGAAAGATTCAGGAAGAATGCTTACTGCACTTCTCCTGGCCTGTTTTCTAACACAATCTCAAAGTGACCATTAGTACTAAAGGAGTGTTAAAATTATAGCTATTTTCTGGAGGACGCCTCCCCTCCTCACTTTTCAGCTGCTAATTATCTCATAACTTGTTTTCCACCTCGATATTGATAGACATCTTAAATCTTAGTAGCTACATTTTATGCTGCATGTTTCTGTCTAGCAATAACAGTGTTTCAATCTGCTTTCCTATTCTCACTTTCAGTAGACAGGACAGACTGTGAAAAAGTTTCTCCTTCCAATTAGAAAAAGAAGGATTGAGGCAAGAGAGAGAGTGTGAGAGAGAGAGAGAGAGAGAGAGAGAGAGAGAGAGAGAGAGAGAGAGATCAGGACAAAGGTTTGGTGAAAGATAGAGATGAAGAAAGGCAAAAGAAAGAGTCAGTGTCAAGTGAATAGGCAGCAGCTGAACATGTCAAGTCAGGTCTGAAGAAGAGGAAAAGTGAGAGAGCAGTAGATGGGGAGGAAAACTTGTCACTGTTCAACAATTGTGCCTGCCAGTGGAACCCAGGAGGACAGATACAGGGTACACGGAAGTCAAAAGAGGGGGAAATCAGCTAAGTGAAAAACAGAGAGAAAGTGAGCAAGATATACTGTAGGGTATGTATGTGAAAGCACTTGCTAAGCCAATAAAATGTACATTATTTTGTCTCTAATAACACTGGGCCATTGTGAATAGTTTTAGCAAATTTAGCATACATGACTACAAACACAGTTAAAGACAGCCATTTCCATAATACTTTTGATAAGAGTAAGACCCAATATCATTTTCAACCTGAGAATTTTTTTTCTTTCCTTAATATTGCTATATCATCCCTACTTTGATATGTGAGAGCTATGATGTGTAGCTAATGGTCATACTGACCAATGATCATAGGTGTAGAACAAGCAAAACTCCACACAGATAGTAACCTGATCTCAGAATCAAACTGGGAACCCTGGAGTGGTGAAGTGACAATACTACCGACCGCACCACTATGCCAGCTTTGAGTGACATTGTGCGTTGAAAATACTTACAGCCCCATTTCCATAAAAGTTGGGATTTTTTCTAAAATGCAATGAAAACAAAAATCTGTGATTTGTCAAGTCTCTTGAAACTTTAATTAACTGACAAAAGTACACAGAAAAGATAGAAAAGACATGTTTACCACTGGGTTACATCACCCCTCCTTTTAATTATACTTTTTAATCATTTGGGAACTGAGGATACTAATTGTTGGAGTTTTGCAAGTGGAATTTTTGCCCATTCTTGCTTGATACAAGACTTCAGCTGCTCAACAGTCCTTGGTCGCCATTGTCTGATTCTCCTCTTCATGATGCGCCATAGGAGACAGATCTGGACTGCTGGAAGGCCAGTCAAGCACACGCACTCTATGTCTACGAAGCCATGCTGTTGTAGCACGTGCAGAATGAGAATGAGACTTGACAAATCACAGATTTTTGTTTTTATTGCATTTTAGAAAAAATTCCAACTTTTATGGAAACGGGGTTGTAAATAAAACAGCACTTCATACTTACATACACTTGCCTCTACCTAATAAGCTATAGTTGTGTTCTGCAGTCTGTGTGAGAAATGAATTGCACTAGCTAGTAATGATGGCATGCTGAGAAACATTTATGGAATAAAATTAAATCTTTATTGGCCATTGTATTGTCACATACAGTAGCTATATATGTCTTTCCTCATTTCATTTCCTAACATGCCTTTTCACACTTCATAAGATAAACAATAAAAATTGTCACTGTTCAACAATTGTGCCTGCCATTGGAACCCATGAGGACAGAAACAGGGTACATGGAAGTCAAAAAAGTGGAAATCAGCTTAACAAGGGGGAAACCAGCTAAGTGAAAAAACAGAGAGAGTGAGCAAGACATACTAGGGTATGGTAGGGTATGTAAGTGAAAGCACTTGCTAAGCCAATAAAATGTACATTATTTTGTACCTAATAACACTGGGCCATTGTGAATAGTTTTAGCAAATCTAGTATACATGACTACAAACACAGATAAAGACAGCCATTTCCATAATACTTATGATAAGAGAAAGACCCTGTATCATCTTCAACCTGAGAATTTTTTTTCTTTCCCTAATATTGCTACATCATCCCTATTTTGATATGTGAGAGCTATGACGTGTAGCTAATGGTCATACTGACCAATGATCATAGGTGGAGAACATGCAAAAGTCCACACAGAGAGTAACCTGATATCAGGACCAAACTGGGAACCCTGGAGTGGTGAAGTGGCAATACTACCCACTTTACCATTGTGCCAGCTTTGAGTGACATTGTGCATTGAAAATACTTACACTTACAACCCCCCATGGACTCACGTATGTTTACTTTGCCATGTGCTTTTGTTTTGGTTCACATCATGTCTCCGCCTCTGTATGTTTATTGGTTCCCTGTTCATGTCATGTCCCCGCCCTTGTAGGTTCATTAGTCTCTATTTATTGTTTCATTATTAGTTGCAGGTGTGTCTTGTTTTATTTTGAGTATTTAAACCTTTTCTTTTGTCCGTGTGGACACGGAGTATTAGTTCAGATTGAGTTGTGTGTGTGTATGTTCTTTGCCTTGCACTAACCTCGCGTTTCCCTGGACCGTGGACTCTTGCCTCGTCATTCTTTTGTGGATTAATGCCTTACCTTTTTGGGACTACAGCCTCGTTCATTTTGTGGATAATTGCCTCGTTGTTTTTGGATTACTGCCTCGTTATTTTTGTGGATTATTGTTTGTTTTTTGACCCTACCTTTGTGTTCCTTTTTGCCCTGTCCAAATACTTTTGGTTATGTTCCATTATTTTTGGTTATCCTCATTAAAGTGATGTTTCCCCAGCGATTGCATCCAGCCTCCCCCTGTGTTTCCTAACAAGCCAACTAACATCATAGCCTAATTAATGAATGAGTTTAATGATAGTTGATATTATGTAATCCAAAGCAGTGGCCGTTTTTTAAACTAAAATATGTGTTTTAAGATCGTAAATGTGTGTGCTGACCTGTCAAGCCTTATTATGCCTCACTAACTTGCACTCAAAGCCACACTATATATTGAGAAATTGCATAGTATTATCTACAGTATGGCCAGATATGAATAAGATATAAATAACATAATGAAAATATTAGTGCTACACAATATGCTCACACACACACACACACACACACACACGCACACACAGAGAGAGCTAATTAGTTCAACTGACATGACGTGGTGAGCTTGAGAAAATAAAGCATTGCGAGATGAGCCCATCATATTAACGAGAATAGAAGAGGATAAAACTGCAAACGGGCATGTTTATTCTGCTCATATGGAGAAATCTCTTTTTACAAGAACCATTTAGACAGGAAAGGAATATAAATGAATAATGCATACACACTTGCACAAAACACACAAAAAACTGGCACCAAATATATAAGAAAAGATGATTAACACTTTCTCTCCCTCTGTCCCTTTGTATATCTGTAATTCTTGCTTTCTCTCTCCTCATTCTTTCTATTTAATGTTATTCTTTCTTGTTTCTCTTTATCTAATGCAAGTTGTTCTGACTATCTTTAATGCCTAACATTGGAAGACCTGCTATGCACCAAGAGCTTGTGGGATGAATGAACGCTTTGTGCTTCTTCAAAAGAGCATGGTGTTATTAGTTCTGGGACACACACACACACGCGCATGCACGCATGCATATAAAGAGGGCTCTATCAGACTTTTTAACCTTTCATCATTAGCACTCTAAAGGAGGCCACCATCCTCACCCTTCCTGTTTCCTTTTTCTCTTCCTCTCTCCTTCCACGCTGTGCCTTCCTCTCATCTCTTACACAGAAAGGGATTGAATTAAGTTAGTGATTAATAAAAGATTCAGGCAGAGGGCACAGAAGTGCATGCCAACCACTTTCTCTCATGGTAAGGGAAAAATCCCAGTCCACAGTATCTCTAAAGTCCTCTGTAATGTCTGCCGAGAAAATAGAGATGCCAGCCCACTTTCTTATTTTCTGTTGGCTCACACATCCATGGTTCATCAATCTGCAGAATTAAAGTTCAGCTAGATGAACTCAAAGTTGCAAAATGAAATCAACCTCTACAGGAAACAAATTCCTTTTGTGCCTTTTCATGTCCTTTTCTAAGTGAATCTGCTTTTTTTTTTTTTTCTTTTACTAGGAAAAAGTATGACTGCTCATTTTCAAAGCAAAAAAATGGCATCTTAGCATGTGAATGTATCTTGAATAAAGTCAAATTTATCTAATATTTGCTAATATATGATTGCAATGAACTGAATATATCATTATGAAACCAATTTCTCTGCATTTTTAATAATTTTATGCTTGAAATAGATCATTATACATAAATACATAAGCATTCATTTCTAGTAAAAAAAGAACATGTAAAGCTTGAAATTAGGTTTAAAAAAAAAAAAAAAAAAAAAAAACCTAAAACAGGCTGAATAATCTTATATTCTTAGAAGAATATAAGAATATATAATATAAGAATAATATTATCTTTTATCTCATAATAAGAAATAATAGATACATTTGCCCATATTCAATATATTAGTGCTTGCTAACATATATTGTCTGCTGCATTGATGTGGATTTTATAGGATTAATAGAAAAGTAACCCAGCACTACTGTTACCAGAGCGCCAGGTTGCTGATTTTGTCTGTGATGGACATCTTTAGAAATCAATGCAGTCTTTTATCTGCGTATTTAAACGCACTTCAATGCTCAATGTGTTTGAGAAATGATAACATTTGCTCGTCTATATCAAGTAACAAGTAAGAAACCAGAAGATACAGCTGCCACACATCCACGAAGGGTTTCAGATAACCAGTGTTATCTGGCAGCAGAGCAATATTTCTTTTTAAATGATGCGAATGTGTAGGTGTGTGTGTGAGTGTGTGTGTGTGTGTGTGTGTGAGAGAGAGAGAGGGAGGCAGGGTGAAATGCATTATCTCTGTGTTTGAGTGCCTCACACCAAAGCTCTCAGATCCGTCTTGTTTCCTCCAGCGGCTCCTGTCTCTGAGATGCTTGGCTTTAACCAACAAATCAATTTAATGGTTTTTCCACATCCACATGCGCAATCCAACTTTCACCTTATCGGCCCTCATGTCAACCTGGACACATCATGTTTGTCATGATAAAACTTTACGTGCTTGAAAACACTAATTCACTGCCTCAATGTGTGTTTCTGTGACTTGTCCATGGAGTGTGACATACTCACATTTTCTGTGTTCTTTTGCAGCCCTCTGGGATTTTAATGTAAATAGCTGAGTGTAAATGTAACTTTAAGCATTTAAGAAATAATAAACGGTTGATTATTGAATTGTTTATGGTCTAATTGTCCAAAAATTGCCCAGGGACATCAATCTATCACTTAATATCGATCAAACAAAAGATATGACTGTTTCTGGAGGATCTTTGGTGATCACTTTACATTGCACATCAACAACACAACTGTGGAAAGAGACAAAATTATATACTGGAGGACCTCGTCTGGACCCTCAACACCCTCAAAAGAAAGTCCAGTAGCATCTTCACTTACTGTGGAGGATGAGAAGAGCAAACCTCTCCCTCCCATCCTCAACACCTTCTGCAGTGGAGAGCATCCTGACCAGCTGTCTCACTACCTGGCATGATAACTGTGCTCTCAGACCACAAGACCCTAGAGTGGATTTTGAGAACAGCTGAGAAGATAATCACGGTCTCTCTACCCACCATCAACACCTCCTACCAAAACACTGCATCTTCAAGGCCACCAGGATTGTTAATGACCCCTCCTGCGCCTCTCATGGGCTCTTCACCCTCCTGCCATCTGGCAGAAGGTACCGGAGTATCCATGCCTCCACCGCCAGATTCCACAACAGCTTCTTCCCTGAGGCAGTCAGACTACTGCTGCCTCCCAACACCCACCTGTGCTAATCAGAACCCTTCCTAACACCCACCACTGAACCTCACTCCATGCCTGCACTTTATAATGCTACTATGAGACATTTTATACTACTGATCTCGCTGCTATGCTTTCCACCATCTTTTTTTTTCTACCTGATTGCATAATAGAGTAGAACCTACAGTTTACATGTGATTATTTGCACTGGTTTATTTCATCCAATTCCCTTCTGTTGTCCTGTCTAGTTAGCATGCACTCGAGGCATAAAGCAATTACACTATCTGTATCTGTATTTTCACTTAAACCTGAAGTGGGTGTGGCCTAAATAGAAGGGTTTTCTGTGTGTTTGTGTGTGTGTGTGTATATATATATATATATATATATATATATATATATATATATATATATATATATATATATATATATATATATATGGCTTTTTTTCTTTTTAGCACTATGTCCCCTGGAAACACTGGGAAAAAAATCCAGTGGTAGAAATGCCATCACTGCCAGCATGGTCTGTGAACCGTGACCCTGAAAAGGTGGTCAGTAAGGATGCTGTTGTAAATGCATTGCACAGCACCACAAATTCATGTTAATGAACGCAGTCTTTGTTTGTCCCACAAGCCTATTATTTGACCGCTTGCTTGAGCCTGCATGAAAGTAAGAACTTCTCACTCAGGCATAATTTTTTTTCATCCACTGAGATCCTCATCCTGATGCACATCTCTCGTTTCAACCAGATGCCATGTGAAAAAAAGTGCACTTCTGATATTCATATCTGTATTTGTATCTGTTTAGTACAGTCCTGTGTACGTCTCGGGTTACTTGACTGTAACCCTGTTCCCTGAAAAAGCGGGAACGAGATGCTGCACATCAAACGCTAATGAGAACATTCTTTGTTCGACCGGTTGCGAAGTATGTGTGTCAAACACGCCAAGAATTTGGCCTAAATAACCTCCGTGAGTTACGTCATTGATAACGTGCACCGGCAGGTTATAAATAGACATTAAACAGGCATACCTTCAGGTTACACTTTGTCTGAGAGACGGCAGACCGCTTTTTCAGGGAACATGGTTACAGTCAAGTAACCCGAGACGTTCCCTATCAAAAGCTACTCTCGATGCTGCGCATCAAACGCTAATGGGAACGAGAATACCAACGCCGCCGCACTGGAAGTGTCTGAGCCCCCAAGGTTGTGTAGTGTGTGCGCACAAACATTGAAGAAGGTCTCAGACATGCCTAAGGGATGTTGACTGAAGGACATGTGAGCCCGGAGTATCATGGACATCCAAACTATAGAATCTGACAAATGTGTGAGGAGAGGACCAACCTGCAGCATCACACACTTGCTGGAGGGGGACACCTTTTGCCAAAGGCATAGAAGATGCAACCCCCCTGGTTGAATGAGCCCTAACACCTAGTGGAGATGCTTGACCACGCGCCTCATAGGCTAGGGCAATGGCATCCCTCACCCAATGAGACACCGTTTGCTTAGTGGCAGTCGCCCCCCGACTGCAGCCTCAATAGCATATGAAGAGCTGCTCCGATTTACGCCACTGGCTGGTGCGGTGGACATAAATCTGAAGAGCACATACTGGACACAGTAAGTGAAGTCTTTCCTGCTCCGTAGTTGTGAAAGGCGGTGGACAGAAGGCTTCAAGAACAACCGGATGCATGGTCGAGAATGGAACTTTCGGGAGGTAATTAGGGTGAGGATGCAAGATAGCTTTGACCAGCCCAGGGGCAAAGTCTAGGCAGGACTGCAGGACTGACAGAGCCTGCAAATCCCCAATTCTCTTCACAAAAGTAATAGCCATTAGAAAAACCATCTTTAGGGTCAGAGACCTGATAGGTGCTGACTCTAGTGGTTTGAAAGGGGTGCCGACCAGCCCTCGAGCACTATAGCTAAATCCCACGAAGGGGCTGTAGCTCTCATGGACGGTCTCAACCGCTTGGCTCCATGAATGAAGCGAGCAACTAGAGGGTGCTTTCCCACAGAAACCCCATCAATCGGAGCATGGCAAGCCGAAATGGCAGCCACATAGACTCTGAGAGTACCAGGACATGTGCCTGAGGATAATTTCCCTCACAGGAACTCCAGCACTGAAACCACTTGGCAGTGAACTGAGTCAATGTGGTGCGCCATACACCAATTTTCAAAAATGTGCCATTTGAAGGCATAACTTCTTCTAGTGGAGGGGGCCCTGGCACTTAGAATGGTCTACGTCAGCAGGGAACCCAGCATCCCTTAGCTGGTCCCCCTCAGGGGCCAGACATGAAGGTTCCAGAGCTCGGGCCGGGGATGAAATATTGTCCCCTGTGCCTGAGATAGGAGATCTTTCCTGACTGGAATCACCACAGCGAGCTATCGAGGAGAGATATTAGATCCGAGAACCATTCTTTGGTCAGCCAACGGGGCGCTATCAATAAGAGGCGAAACCCCTGTTGACGGACCTTGGCCAGGACTCCCGGGAGCAGAGCGATCGGGGGAAATGCGTAAAGACTCCGTCTGGGCCATGCATGAGCCATGGCGTCCAGACCCAGGGGAGCTGGAGGAGTCAGACAGAAGAAGAGGGGACATTGTGCTATCTCCTGTGAAGCAAAGAGGTCCAGCTCTGCTTTGTAAAATCTTCCCCAGATTTGACTGACCACTTCGGGGTGGAGTTTCCATTCCCTGAGTGTCACAGCCTGTCTGGACAGCAAGTCTGCTCCCACATTCATATACCCGGGGATGTAAATCGCCCTGAGTGACAGGAACTTGTCCTGTGCCCACAGCAGGACCTGCTGCACTAGCCTGTTCAGGCAGTGTGAACGCAGCCTGCCCTGGTGATTTATGTAAGAGACTACCGCCATATTGTCCACCCGCACAAGGACATGGTAGCCTCTTAACTGCTGGAGGAAGTATTTTAGGGCCAGAAATAGAGCCATCATTTCGAGGCAATTGATGTGCCAGTCGAGAAGATGACCTCTCCAGATCCCTTGGGCTGGATGGCCACCCAAGGCCGCACCCCAACCCATGAGGGAAGCGTCTGTCATTAGCATCTTACGATGACAACACGGACCTAGAGTGGGACCCAAAGTCAGAAACCGGGGTCTGAACCACATAAAAAGGGTACGAAGCCCCTGGCGTGTGACCCTTATTGCCTCTGGGGATTGGCCCTTGGATGAAATCCCCTGGCTCTAAGCCACAACTGAAACGATCTCATGTGCAGGAGACCCAAGGGTATCACCGTGGATGCAGCTGCCATGAGACCTAAAAGCTTCTGAAAGAAGTAAATAGTAATTATCTGGCTAGCTTGATATTCTTTAGGGCATTTACAATGGATTCGAAGCACACAGGAGAAAGCTGTGCCTGCATCGTGATTGAATCCCATACAACCCCCAAATACGTTGTCCTCTGAGCAGGAGAGAGAACGCTTTTCTTGGCGTTGAGTCTCAACCCCAGAGATTCGAGATGAGCTAGGACGACATCCCAATGTCGAAGCGCCAGCTCTTGAGACTGAGCCAGAATCAGCCAGTCGTCTATGTAATTTAAAATGTGGATACCCTGGAGTCACAGAGGAGCCAGTGCTGCATCCATGCATTTCGTGTATGTGCGAGGTGACAGAGCTAGGCCAAATGGAAGAACCTGATACTGGTAAGCTTCACCCTCAAAAGCGAACCTCAGGAACTTCCTGTGTTGTGGCAAGATTTCTATATGAAAATATGCGTCCTTGAGATCGATTGTGATGAAACAGTCCCCTGGCTGGATCTGAGACACAATCATCTTGATCGTCAAGCTCTTGAACTTGTATGTTCTGAGGTAGCGGTTCAACCCGAGAAGATCTAAAATTGGACGCAACCCCCCATCTTTCTTGGGAACCAAAAAATACCGGCTGTAATAGCCTGACTCTCTGTCTGGTAGGGGAACATGTTCTATGACCCCTTTGTCCAGCAGAGCTTGCAATTCCTGTGTCAAAAAATGGGCTCGTTCCGGATTCATGGAAGTGGAGACCACGCCGTTGAAACGCGGAAGCTGATATGCAAACTGAATCCTGTAGCCTTTACCTACAGTCCTTTCTACCCATGGAGAGATACTTGGCAGTAGCTTCTACTCTGCCAGTTTTTCTGAGAGGGGCACTAGTTTTGACACTTTGCTTAGATGGGGAGGTGTTAGGTGTCTGGTGTCCTGAAGCATGGCAGGAGGCAACCGAACACCTAACGTTTGGCTGGAAGCCGCTGTTCCCCGAAACACCAGTGGCGGAGAAAATTGTACAGTGGCCTCCTGAGGGTGCCAGGAAGGAGTGTCTACTTCCGTTGGAACTTCTCGCACTCCTCCCCGGAGGGGCACACTTCCACGGTCCCGAAGACTTGACCCTCAGGACTTTTCCCCAGACGAATTGATCGTCCTGAGGTCCGGTCTCTTACTGGGCTGCTGAGGTCGGCGAGCCGCTCCCCAGTCCCTACGAGGGGGCAAACGGCTCACCACACTCTGCTTCTGCGATTCTCGCCGCAGAGAGACTGGATTGGGTCGGGGCTGGACAGCCCTGATGCCTCAGCATGACGGTGAAGAAACTCATCAAATTTTTGAAGAGTGATGTTTGTTTTGTTTTTTTTGTCGAGGTCGGGATTCGAACTCTGTTCTGGAGCATGAAAAGCGAGCGTGCAAAAAGAGCACCACAGAATGGCCAAGCTCTAAAAAAATGCCTCCTCACTAATACTTCCGCCCGTTCTCAGGTCCTTCAGCAGGTCAGCCTGAAATGCCTGCAGAGCCGCCATGGTGTGCAGGGCAGCACCAGCCTGACCCGCTGCTTGAAATGCCTTCCCCACCAGCGACAATGTTACCCTGCAAGGCTTGGTGGGGAGGATAGGCTTTTTAAGTGACGACGCACTCCCAGGGGAGAGATAGCCGCGAGCGTCTCCCCAACCTGAGATATCGTCACATACCCATGCGCCTTAGCACCCAAGATAATCGAATAGATCGACATCAAAGATACACGGAGAGTAAGGCCTACTCCATGAGCGAGATAACTCCTATGGAGGTCTGGGAAAAAAGGGGGGGGAGATCGATATTGGGATCTCTCGCCTTGGCCACCCGACAGAAATCTGTCATCTAGTTTGGAGTGCCTGGGATTCTCTTGCTCCCGTGACCAGTCTAACTTAAGCCTGGCCACCGCGTTAATCACTACCTCAAGTAGCTCCCGAAACGCCTTGTCGTCGCGTGAGGAGCACTCAGAGGCGGTGCTCTCTCGCAGTGCTCGCACTCAGCGTTCTCAAGAGCAGCAATAGCATGCTCTTCCCCAAGGCACTCCAAACAAAAATCGTGCGGATCATCATCCGGAATAATTTACCACTTACCAAGACAACACACACACACACAAAGCGGTCTCGAAGACAAAGAAACCTGAAGGTATGCCTGTTTCAAGTCTATTTATAACCTGCAGGTGCACGTTATCAATGACGTAACTCACCGAGGTTATTTAGGCCAAATTCTTGGCGTGTTTGACACACATACTTCGCAATTGGTCGAACAAAGAATGTTCGAATTAGCGTTTGATGCGCAGCATCGAGAGTAGCTTTTGATAGGGAACTGTGCTACTGCATTATGTGTTGCACCATGGTCCTGAAGAAACTACTGTACATTTTCCTTCTATGTTTTCTAGTTATATGACAAATGACTGGCAATAAAATCCTCACTTGGCTCACATGAGGAAAAATCAGAATCATTGTCATATAGCCAAATGTGTCTCAATACACCATAACAACAATGATTTGGTTTTAGTTAGTTAATGTTAAGCCAGTGAGACTAATATGTGACATGGCACACTGAGGTAATATAATGCCCCTCTTTTCATGGGAACACTGAGAAAGTCTCTGTTTTAAATAATATTTAAAGTATCGTACAGTATATAGCACTGTGATACCAAATGTAACATAAATATCAATCTATACAAACAGAACAAAGATGTCCAAGAAGAGTTACTATTAAAATAGTATGGGTTCAATTGCAGGGTGTCAAAGACTTGCTCATTTGAAAGCTTGCTCATTTTATTTTACTAAGTGACCCAGACACACAAAATGAAAGCTTTTTGAAATCTTGCATCTCACCGTAACTCCCCTGAATGTGTGCATGCCATCTCAGCACTTTTAACATAATGAGCAGAAATAATCAGATCCTGTCTCCTTTTTTCCTTCTTTCATTCCATCATGTCTTAATAAGTGGTGCATGGCTGAAGGTGAGGAGATCTAATTATGCTGTATGGACCTTTATTCCTCAGTGCTGGGTCACATGTGTGCTCAATAGGAGAGAGGCATTTGAGCAGCATGCACCAGGTGGGGTAGGATTTCAGCATGGCACACTGGGGGCAGTAATTAGTGCATGGTAGGTGGGGACAGGATCCACAGGTGCTGATAGGGTGAGCTACCCCGTCGAGGCCTGCAACACTTTAATTAACACACACAGACACACACCATGCTTGCTATGTGTAGATACTGTTAGTCATCAGTTCAGCAGGTGCTCAGTAGTGTTTCTGCTTTCGTTATTGTTGCTATTACTGTTATTATCGCTGTTGTTTTATTATTCAGTGTTCATTGTTATACACATTTTGTTCCGATCTATGACTATACCTAAAAAGCTCATTGTGTCATGTCATTTAAAGGTTTGCTTATTATTTACAGTATACAACAGACATCAAATGCTTGGTGAGCCATGCATGTGGCGTCTTAGTCTGTAGTTTAAAAAAAAAAAAAACTTGTAAATATTCTGTGGGTGTATTTCAAAGGAAAATATTTAATATTTAATGCATATTTCTTTATTATAATATTTATTAAAACCTATAAGCACGCTTGTTGCTGATTTCTGCATGTAATGAATCAATCATTACTGGCATTATTCTTTTCCACCAGAATAATGTAATGGATCAACTTTAAACATGAAAAACAAAACAGAAGCGCACGCTTGGATTCGAAGCACCTTTTTAAAGGAGACGAATTTTAAAGCGTGCCCGCCTTATCTACCAGAAAGTGTAGTAAATCGGATGAATCTGCAACGTTTAAAAATATTCTCCACCAGTTACAATTTATGTAACAAATTAAAAGATGTTTAACACGTTTAAATGTATTCTCCAATTTATATAAGGAATTAGCTCGAATGGCGTGAAATATATCTATATATCTAATTAACGTGTGTTGTGACCAGTTATAAATATACATCAGCCATGAAAGGGAATTCGTGTATGTGCACATATACATATAGATAATTAATTACAATGGATTATAATTAATTATGACTATGTATGTGGTCTAGATCAGCTTTTAGGATTAGCTGTAGTCTAGTTTAGAATTACGAACTCTAAAGAGGGAGTTTATCCTTCTGGCCAGGAAGGAATTCCCGTTTCCAGAGCTTGTAGCCGAGATCAGTAGCGTTTAAGGGACTCATTATGTGACCAAAACAGAGACAATCAAGTGTGGGATAATATATTTTAATAACTAGATGTAACTATGGATACACACGACTAACTCTAAGCAAAACATACATATGTACATCTATATACAAGGAAAGAAAAGGTATAGAGAGAAAGTAATGAAATAAAAGGGAATGGCAGACAAAAACATAACTAATTAGCCTTTTTCAAAACCAGCAACGAACTTAAATCTCTTGTAAACAGGGGTACAATCTTAAACGCAGATATAGATCCATTAACTATACTTGCATAGCTTCGGTCTGAAAGTTCGCGCGAGGTCGTGTAGAGTTCGCTGGTTCATCGTGCCATTTGAAAAGGCGTGGGCCATGAGGCGGTTGCATCTTTTGAGAGAGAGATCCTGGCTTCCTCTTCCCAGGGCACGTGGCCCCGGGGGAGAGAAACCGGAAGGAGTGTAGAAGTGAAGTTGAAGTGAAAAAGAGAGTGAAGAGAGTAAGTGTGCTGGAAGAGATTTCAAAGTGTGGTGTTGTTTTAAAGACAACACCAACACACACGCCTCTTTGGGCTATTGGCCAATCAGGAAGTTGGATTTGTTGGCGGGATGAACTCTCTTTGTCTGGTCTCAGACCCGAATTTGCATGTCCAGGGAGGAGCCGGTTTATACCGTATTATATATGAAATTAAGAGAAAGCATGAAATAATGTATCCCATTGCAATATGATATGCATAATCCATCAGGGTATCGCAAGACGATTAACCACATACCAAATTCGATGGACTTATAAAGAATATTACAAGTAAAACATGGTTACAGACATTTAAAATCATACCCTAAGTTAAGCTATCTAAAATCGTTATAGTTATGTTACATAAACACACAATATATGCAAACAAGATAACATCACACTATTTAGGCATCAAATAATTACATATAATTACATGTTACATTCAAAAGAAATTCTTACATTGTGTGTGTGCATGGGTGTGTGCTTTGTGTGTGTGTGTTTGTGTGTGTGTGTGTGTGTCTGAAGAGGGGGGGTCGTGTCGCATTCTGATGACATCTGGTGAAGAGGTTAGATAAGGATTCACAGCTCAAGGAGATAGAGAAACTTCTTTGCTAAATCCAGGCTGATTCAGAAATCAGTTTGATACGTTCAGACGTTACATGCAAAACACTGATTGTTAAGCATTTCAGGTTTTATTAAATGTTAAAATGTAAAAGAACAAAAGATATGAGAAGACATGTCTTGTAATAATGTGTCTAGCTAGCTCATGGCTGTCCTTAATGTAAGGCACAGTGAGAGTGATTGCAACATAAGTTTCAAGACAAAACTATCAAAATTTCCTGTAGATGTGTTAGTAATTTACAAAGAAAACATTCTTTTTGAATGATATTTCACATAATTTCACGTTGCATTAGTCTCCAACCATGGGTTGCATCACATCTTGAGCTCTCAGAGATGTTATAAAATGTTTAAGTTATAAATATGATAGTGAACAGATCATGTGAAATGCTCTGATAAGTATGATAAGCATGACCCAGTCTAAACACAGCATTATTTACAAACCCTAATTTTAATGCACTAATTTTAATCATGTCTTCATTATTGTGTGAGATTCAGGTGTTCTGGATATAATTAGAGTTGCATTAAAGCTATACAATGAAATTCTATTTTTTAAAAAGTTATTTTAAATTAGTGCCTATCTTTGTAGAAAATGTAATGTTCAGGTTAATATTTACAATCTTAGCATTTCTTCAAAGTTTACACGTGTAAAATTTTCTATAAAGCATGTATCTGTGGCCATTATTCACTCAAAATCCACACTTCATATAGATTTCACTCTCCCCAGCCTACACCTCTCCATCAGTGTTGATGTATGATGTATGCTGCTCCAAAAACCAAAAGATGATGAGCATCAAAAACTAAATTTTATTTACAACGAGTTTGAGAAAAACAAAAAGCGGGGGGTCAGAAATAACGGAGTTGTTTTGCAAAAGTAATTTGCCATTATGACTGGCTGACAAATTGGCTGTGGCAAGGGAGGAAGTGTGACATTTGAAAATTCTCGCTAGCTGCCCAAGCTTTATATAAAGCACCCTATGTTTCTTTGCTAACTGTTGATTGCTTTTGAATAGTACAATATCAGAATATTGCCTGGCTAATATTATTATTATTTTATATTATTTTATGTCTTTTATTTCTCTGCATCCCAAATTAACTGTGCATGGAAGGAGAAGAGTGCCATCAAATTGAGGTTTATTTAAATGGGTGAGTGTGTGAGACAGGATGGCAGGGTTTGATTGACCCTCCATATTTTACCGCTGAGAACAAACTAGCTAGCTTGGTGTAGTAAATGGTGTAGTTTTATCACTCTTCACTTTTTGAGCATGGAACAAAGTTATGCAGCTCTTTTTAAATAAAAGTGAAGAGAAATGTATTGATCTGCATTTCAATCAAATCTATGTGAAAGGAACTGGGGTCACAATGTGTATAAATGCATGGAGCATGCAATTTGGAGTGGCAAGGCTTATTTCCAGGCTGGTAAGTGAAGTCAACAGACACTTCAATAGGAACATTATGTTTTCCAAATCTTCAACTGTCCAGTTTTGGTGAGCCTGTGCCCCAGGGTTTGATGTATTGTACATTCTGAGATGCTTTTCTGCTCAACATGGTTGTAAAGAGTGGCTATTTAGTTACTGTAACCTTCCAGTTAGCTCGAATCAGTGTGGCCATTCTCCTCTGACCTCTCTCATCAACAAGGTATTATCACCTGCAGAACTACCCCTCAGAGTCCATCAGACACTTGCTAATACACTTACTAATAGATTTAGTGAGCTACTAATTAGCAGAACACTGAATACTTCCTGTTTGAACAGGTCTGACTTTATCGTTAGGTAATGGATGCATTTAAGTGTGTGTGTGTGTGTGTGTGTGTGTGTGTGTGAGTGAGTGAGAGAGAGAGAGAGCGAGACTGTGTTTGTCTAATTTTTGCTGAAAGAAACAGCAGCTTGAAATAGCTGTAGTAAGCGTCTTTACTCATCTCTCTCTCTCTCTCTCTCTCTCTCTCTCTCTCTCTCTCTCTCTCTCTCTCTCTGTCTTTCTCTCTGTCTTTCTCTCTCTCTCTCTCTCTCTCTCTCTCTCTCTCTCTCTCTCTCTCTCTCTCGATAGACAAGATTTTTCTGGCCTCCTCTGACATTGTGTGTGTCTGAACATGATCGTGGGATGTGCCATTCAGATATTCAAAAGGCACAACCATCCAGTACTTTTGTGAGACAAGATTCAAAGATGTTCATCAAATATATAATGACAAACACTTTGTTTACTGCTCTCAAGCTTCTCACTTTGTCAATTTCTTAACCACTTTTGAGAAATTGACAAAGTGATACCACATCTGTTGGGGCGGTGTTATGTTTACACATGCAGTCGGGTAATTTCTGTCACAGGTGTTACTCTAATTTTATCAACAGTGTTATTTCTTTCTGTCCACCTCAGTTTTCCAACCAACATACACTACATTGGATGTACATTAAGAAAATTTAAATAATACTGTATATATGAAAATGCATACATACTACTGAAAAACTACAATAAGAGGGATGCTTTTGTGGAGACTCTGAATAATGTAGTTACTGTGGGGCATATTACTTCTCCATACTGTCTACACTTGGAGCACATTAGAAGTAAAAAGAACGCAAATTTAAAAAATGAGTACAATCCCACATTATGATTAAATTAACTATATAATATGAATATAAAGTGGGGCTTTATACTGGGTAATGACAGCTACAGTTAGAAACCCTCAATTCTATCTTCATAAGCTGCAACATAATGACATGTAGTGTCATATCTCTAAATAAACTTATGATTAAATAATGTCGCCATGTGTGATGCAAACATCTAGGTTCATAGAGTAAGAAGCCTGCTAGAACCTCGCTTGCCCTTAATTAATTTAGCCGTCCGGATGCAAAGGGTTTAGCACCCAGGAGACTTCTTTTTTTTCTTTTTTTCATAATAAGATGCAATCCTGAATGGGGGTATTGTTGCTTGCAAACTACAAATCAAGGCTGGGGATTGATTCCCCAAATGGAAAATCAACAGTTTATGCTTCCTTCACCTCAAATGTTTCAATACCTAATTATATTTCTGTTTAAACTGTCTTAATTTAAAATACAATTAATATAAAACAGATTAATCGAACAACAAGCAATCAGTGAATTGTGTGTCTTTTGTGTTGAAACCACCTGACATTCTCTATTATAGGCCATTCATTGAATGCAACTATTGCTTAAAAGCAACAAAACACAAAGCATAGTGCCAGGCAGTGTTCACTTTTGTTCATCCTCATTTACCCAATTATTACTCCAGTATAAGGTATTACCAGGGGGACTTGGCTTGTGGATTCCATGTACTTTACAACAATTTTAAATAAAAATGGCTACTAAAACCTTTCACTCATTCCAAGTTGTCATGGTCTATGTACTTATGCAAGTTACATATTATACGAAGTTTTTTTTATTTTTTTTAATTAGAACAGAATAGTAAAATGTTACTCACTAATAATAATAATAATAATAATAATAATAATAATAATAATAATAATAATAATAATAATAATAATAACAGTAATAATAATAATAATAATAATAATAATAATAATAATAATAATAAAACGTGAGTGTGAACAGGAGTTATAATGATTACAGCCTTAAGCTACATTCAAATGTGGGAAATGGCATCCATCAGAAAACACATTCACATGCATTGTCACTATGTAGTAGGCGTGTTTGTGGGCAGAGATCAATATTAATTATAATATATGCATTTTGTGCTATCTGCACATACCCTGCCACTCTGCACCATGGCTCGCTGTGAGCTGCTCGTATATATTATTTTTAGTGATGGATTACACTGCTTTGAATGCAGGCTGACAACTGTGATCAATTTCTGTTTCATGTTCCTCAAAACCAGTTGAATGACTGAAACCTTAGTAAGGTCATCTCCTACTGATCGTGTCCACCTGACACGTGTATACATCAGTGTACATCCCAATGAGCTTGGTTAACAGAGGACAAACCTTTTTTTTCACATTGGCATGCAGTGACAGGGCATGTGAGCTGTCAGTCAATTCATAATTCTCATTTACTTATAAATGTTACTGGTTTACTGATGGACTGAAAAATGTCAAGATAAGATAAAATAAGATAAGATATACTTTACTGTCCCCTCAGGGCAATTTATAATGCATGGGTTTCCTCTGAGTTCTCTGGTTTTCTCTCATCTCCTAAAGCTGAATAGGTAGATAATAATAGGATAATTACCCAGGTGCAAATTAATGTGTGAATGCGTATGTGCATGGCACCCTGTGATGAGCTGATGTCCCTTCCAGGCTGTATTCCTCCTGGAATACATTCATGAATAAATGAATAAATAAGTGAATAAATATCATTGGCTACAATCATATCTAAGTGGCATGAGTAGGAAAAAATGACCTAGCAGCTTATAGGCTATGTATTATGCTTTCTGAATAAAATAGGAGCAAGGCAATGTATTATTTTAAAACAAATTTATTTGTTTTGGCTTTAGCTGTACTGAACAGTCGCTCTAGTAGCGAACTCACGGCACAAGCAAAACACTATATTTTCACACCATTCTTGGCATTATTAAGAAGAATGCTTCATTTATTTTCACCGGATAAGCAGAAAAAATAAATAAATAAATAAAAGGATAAAGAACAGAACTGTATCATTATTTTTAAATATTACAAGGCACTATATCGCTGGTATATTGTCCAATCCAATGTCTTAAGACAAAACCCAATCTTAATCTTTGTACAATTCATATTCTGAACACAATTATTTATGTAATGAACACAGTTGCTAGAAATATGTTGTTTAATATTATGCAAATAGGAAAAATATTGCTGGCAATAATGATTAAGGGGTGACTGTCAGTTCTGCAGAGAACTCGGTTTCCCAGGACACACCTCGGCCTATCAACATGACCGATGAAGACTACACTTCCCATCACGCACGGACTTTGTCACGTTCACACTCACCTGACTTTAAATCACACACACCTGTACACAATCATCACTCTGTATATAAGGACTGCAGTCTCACTCTCTCATTGGGAAGTATCGCTCAGTGTGTTCGTAGCTGACCCTACCAAGCTGTTCTTTTGTGTATTGACATTCTGGATTAGCTCTTGCTCACATTCTAGTTTCTGCTTTTTTGGTTTTGCCCAGTTTGTACTGTTTGCATATCGCCTGACCCTGTTTTTGTCTCTGCCTCTCGATTTGGATTTGTTTACCTGTGAACTGTTTAAAAAAACTCTCTTAGCATTTGCAACCATTTCCACTTACCTGTTGTGACAGAATACTTCTCAATGAGAGAGTGACTCTGCAGTCCTTATATACAGAGTGGTGATTGTATGCAGGTGTGTGTGATTAGAAGTCAGGTAAGTGTGAATGTGAAGTCCGTGCGTGATGGGAAGTGTAGTCTTCATCGGCCATGTTGGTAGGCTGAGGTGTGTCCTGGGAAACTGAGTTCTCTGCAGGCGCAGGGATAGACCTGACAGTGAAGAACACCAAATATGCATACATATCTGGCATTGATATATGTCAGATATACAGTTTCCATGTAGCATAGCAATTGATATATAATATTTGTAATATTTCATCCAGGTAGACGTAATGCATGTAAAAGTGATGCATGTGAAAGTAACATCCTTTTTCAGTTGGTTTTTAAGCACTTTGAAGTAAAATATATTTTTCCTTCCCTTGGTGCAATTTTTCATTCCATACACCATTCCCTCCATTTCATTCCCCACAGATGCGCATATACACACAGATAGACACACAGTGACACACAGGTATATAAGAAACAGAAAGAATGGCTAGGCAAGTTATTGTTTGTGCATTTTTCCTCTTTCAGCTTTTGGCTCTAAATTTAGCTCAGTCACGAACACTTCAGGGCTCACTGACACTAATTTTAGCTGTCATATTCTCTCTGTGGTTCACAGTGCATGTGTGTGTGTGTGTGTGTGTGTGTGTGTGTGTGTGAGAGTTGGACAGTATTAGGATTCCATGCATATCTGATTGCTCTGGCTGTCTGGCAGATTGCCCACCGTGGCTTTCTGCTATCAGCTGACGAGAGGAGCAACTACCCTACCGCAGCCCCAGATAAAACAGATAGAGAGAGCGAAGGAGAGCTAAAGATAGTGAGGAGAAGTATGGAGTGAGAGCAGGGGGTTTGGACTTCTTTAAAGGGAAAAGCCAGCGAGGTGTGAGAGATAGAACCTCCAGTGATGCAGAGTGGAGAGGCGATAGCTGGAGTTAGATCCATAAACTATATGCATTCACTGACTGAATGCATCAGAGACCAGATTGAGAGAGCGAGAGAGAGAGAGAGAGAGAGAGAGAGAGAGAGACTAAACTAGTCCTCAGTATAGTCAAGTGTTTCACATTAGACATCAATATTTTGAAGCAAGAAATGTCCTTTTTAGTCCTGGGACAAATTTCCTTTGGTGTCATCACCACCTATGGTCATAATTAAACCATTTATAATTTTATTCTACATTTTATATAAAGTAAATATAGAGTGTTAAATTCCACTGTGCACTCTATTCCCCATCCACCTTTAACAGTATCTAACAAGTAAAAGGAGAAAACATATAGGGCATCGAAAGGAAGAAGAAAACAACAACAACAACAACAACAACAATAATAATAATAATAATAATAATAATAATAATAATAATATAGGCAGACAGCCAGATGAACAGACAGGCAGGCAGACAAGACAGTTGATATACAAATGAGTAAGATAGATGTCGTATTATTATTTATGTCTTGTGTCATAAATGTAATTTCCTATTGAGATATTTTTCCTTACATGCACAGTATGTGTTAAAAGTTTTGAGTTTTAAAGAATATTGTTAAAACAATGTGACATTGTATAGAAATAGTATCCAAGTGTCTTGGATGTGATTTCATTTTTGATTGGAGCACATAATTCTTCCATTTACAGTACTGTGCAAAAGTTTTAGGCACATGCAAAGAAATGCTGTAGAGCAAAGATGCCTTCAAAACAATTAAATTAAATGTTTCTACTTAAAAAAAAATAATAAAAAATACCGTAAAGAACAGTAAACAGTAGTAAATGAAACAAAGTCAATATTTGGTGTGACAAAAAAAAAAAAATTTAAATAGAAATAGTAGTCTCCGGTACAATTTGTGCAGTTTTATAAGGAAATGAGTTGGTAAGTTTTATTGAGTATCTTGCAGAACCAGCCACAGTTCTTCTGGAGACTTTGACTGTCGCACTTGCTTCTTATTTTTGCAGCAAAACCCAGCAGCCTTCATTGTGTTTTTTGTCTGAAAAGTGGTCTCTTACGTAATATGCTGCTTTATTTAATGACATACAAACATTTTTCTGTAACATTTCATTTTGTGCTAGAAAACTAATGTTTTGGAATCTAAAGTTTTTTTTTTTTTTTTTAACTGACTTGATAACGTAGAAGTCATAAAATAAAATAAAAAGTTTGTACTAAAAAAATAGGGTGCCTAAAACATTTGCACAGTACAGTATATATATATATATATATATATATATATATATATATATATATATATATATATATATATATATATATATATATATATATATATATACTGTACTGTGCAAATGTTTTAGGCACCCTATTTTTTTAGTACAAACTTTTTATTTTATTTTATGACTTCTACGTTATCAAGTATATATATATATATATATATATATATATATATATATATATATATATATATATATATATATATATATATATATATATATTCAATCAGAAGGTTTGACCACTACCTCATGCTTATTGAATACATTAAGCAGAACAATTCAATAATTACCATTAGAAATGTGAATGGTTTATTAAAATATTACAATATTTATAAGACTGTTTTATAGCATTCGTCATTTCCACGGTTTAGTGTATCCAAACATGAACTGATGTTCCATTAATGTTATAACTGGGCATGTTCTGAATCAATTATTCAACATACTGTATTATTACTTTCTAAGCTTCATGTACTATATCTAAGGAATCAACAGTCAGTCAAAATGCCATATGTTCAGCACATCAGCCCAACATTAACCAAACAGTAACTTAGTTAACTATAAACTGATAAGGATTACTGATAGATGTTCCTGCTGATACAATACAATCAGTGGTCGATTTAAGAACCAACATCTAGTTTAAATTCTTCACACATTCTTAAAATTATGTTCTGTTTGTATTGTATTATAATGTATTATTTGATAGCTCCTTATCACTTGTTATTAAGCCTAAAAGCTACATTTCTTATCAGCCATTGACACTCACATCACCTGGGGTCCACAATCAATTTTTTAATTATTTGCTTTATATGTGTTGGCAGCAAGGAGAAAACATACTGTATTGAGACATTTTACTGCAAAACAATGTCAGTATAAATACTCAAATGCACAGCTGTGGTCCTTAGGGTCTACTAACTTATTTTAATGATGTTCTTCAATTGTGTACTTCTAACTAAAGGTACTAAAAGTGTCCCCAGGATGATATCACCATAGTGACAAGTGTTAGTACCTTAATAGTACAGTTTAGTACTTTTTTCCCCTGAGACTCTACAAAACAACATTTTGTATTTGTTTTCAACATTAACTACATTTCCTTTTTTTCCCTGGGTACCTACATATTCTATGCTTTCTATATATACATTCTCTGTGAACAGTGCAGTGCTTCTCTCTAACACCTTACCTCAGATAAGACATAATCTTGACACATTTTTTTGACTCAGCATTTCCAAAACCCAGCAGGAGGGCTGAACCATTCTGACAAAGTGTCACTCTCCCTACTTCTTTCTCTCTCTTTCTCCTTTTCCTCTCCATCCAGTTCTCCTTATTTTAGCTGCAGAGTCTTGGATGGTGTTGAATATGAAGTAATGATGAAAGATGAAATGGAAGTTTAACCATGGAATAAGAAGCTATGAGAACAGATGTGGATGCAATAAGACCTTTTAATGACCATGTTGTAATAATGTCGCATACTGTATGCGTGCTTTTTATCCTTTCTGAATCAGTATTTTCTGTGCTGCATTTCCTCAGAAACCTTTTGTTTCTGGTCTCATTTGACCCTACATTTCTAACATCATAGACATTCACATGTTGTTTTGAAAACTAAACATGCTTTCCCCATGAACAATGAATTGGTAGTATGAATGGTCACAGTCCATTAACATAAAACACCAATAAAATAAATTGCCCCATTTATCAAAAGCCTGACTGAAAGAACAGGTACAATAAACACATATGACCTCTAGCTACAATATGTTACAAATAACATAGCCAACTTTACATCTTATTTCATTACACAGTCATTTCCATCTTTTATTAAATATGGACCTACTCGCTCCCTGCAGCTGTTAAAATCTAGATTCTCACAGTGCATTATGTATAATAGATTATTTGCCTTGGTCACAGAGATTACAGCATATGAACAGTCACAAATAATGGATTGCTAATGTGTGAATAATGTGCGAATGGATTCTGTGCGCTCTGTGGTAAGTTTCCAAAATGGCTGATGTTCTAGCAAGAACTTGACCTCTAAAGCTCAATTATTGATAAACGTTTATTGTTACATTATATTTGGAGCGTTCAACAACACGGTGGCAGACTATACACTTTAGATTAGGCCTTCAGTTCTACCAAGAAAATAATTTCATATTGATTAGATCATCAGAAGGAAGTATGTTGAGGCAAGTACATAACATCAGCATGATGTTTATTAGGGCAAATCCAATAGTCATCAACCATGTTCCATACAGGGAATAGACCGCAGGCAGATGACATAAGACTAGAGTAATCCATGATTATAAACATAGCAACTAGCAACAAGGAACTAGGGTAATAACAAAGAAACACAAGAAGATGAGAAACACACAGACAAGCTTAAAAACACAAACTAATCCATCCATCCATCCATCCATTTTCTCTACCGCTTATCCTACACAGGCGCGGGACACCCTGGACAGGGTGCAAACCCATTTCAGGGCACAATCGCACACATTCACACACCCATTCACACACTATGGACAATTTGGAAATGCCAATCAACCTACAATGTATGTCTCAATGGGGGGAAAATGCAAATGCTGCACACACAGGGCAGAGCTGGGATTTGAACCCCTAACCCCAGAGGTGCGAGGCAAACATGCTAACCACTAATGCCCCACACAAACTAATCATTAACTAATTAATGTCAGAACAAGGAACAGGTGAGTACAATCATGACAAAATATGGTGATACACCAGTGACAACACAGGGGTGGCAACAAGACTGAAATGATAACAAAATGCATGTGGCTTTAATAAACAAAAAATAAAACAGAAGTAGCACAATTTGAACTGGAAGCCATGATGTACGGCGAGAGCTGCAGTGTGTGCTCACTGCTCACAATGGGTCTCATTTATCACTCTTTTAGAAAGTTAGTAAGCCAAATTGAACAAAAATTTCCAGGATTTACAAAAGTTTCGGAAACACTGATTTTCTTCATACTCGTGTGCATATGTGGATCACCCGTAAAGTGCAAAGTGCATTGCCAAAACAGCTCATTTGCATATAGTGATGGCCATAAACCTTCATAAAAGTTCAAGTGCACAGACAGCAGGGAGCATGACATGAAGGCTGAAAAGCAGAAGTGGAAGTTATTTTGACTTAATTCTATGCCAATAAAAAGGTTTAGAAATATATAATATTTATAATAATAAGCGACTACTACATCTTCCATCAGCTGAGGCATTTATGGCTTACAGCTATGTGCAGGCAGACCAGCCTGTCCTCCGTTTATACGTGACAATTCTTTTGAATGATTAGTTTTATTAGTTTTATTATCTTAATTAATGGGTTTATGTTGGCTCACTTTCTTTACTTATTACAGTGGGTATAGAAAAGAATCACCCCCTTTAAAATAATCACACATTGTTGCTTTTCAGCCTGAAATGAAGACAGACACAGTTTTTGTTTTATCCAGCTGTATTTACTCAGTGCAACTTATAACATCCAAGTGAAAGATATAACACCAACATGTCAGAAAAAAAAAAAAAATTAACATTTCTCAGCAGGGTTGGCTCCTTCTACAATTAGGGTCTATGTGTCATGGCCCCCTAGGGGTTATTCCCCTATGGACCACTAGAGGGCACCCCCATGTGGAACTTCTTCTTCTGTTGTTTCCCCAGTTATTCCTGTTAATCATTCCCAGGTGTGTTTCATTTGGCTTGATGAGTAGTGCTCTATTTAAGTTCTTTGTGTTTTCTCTTTAGTTGCTGGAGTATTATGTCAAGTCAGGTTATGTTTGGGTTTGGTTCCTTTGTCATTGTTGTTTCTTCTTTTTTGCACAATGTTTTGATTATTTAGTACATGTTTTTTGTTAAGGTTTATTTTACTAGTTCTCCTAGTTTTCTGTACATTCCGGGTCCTAGTGTGTTTCCCCAGTGTTTTTTCCTTGAGCCTGTTTCCCGTGCCAGATTCCTTGTGCCTGTTTCCATGAGCCTACTTCCCTGTGTCTGTGAATAAAGAAGTTCTGCATTTTGCATCCGCCTCTGTGACCCTCCCTTCATGACAGAATGCTCCAGCCACCATAGGATGCAGCAGGACTTCAGCGCATTTAGGAGAGTGCACCTACTGGAGGGACATTCGGGGGCAGTGGGATAGACTGGATTAGGGAGAGGGTTTGAACTCTGAGCTGGAGGCTCTTCGCTGCCCTCCTATCCTGCCCCACTTAGATCGGCAGTCTTCCCTTTCCTTCCTGGCTGAGGACGGCGCTCGGAATTCGTGTTCCGCTGAGGTCGTCGCTCGGCTTCCGTGTTCCCCTGAGGACGTCACTCGGCTTGCGTGTTCCGCTGAGGACGTCGCTTGGCTTCCGTGTCCCGCTGGGGATGTCGCTCCGCCTCTGTGTTTCCGCGGAGGACGTCACTCAGTTCCGGTCCCGTTGCTGTCACTCTCTCTTCTGCCCTGGCAGAGCGCTGCTCCCTTGCTCAGCTGAGGATGTCGTGCCTTCCCCCCTGCTCGACTGAGGACGTCGCGCCTCCCCATTGCTCGGCTGAGGACGTCGCGCCGCCTCCCTGTTTGTGGTCATTGCTCCCCCCTCTGGCCTCGCCGTGGTCGTTGCTCCCCCCTCTGGCCTCGCCGTGGTCGTTGCTCCCCCCTCTGGCCTCGCCGTGGTCGTTGCTCCCCCCTCTGGCCTCGCCGTGGTCGTTGCTCCCCCCTCTGGCCTCGCCGTGGTCATTGCTCCCCCCTCTGGCCTCGCCATCATCGCTCCTCCCTTGTTCCTCGCTGCGGTTGCTGCTTCGGGTCCCCCGGACTGGTGGCACTTCAGGAGCCACGCCTTAAGGGGGGGGCTCTGTCATGGCCCCCTAGGGGTTATTCCCCTATGGGGCACTAGAGGGCACCCTTGTCCCCCATGTGGAACTTCTTCTGTTGTTTCCCCAGTTATTCCTGTTAATCATTCCCAGGTGTGTTTCATTTGGCTTGATGAGTAGTGCTCTATTTAAGTTCTTTGTGTTTTCTCTTTAGTTGCTGGAACATTATGTCAAGTCAGGTTATGTTTGTGTTTGGTTCCTTTGTCATTGTTGTTTCTACTTTTTTTGCACAATGTTTTGATTATTTAGCACATATTTTCTTAAGGGTTATTTTTCTAGTTTTTCTTAGTTTCTGTATATGCCTGGTCCCTGGTGTTTTTTTTTTCCTTGAGCCTGTTTCAAAAGCCTGTTTCCTTGTGCCTGTTTCCCTGAGCCTACTTCCCTGTGTCTGTGTTAAATAAAGAAGTTCTGCATTTGCATCCGCCTCTGTGACCCTCTCTTCATGACACTATGTTGCTGCCATTTCGGCCAGTCACGCCCCTATTGTTGGAGCCTCTGTGGGACAATATCCTCTAACTTCGATGTTTATGCATGGCATCAGGTGGCTGAGGCCCATCTGCAGACCACGCATACCTTCCTAGGAGCTTCTTGTGATCCTGGAAGGTCTGTCAGACACCCCTTCCAAGCCCTTAGAGTCAGCCTCAGAGAAGCTTCTGACTCTAAAGGTAGCTCTTCTGCTGGCCCTGACATCTATCAAGCGAGTAGGAGATCTACAAGCTCTCTCCGTTGCCCCTTTCTGCCTTGACTTTATCTAAGGGGTACCCTTACAGGATGTGTACGCTGCGGTGGGGTGGTCTATGTCACACACATTAATTCGGTATTACAGTTTGGCCTTATTGGCCAGCACGTACAGTGGGGGGAAAAAAGTATTTGATCCCCTGCTGATTTTGTACGTTTGCCCACTGACAAAGAAATGATCAGTCTATAATTTTAATGGTAGGTGTATTTTAACAGTGAGAGACAGAATAACAACAAAAACATCCGAAAAAAACGCATTTAAAAAAAGTTATAAATTGATTTGCATTTTAATGAGTGAAATAAGTATTTGACCCCTTCGGCTTAGTACATGGTGGCAAAACCCTTGTTGGCAATCACAGAGGTCAGACATTTCTTGTAGTTGGCCACCAGGTTTGCACACATCTCAGGAGGGATTTTGTCCCACTCCTCTTTGCAGATCCTCTCCAAATCATTAAGGTCTCGAGGCTGACATATGGCAACTCGAACCTTCAGCTCCCTCCACAGATTTTATATGGGATTAAGGTCTGGAGACTGGCTAGGCCACTCCAGGACCTTAATGTGCTTCTTCTTGAGCCACTCCTTTGTTGCCTTGGCAAACAAAGTGCTTTGGATCATTGTCATGCTGGAATACCCATCCACGACCCATTTTCAATGTCCTGGCTGAGGGAAGGAGGTTCTCACCCAAGATTTGACGGTACATGGCCCCGTTCATCGTCCCTTTGATGCGGTGCAGTTGTCCTGTCCCCTTAGCAGAAATACCCCCAAAGCATCATGTTCCCACCTCCATGTTTGACAGTGGGGATGGTGTTCTTGGGGTCATAGGCAGCATTCCTCATCCTCCAAACACGGCGAGTTGAGCTGATGCCAAAGAGCTCGATTTTGGTCTCATCTGACCACAACACTTTCACCCAGTTCTCCTCTGAATCATGCAGGCAAACTTCAGATGGGCCTGTACATGTGCTTTCTTAAGCAGGGGGACCTTGCGGGCGCTGCAGCATTTCAGTCCTTCACAGCGTAGTGTGGTAATTGTTTTCTTGGTGACTATGGTCCCAGCTGCCTTGAGATCATTAACAAGATCCTCCTGTGTAGTTCTGGGCTGATTTCTCACCGTTCTCGTGATCATTGAAACTCCATGAGGTGAGACCTTGCATGGAGCCCCAGACCGAGGGAGACTGACAGTTATTTTGTGTTTCTTCCATTTGCGAATAATTGCACCAACTGTTGTCACCTTCTCACCAAGCTGCTTGGCGATGGTCTTGTAGCCAATTCCAGCCTTGTGTAGGTCTACAATCTTGTCCCTGAGATCCTTGGACAGCTCTTTGGTCTTGGCCATGGTGGAGAGTTTGGAATCTGATTGATTGATTACTTCTGTGGACAGGTGTCTTTTATACAGGTAACAAACTGAGATTAGGAGTACCTCCCTTTAAGAGAGTGCTCCTAATCTCAGCTTGTTACCTGTGTAAAAGACACCTGGGAGCCACAAATCTTGCTGATTGATAGGGGATCAAATACTTATTTCACTCATTAAAATGCAAATCAATTTATAACTTTTTTGAAATGCATTTTTCTGGATTTTTTTGTTATTCTGTCTCTCACTGTTAAAATACACCTACCATTAAAATTATAGACTGATCATTTCTTTGTCAGTGCGCAAATGTACAAAATCAGTAGGGGATCAAATACTTTTTTCTCTCACTGTATTATAACTTAATTTATATGAAATAAATCCAATGTCAATTCCCTCAATCATTGTTGAATTTCTACCAATTGTCCATAAATTACAGTGAAGCACCAACTTGACAGAAAAGTCTTTAAATTGTCCAAGTGTTATGAAGTGTCCAAAAGTTGTTCTGAGCTTTAATGCTGTCATGAAGCAGACAGACATATGCAAGTGCTGGTTTTCTGATTTGATTAAATCCAATGTAGCAAACAAAAAAAGAGCCAGGCAATAGTCAAAAACATGAGGCAGGCAAATTGTCAGGAGATCAGCAAACTGGCATAAAGAAGATAAGTCAAAATCAGGAAACACAAAGCGGGCTATGATCAAAACATGAATCATGACAGGCAGATAAGAAAGCCTTAGAATCGTTACAGACACAATGCTAGAGCAAGACTTTGCAAACTGACAGTCAAGGTTATTTAAAGATAAGTTACATTGCTAATCAGAAGACTATGAACAGGGATAGGTGCTTGACTGCAGGTCACGTGATGAGGCTGTTGGCTGAAAGGCATGTAAGATGCAGACGGACCTGGCACCTGAACTCTACACTCTGTCTCTCCTGATTGGCATTATGGGCAGTGGCATCATGAGTAGCTCTGTTCAGTTCCCTTTTTATTTCCATACAAAAACATTTTGTATTTGTTTTTCTTGTCTCACCAAATGTGAGAAAATGATGGGAGGTATAGTGTTGCCATGGTGACCCTGTGGAGGATTAATCTAAGCAGTATTTCCTCTATTTCTCTCTCTCTCTCTCTCTCTCTCTCTCTCTCTCTCTCTCTCTCTCTCTCTCTCTCTCTCATTATATTATCCAGCAAGCTTCTCTTGATTTATTACAAACTCCACCCTCACTTTAGGCCTGAGGAGGGAAGGAAAATGCTCTTTTTGTGTCATCATGGTGACACACCTTCCTCTAAAATGAGAATATTTTTAAACTTTTTCATTCTTAATGTATGAAAGCATGAGAGAGAGAGAGAGAGAGAGAGAGAGAGAGAGAGAGAGAGAGAGAGAGACATTGCAGTGTGGGGGGTGTTGAGATAGGGGGTGGCAATGATGTAACTTCTCAGCTGTTGTGAAATTGCATATTAAAACCTTCCTGTAAGAAAACTTCTGATAAAAATAGACCTGCTGTGTTTCAGTGGGAGATGTTATTACATGTCACTTCCCCCAGCAACAGTTAATAAAGCACACAAACCGGCATATTAAACTTGCACACACTTACAACTGAGTGTATACAGAAAGACTGAGTACAAAGGGAGGTTCGTAAATGATGCTGTACATCAGAGAAGCTCGATGTATAAGAAAACTAGTAGTCAGACAGATATTAGATATTACTTTCATATATTTGTTGTAATGTCATTTCAGCTAATAATCTCTTTGATAATATTGTAATGCATTGTGAGTAACAATATTTAGTAGAGCTTGATAAGATAGAGGTAAAAAGAAGGAAAGAAGAAGTCAAAAAGTCTAGAGAGAGACATAGACTTTTAAAGAAGTCTCCTGTTACATACTGAGATACGGTTACTAGAATTACACTTTTTTTCATGTGTACCCCTTAAGCCTTAAACACATACCTCTGGTCGTTAGTGACCCGGGACATCATCCAGTACCCTCCCCATTATTATTTTTTTTAAATTAGACCTCCACCTTCTTAGTATTCCTCAATCTATTTTGATCAATAATATAACAAGAAAAAAACACAAAATTGTAAAATAATATCTGTTTTCTAATTACTTTATTGTAAAAAAGTCTACAGGGTTGCTAGGAGCCCGATGTATGTAATAGTGTAAATATATTTTTCTGCACAACAATATTGAATCTCTCACGTCTCAATAAGTGCAATTCACCTTCATTCCTCAATTTTTGATATACAATGCTGATGTGATGTGTTAATTATAATTACCTCTGACATAAAACAAACATTGCAAAACTTGACATGGCTCAGAGATTTACTGCAGAACAAGTATGTAATCAAATATTAGTGTCGCTTGATGGTGGATCTGATGGCGAAGCTGTCAGAGAACAAATTATTGATTTTGATGACGATGATGACGATAGTGAAATGAAATGATAGTTTTGAGAGTAATGTATTGAATAGTGTAAATAAATATAAGTAAATATTGTAATTTTTATTTTGTTATGGTGACTGAAATGATTTGACGGAAATGTTACAGTGCTTTGACTATTTTGTGTAATTTTAACGTTGTATATATATATATTTTTTGCATCTGTTTGATGACAAAAGAAAATTTCAAAATATAATGAAATATGCTTTATTTTGTTATTTTGTAATTGTTAATAAAATACTAGGACAGTCTTATACTATTGGGGCAGTTAGAGATCCATCTGTGTTAGATATACATTCCGGGTTGCTAAAGACCTGAATATGTAATAATGATTGACGAAACATTTATGCATTTAAGGGTTAATCAGAATAGAGTAAACAGTTTGAGGCCATTCTGAATGAAATTACTAAAATATCTAATATAGTTAATATTACATATAGTAAACAATTTAAATATAATAAATGATCTCCCAGAACTCCCTGCCAGCACTGTGTAAACGCTGCTAAGGAATTTATGTTCGTCACCTTCATGATGTACAGTACTTCCCCCTGACCCTCTCTAACTCACATAGGTGTTGAAGATGATCAGTAGGGTGTCCCACACTCTTGCCAACCTCACAGCAGTCACATTTAGTGTAACATATTGTCTGTCTGGCTGTTTGAGTAACTCCCAAACCAGCTGTGAGAAATTCTGTTTCACATTGCTGATTAACTTTCCCAATAGTCTCAGTAAAGGTAAGGCTTATTTCTTGGGAATGATGCAAACTGACCTTGTTTGCAACTTCCAGCATACATAAAAAATGTTCTGACTACAGTGATAAGTAAATACTCCAATAGTACTGGTTAGCTGTGTAAAAGGTTCCTCCCACACATACAGTACTGGTGTTACACTCCCCTCCCATGCTGCAAGCATCAGTTTCTAAGATAGAGAAAGGTACTGAATGGAGTTGTGATGGGGAGCACAAAAGGCTGCTCTCTTCAGCCTCTTTAGCCCACAGCTGCCCAAAAAGCCATAGCAATCGATGACCCTCTCTCTCCCTCCCTAGTGGGCAATTGTTTTCTATTTCTCACTCTTTCACTCCCTCTTTCTCCCCCTGTGGGATAGGAAGTGAGTGGAAAGTGGACCCTGCAGTGAAGGATTAGCTATGGCTCTCTCTTAAGCAGTGGGATGTGCACACACACACACACACACACACACACACACACACACACACACACCCTCTCTCCTCATTCCCCCACCCTCATTCTTTCTTCACAGCCCCCCATCACCCTTATTTTTCTGTTCATACTGAGTTTTTATACCTTTAGTTTTTCTAACACTAACAGTCCTTCGGTATCTATCCACATTGTTCAGACAGGAAATTGTTACGAAACACACGGGAGGGCTGGATGCAAATGCAGGGGGAAAAGTCACTTTATTAGGAATGTAACCAAAATTATTGGGACATATACAAAACGGGGGAGGAATTCAACATAAAGGCAGGGTCAAAACAGTCAAACAATAATCCACAAAGTCACGAGGCAGTAATCCACAAAAGTGCAAGGCAATAATCCAAAATGGCAAGGGAGAAAACCACAAATAACAAGGTAATAGTTCCACAAAATAGCGAGGCAATAATCCACAAAGTAGCGAGGCAATAATCCACAAAGTGGCGAGGCATTAATCCACAAAATAGCGAGGCGATAATCCACAGTCCAGGAAACGCGAGGTGAGTGCAAACGCAAGAGAAACTTTCATTCAATTCAACTCAATACTCCGCGTTTTTGCAGAGAAACAAAAGAGTTTAAATAATAGTGTAACGAATTAGCCCAAATATTAAATATATCTACATACCTAATCAATGTGCGTTATGATCAGTTATAAATATAAATCAACCATGAAAGGGATTGTACGTATATACAGGTGCTTCTCAATAAATTAGAATGTCGTGGAAAAGTTCATTTATTTCAGTAATTCAACTCAAATTGTGAAACTTGTGTATTAAATAAATTCAATGCACACAGACTGAAGTAGTTTAAGCCTTTGGTTCTTTTCATTGTGATGATTTTGGCTCACGTTTAACAAAAACCCACCAATTCACTATCTCAACAAATTAGAATACTTCATAAGACCAATAAAAAAACATTTTTAGTGAATTGTTGGCCTTCTGGAAAGTATGTTCATTTACTGTACATGTACTCAATACTTGGTAGGGGCTCCTTTTGCTTTAATTGCTGCCTCAATTCGGCATGGCATGGAGGTGATCAGTTTGTGGCACTGCTGAGGTGGTATGGAAGCCCAGGTTTCTTTGACAGTGGCCTTCAGCTCATCTGCATTTTTTGGTCTCTTGTTTCTCATTTTCCTCTTGACAATACCCCATAGATTCTCTATGGGGTTCAGGTCTGGTGAGTTTGCTGGCCAATCAAGCACACCAACACCATGGTCATTTAACTAATTTTTGGTGCTTTTGGCAGAGTGGGCAGGTGCCAAATCCTGCTGGAAAATGAAATCAGCATCTTCAAAAAGCTGGTCAGCAGAAGGAAGCATGAAGTGCTCCAAAATTTCTTGGTAAACGGGTGCAGTGACTTTGGTTTTCAAAAAACATAATGGACCAACACCAGCAGATGACATTGCACCCCAAATCGTCACAGACTGTGGAAACTTAACACTGGACTTCAAGCAACTTGGGCTATGAGCTTCTCCACCCTTCCTCCAGACTCTAGGACCTTGGTTTCCAAATGAAATACAAAACTTGCTCTCATCTGAAAAGAGGATTTTAGACCACTGGGCAACAGTCCAGTTCTTCTTCTCGTTAGCCCAGGTAAGACACCTCTGACGTTGTCTGTGGTTCAGGAGTGGCTTAACAAGAGGAATACGACAACTGTAGCCAAATTACTTGGCACGTCTGTGTGTGGTGGCTCTTGATGCCTTGACCCCAGCCTCAGTCCATTCCTTGTGAAGTTCACTCAAATTCTTGAATCGATTTTGCTTGACAATCCTCATAAGGCTGCAGTTCTCTCGGTTGGTTGTGCATCTTTTTCTTACACACTTTTTCCTTCCACTCAACTTTCTGTTAACATGCTTGGATACAGCACTCTGTGAACAGCCAGCTTCTTTGGCAATGAATGTTTGTGGCTTACCTAGTGAACCAAACTGAGAGACCATTTTGAAGGCTCAGGAAACCTTTGCAAGTGTTTTGAGTTGATTAGCTGATTGGCATGTCACAATATTCTAATTTGTTGAGATAGTGAATTGGTGGGTTTTTGTTAAATGTGAGCCAAAATCATCACAATTAAAAGAACCAAAGACTTAAACTACTTCAGTCTGTGGCATTGAATTTATTTAACACACAAGTTTCACAATTTGAGTTGAATTACTGAAATAAACGAACTTTTCCACGACATTCTAATTTATTGAGATGCACCTGTATACAGATAATTAACTACAACGGATTATAATTAATTATGACTATATATATGGTCTAGATCAACTTGTAGAATTAGCTGTAGTCTAGTTTTAGAATTAAATTCGAAGAGGCTGATCGGTTTGTCCACCAAACTCAACAGTGTAATCTTCGTATTACTCTAAAAGAGGGAGATTATTCTTCTGGCCAAAAGGAATAATTCTCCGGTTCTGTTACTAACAGAAACAAAGCATGTAGCAAAAAGCACACGTTAAAGTGACCTTATTCATGAGCAGCAACAGAGACAATCAAGTGTGATAATAATAGATTTTAATAAATGAGTGAAACTATGAATACACACAACTAGATCTACACAAATAATACATATATACAGGAAAAAAGGAAAGTAAAGAAAGAAAAGGGTTGAAAATAATGGAATGGCAGAAAACACAAACAGTTTAACCTCGAGAACCATCAACGAATTGAAACACCTAAAATAGGGGCACAAGCTTAAACGCATCTAGAGATTTATTGAGAACGATACTTGCATTTGTTTCAGTGTTGTTTTTCAAGATGTGCGCGAGGTTCGGCGTGTTCGTGAGCCGGAGTTCGTTGATTCCTTCATGCCATTAGCGGGAAGCTTGAACCGGGTTAACTTGGAGTTACGTTTTGCCCAAAAGATGAAGAGGAGAGCAGTTGCAACGTGGTTGCTGGAAGAAGAAGCGAGGAAGAGGAAGAGAGGCGTGTGTCATTGTCTTTTAAGGACAACGCCAGCCCAACCTCTCGGTAGGCAATAGACGAATCCCGAAGGTGGATTTTGGGAGGCAGAGACTTTTCTTTGTCTCTTCTCTAGACCTGATTAGCATCTCCGGGGTGGAGTTGGATTAGTATCGTCTTATTATAAAGTATAGAAAAGGTATAAAATAAGGCATCCTATCATAACATGATATGCGTCATTAATCAGGGCATCAAGAGAGGATTAATTAGATACCAAATTCTATAGCGTGCAGAGACATTTAAGAGAGTAGTATATTCTTACACATGGCTACAGGCATTTCAACTTATTCTAAACTTGACTACACAATCATATTAGGTTGATTACACAGGACAGCAATGCATGCATACAAGAATACATCAATACTGTTTCGGTATTGTTTAATTATGGGTTACATTCAGGGACTGTGCCTTTATGTGTGTGTGCGACACTGGCAGTGTGTGTAGGTGAGTTTGTGTGTGTGCGTGTGTTTGCGTATTCGGCATTCCAAGCTATTCCAAATGGGGGTGTCTGGGGAAGGTTCCCCCTTGGTGCCTGGAGAAAGGGGAGAGGGCCAAGAGACCTTTGAAGTCACCGGGAGTGAAAGGGGCTCCCAGTCTTACTGGCGCCGAAGTAGTGTGATTTAAAGGGAGAGGGAAAAAGCTTAAAAGCTTTTGCTGAGCCTAGAGTTGATTTGACCAGTTTGATACAGTCCAGACGCTACAATAGAAACAAAACAAGGGCAAACACAACACCTGAAACTCATAATGCAACGTAAAACAGAGAACCAATGAGCAAACGAGGGCGGAGACATGACATGAACCAAAAACCAAGAACCAATAAGCAAATGGGGGCAGAGACATGACATGAATCAAAAACAAAGAAGCACATGGTTAAATAAACAAAGTGAAAGTCTAAGAATGGGGAAAAAACCCTAACAGAGTTTGTGAATGGGGGGACTGCGGTACTCGCTAGCCTCAGCGAGCAGCCCGGAGAGTAAATGTGGGAGTGCGCTACTCGCTAGCCTCAGCAAGCAGCGCGAGGGGAGGAAACCCTAACAGAGCCCCCCCCCCAAACCCCCAAAAGTTCCAACTGCTCTGGCGGACCTGGGCCCCTGGGCAGGATAACAATCTCCACCCCCCAGATCCCGAGGCAGGCACAGTCCATAGTTCTGAGGCCAGAGCGGAGCGTGATTGGCCGTCCCGTCGGCCACAGGCATGAGCGAAGCGTGGTTGGCCGTCCCGTCGGCCACAGGCATGAGCAAAGCGTGGCTGGCCATCCCGTTGGCCAGAGGCATGAGCAGGGCGTGGCACTTGGCATGGAACTTGGCATGGAACTTGACTTGAGACTTGGACTGGCACTTGGACTGGTACTTTACTTGGTACTTGACTTGGAACCTGGACTGGAACCTGGACTGGAACCTGGAATAGAACTTGACTCTGGGCATAGACTGAGGCATGGACTGGGACATGAATCTGGGCATGAACTGAGGCATGGACTGGAGCATAAATCTGGACATGAACTGGGGCATGAATCTAGGCATGACTCTGGGCATGGACTGAGGCATGGACTGGGACATGACACTGGATATGACTCTGGGCATGGACTGAGGCATGGACTGAGGCATGGGCTGAGTCATGGACTTGAACTTGAACTGGAATCTAAACAGGGACTAGGACAGTAACCTGGACTGGGGTCTGGACCGGAACTTGGACATGGACTTGGACTTGGACATGGACTTGGACATGGGCTAGGACAGGAACCTGGGCATGGACTTGGACATGGACTAGGACTAGGGCAGGAACCTGGACCTGGACTAGGGCTTGGACATGGACTTGGACATGGACTAGGACTAGGGCAGGAACCTGGACATGGACTTGGACATGGACTAGGACTAGGGGAAGAACCTGGACTAGGACTTGGACATGGACTTGGACATGGGCTAGGACAGGAACCTGGACATGGACTTGGACATGGACTGGGACTAGGGCAGGAACCTGGACATGGACCGGGACTTGGACATGGACTTGGACATGGACTTGGACAAGGACTTGGGAAGGAGCCTGGACATGGACTTGGCTTGGGAGGAGGTCATCCCGAGGACCTCTGACATGGACTTGGCTTGGGAGGAGGTCATCCTGTGGACCTCTGACATGGACTTGGCTTGGGAGGAGGTCATCCCGTGGACCTCCGACATGGACTTGGCTTGGGAGGAGGTCATCCCGTGGACCTCCGACATGGACTTGGCTTGGGAGGAGGTCATCCCGTGGCCCTCCGACATGGACTTGGCTTGGGAGGAGGTCATCCCGTGGACGCCCGGCAGGAACGTGGCTTGAGCAGAGGTCATCCCGTGGACCTCCGGCAGGAGCGTGGCTTGAGCAGAGGTCCCCTCGTGGACCTCCGGCAGGAAAAGGACTGGAGTGGAGGCCCCCTCGTGGACCTCCAGCAGGAACAGGACTGGAGCGGAAGTCCCCTTGTGGACCTCCGGCAGGAGCGTGGCTTGAGCAGAGGTCCCCTCATGGACCTCCAGCAGGAACAGGAGTGGAGCGGAGGTCCCCTCGTTGACCTCCAGCAGGAGCGTGGCTTGAGCAGAGGACCCCTCGTGGACCTCCGGCAGGAACAGGACTCGAGCGGAGATCCCCTCGTGGACCTCCGGCAGGAGCGTCGCTTGAGCAGAGGTCCCCTCGTAGACCTCCGGCAGGAACAGGACTGGAGTGGAGATCACCACGTTGACCCCTGGCAGGAGCAGCGCTGGAGCAGAGTTCACCACATTGACCCCCGGCAGGAACAGGGCTGGAGTGGAGGTCGCCACGTTACCTGAGGAGACCTCATGCTGGGTCTCTGGCTGGAGCGCGGGGCTGGAGGATGCCAGGTTAACCTCCAGAGGGAGCTCTGTTGAGGGGACCTCCTGCTTGGTCTCTGGATGGAGCTCTAGATTGACATGCCGCAGAATGGCCTGTCCGATGCAGCCCCTGGTTGTGCACTCCTGGGTCAGGGGCTGAGAGGTGCTGGCCGCCAAATCGGACAGCTTCCTTCCATAGTGCTCGATGAACGGCTGGCTGGGCCAATCAGACAGGCGGTCCCTCCCCAAGAAGACCTTGAGGTCGGGCTGGAACTCGGGACTCCCGTACACCTAGATTAGTAGACCCACAAAGCCAGAAACCATATCTAGCTTTGTGGACCTACTGGCAAGGTGAAGCTCCACCCACTGGCGAGCAGAGCCGACCAAACGGGATAGGAGGAACCCCGACCACTGTTCCTCATCGGGCTTGGGGTCCTCCAAACTAAGGAAATAGAGTTGTGACTGTAACAGAAAACACTGGGGCCAAGTGGAAAAATCATTGTAGGCGTTGGGGGGCGGGGGGGGGGGGGTAAATAAAGGTCCATTGTGGGAAAAAATTTAATCATATGCCGGAACAAAAAATGTGGTGCAGCATGCCCTAAATTTCCCCGCTGCATCCATGTTAGGCGGCGTATTCTGTTACGAACACACGGGAGGGCTGGATGCAAATGCAGGGGGAAAAGTCACTTTATTAGGAATGTAACCAAAACTATTGGGACATATACAAAACGGGGGAGGAACTCAACATAAAGGCAGGGTCAAAACAGTCAAACAATAATCCACAAAGTCACGAGGCAGTAATCCACAAAAAGGCAAGGCAATAATCCAAAATGGCAAGGGAGAAAACCACAAATAACAAGGTAATAGTTCCACAAAATAGCGAGGCAATAATCCACAAAGTAGCACGGCAATAATCCATAAAGTGGCGAGGCATTAATCCACAAAATAGCGAGGCGATAATCCACAGTCCAGGAAATGTGAGGTGAGTTCAAACGTAAGAGAAACTTTCATTCAATTCAATTCAATACTCCGCGTTTTTGCGGCGAAACAAAAGGGTTTAAATAATAGAAACGAAACAAGGGCAAACACAAAACACCTGAAACTCATAATGCAATGTAAAACAGAGAACCAATGAGCAAACGGGGGCGGAGACATGACATGAACCAAAAACCAAGAACCAATAAGCAAACGGGGGCAGAGACATGACTTAAATCAAGAACAAAGAAGCACATGGTTAAATAAACAAAGAACAGAGTTTTTTAAATAAACCCTAACAGAGTTTGTAAATGCAGAAGTGCGCTACTCGCTAGCCTCAGCTAGCAGCGCGAGGGGAGGAAACCCTAACAGAAATAAAGCATAAAGAAATTCATGACCTTTTATTAAAAAATTTGTTGCATATGGTATTTGAATCTTATGTGATTTTACATACACATAAATGTATCAATACTTCTTATTGGAAGCACTGTCACTGGACAACTCATCCCACACCAAAATCACAAAGTAATGTGTCTATGTAGCTAACACATTTCAATTATGCATAATACTGGCTACGTATTTAGCTATCTTTTTATAGTTATATTAAACAGCTAAAACATATTATTATATAACTACTGTTGTTTATTTAGTAACTGCAATAAAACTATTAGGAAAGATTACAGGTTTTGAGTGTAAAGACTATCAGAACCTGCTGAAAGGTAGATGATAGACCTTCTGTCTGTGGGCAGAGGCACTCGGATACACTTGCAAGCACATTATTGACCACCTTCATGAGATCCAAATCAGCAGGCACAAAACTGTAGGCAAACGAGTTCAAAATGTGAGGAACTAAAAAACAGACTAAACAAACAGAAACAGGATCAAACCACAGAATAATAAGTTGATAATAATGATCAGAGATGCACAACAAAATGTTGGAAAAATTATCCAATAGAAAGGAATGTTGTGAAATTTACAGTGGTGCTTAAAAGTTTGTGAACCCTTTTGAATTTTCTATTTATCTGCATAAATGTGACCTAAAACATAATCAGATTTTAACACAAGTCCTAAAAGTTGACAAAGAGAACCCAATTAAACACATAAGACAAAAATATTAAACTTGGTCAATACTTATTGAGGAAAATGATCCAAAATTACATATCGGTGAGTGGCAAAAGTATATAAACCTTTGCTTTCAGTATCTGCTGTGACCCCCTTGTGCAGCAATAACTGCAACTAAACATTTCCAGTAACTATTGATCAGTCCTGCATATCGGCTTGGAGGAATTTTAGCCCATTCCTCAGTACAGAACAGCTTCAATTCTGGGATGTTGGTGGGTTTCCTCACATGAACTGCTTGCTTCAGGTTCTTCCACAACATTTCTACTGGATTAAGGTCAGGACTTTGACTTGGCCATTCCAAAACATTACCTTTATTCTTTATGTGGGTCGTTGTCTTGCTTCTCTCTTGAGATTCAGTTCACAGACAAATGTCCTGATATTATCCTTTAGAATTCGCTGGTATAATTCAGAATTCATTGTTCCATCAATGATGGCAAGTCGTCCTGGCCCAGATGCAGCAAAACAGATAACATGGTACTACCACCACCATGTTTCACAGATGGGATGAGGTTCTTATGCTGGAATGCAGTGTTTTCCTTTCTCCAAACATAATGGTTCTCATTTAAACCAAAAAGTTCTATTTTGGTGTCAGCCATCCACAAAACATTTTTCGATAGCATTCTGGCTTGTCCATGTGACCTTTAGCAAACTGCAGAGAGAGCAATGGCTTTCTTCCATTGCATTTCTTTCTTTTTTTTCCATGCACACCATTGTTGTGTTCTCCTGATGGTGGATTCATGAACGTTAACATTAGCCAATGTGAGAGAGGCCTTTAGTTGCTTAGAAGTTACCCTGGGTTCCTTTGTGACCGATTGTGTATAAATGGAGGAAATTCAAGACCATTGTTACCCTCCCCAGGAGTGGCCAACCAACAAAGCTCACTCCAAGAGCAAGACCTGTAATAGTCTGTGAGGTCACAAGTAGGGTTCTAGTGTTCTCTTTATCTATTTTTAGGACTTCTGATGTTTTAGGAAATCTGATGTTTTAGGTCACATTTATGCGGAAATATAGAAAATTCTAAAGGTTTCACAAACTTTCAAGCACCACTGTATCTGTTTTCCTGTCATGTAATCATGGCTCAGACAGATGCAAATGCAGGTAAGGCAATGTTAAACAAGGTTCAAACAGATAATCCAAAACATAGAGCAGGAATCAAATCAAAATATATGTTCTTGTGACTGAGAGTCTCTTTTAAATAGTGTATATGTGTGTGTGTGTGTGTGTGTGTGTGTGTAATTGCATGCAGGTGTGCACAATCAAAGTCAGGTGACTGAGAGCAATGCAGAGAGTGTGAATAGACCAGAATATCATCAATGTAGGCAATCACAAATTTACCCAGCGTGTCCCTTAGGACATCATTAATTAGGCACTGGAACACAGAGGGAGTGCTAGAGAGCCCATATGGCATCACACAGTACTCGTAGTGGCCAGAGGTGGTGCTAAAGGCGGTCTTTCATTCGCCCCTCTAACAAATGTGCACCAGATTATAAGCACTGCTGAGGTCTAATTTTGTGAAGAATTGGGCCAACCGGAGTTGTTCCAGGGCTGCTGGGACTAGAGACGAGGGGTAACAGTACTTCACGGTGCACTGGTTTAGACCTCTGTAGTCAGTACAAGGTCTGAGCCCCCCTCCTTTTTTCTTCACAAAAAAGAAACCAGCAGACGCAGGAGAAGTGTAGGGTCCCTGTTGGAGCGCTTCCTGAATGTATTCCTCCATGGCTCTTTGCTCAGTAAAGGATAAACGGTAAACTTGACTGCAAGGGGGGATGGTCCCAAGAAGCAGCTCAATGGCGCAGTCAGAGGAGTGATAGGGAGGTAGCCCGCTGGCCTTAGTTTTGCTGAACACCTCGCTCAGGTCCTGGTATTCAGAGGGGATGATCAAAGAGACATGATTTTCAGGGCTTTCTATGGCAGTGGTGGCGACAGTGAGCTCAGAAACCTGAAGACAGTGGGCATGACAATAAGAGGACCAGCGGGTGAGTTGTTTGTCTGACCAGGAGAGCTGGGGGTTATGACGTTCCATCCATCAGGCCCAGAATGATGGGATGTTTAGGGGGGTGGTGATTAGCAGGGAGATTTGTTCCTGATGAAGAGCACTAACCCGAAGGAGGAGAGGCTGGGTGACCAAGGAAGGGCGATAATGTAGCAGATATTCGAGATGGACAAGCCAGCTCTGTTAGGATTTTGGGGTTTAAACCTTGGTGAAATGCTGATTTCAGCATCGTGTCATTCCAGCCACTCCCCACAGCAATGGTCTGGAATTCCAGTGTGTAGTCAGACACTTGGCGAACTCCCTGCATGAGGGTCAAAAGCTGCTCTCCCGCTTCCTTGCCATCAGGCGAGTGGTTGAACACACAACGGAACAGCTCCGAGAAGTGCTGGTAAGAAGCTATAGGCTACCCTCCTTGCTCCCAAACCGCTGATGCCCATCTCAGCGAATTCTCAGTGAGCAGATTTAGGAAGCATGCAATCTTGTGTTGTTCAGACATTCCTTTGTGACTAGCAAACTACAGAGAGCATTGAAGTAAGAAGTCTTTGCATTGTGAAATGTCACCTGAAAACTTTTCTGGTGCAGGCATCGGTGGGCTAGTGAATGGAGCCGGTGCCTGCGGTGGCATAGTGGTCCATGGCAGAGCTGTGGTGATGGCCTGGGTGAGGAGATCAATCTTGGTGATTGATCAGCAATGTGTTGCCACTGCTCTCCCATCAGCTGTTCGTGAACCGTGATGGCTTGCTGCCAGTTAAGCTCGCCTGCTGCATCCATGTTATCGGCCATGTTTGGAGGCTGAGGTGCATGTTTGGAAATGGAGTTTGTAGACTGGGTTGACCTGACATTTCCAGTGAATGAAAATGAGGAACATGTATAGTGAGTTAGTATGATGGTGACCAAGAGAATGGTAAAGTCCAGGCTGGTGCATATTAGATTTAAGAGCAAATGACATTGCGAATGTGACATTCTTCACTGAGTAATTTGTAATATGGATCTGCCTTTGTGCAGCCTTACTGCCAGTGCACCAACCCTGTAACATGCTTTGGTTTGATTCTGATTGTATTTACCTGTGTCTCATTTTACACACACTATGAATAGCACAGATTTGGCTGTGATATTCTGTTTGTCGATTGCCTGACCCACGCCTCTTTTTGATTATGCTTTTGATTGTTGATTTAGATTTGTCCACCTTGTAATAAAGTCTGTCTGCACTTGCAACTGTCGCTCCAACTTAAACTGGACAGTTGTAGATTGGAAAAACACTGCTTGGTCACCTGTCCAGTTTTGGTGAGCTTGTGAACCCAATGTGGTCTTCTGCTGTTGTAGTCCATTCACCTCAAGATTTAGCATGCCTTCTGAGATGCTATTCTGCTCACCATGGTATTAAAGAGCAGTTATTGAGTTACCATAGCCTTCCTGTCAGCTTGGCCATGCTCCTCTGACCTCTCTCATCAACAAGGTGTTTGCACCAGCAGAATTGCTTCTCACTGGATGTTTTTTGTGTTTCTTACCATTCTGTGTAGAGCAGTGGTCACCAACCCTGTTCTTGAAGATCTACTATCCTGCAGGGTTCATCTCCAACCAAAATCTACACAATTGTTTTAGTTGATCAAGAACTTCTTAAGGCAAAGATTAGATGGTCCGGAGGGCAGGATTATGGCTGGAGCTAAAGTCTTCAGGAAGGTAGATCTCCAGGAACAGGGTTGATAAACATTGCTGTAGACTGTTGCACATGAAAATCCCAGATCAGCAGTTTCTGAAAAACTCAAACCAACTCATCTGGTGCCAACAATCAGGCCATGGTCAAAATCACTGAGATCACATGTGAGAACAACAAATGTATGTTTTCAACCTTTTTTTCTTTTTGGCATCACTAACAGACCAAGAGACCTTTGACCTTAATCAACATTGTAAAAGGTCACTAGCTCACATAAATAGCAAGGTGATTAACCATGTATTGCTTTATATGTCAGGTATGACAGGAAGATCAATACAAAATTCAATCAGCAGCCAGTGCAGGCCGGATAAAACTGGTCAAATAAAAGTTCTAGTAAGACAATTACACAAGACCATTTCTGCAGTTAATGTTACAGTTATTACCATTGTCCTGATCGTTCAATTCTCCTAAGAGTGTGTTTTATAGTTTAGACTGCATCAACTAATCCATGTACACAGTGTAATGTTGCAAAATTGTGTCCTAATATCTTGTACAATGCCCACTTATTACTACATTTTGTGCATATGCACAAATTCATAATCCTTAAAAATGTATAGCAAATGTTAGTAACTTGAGCTGGTCTTGAAGAGGCCATTATGCAGAAATATTATAGATAATAGCATAATGATTAATGTGTGAACAGGAATGAACAGATTTTGATAGAATTTCTAAAGACCACTCTGCTCATGTGAGCTAATGATGATACTGGAATATAATAAAGCAGGAAGCAATTGAAAGAATAAAGGGGGCAGGGAGGAAAATGAACGGAGCAAAGGAAACATGGAGAATGACATGCAGAGACAGAGTTAGAGAGAGAGAGAGAGAGAGAGAGAGAGAGAGAGAGAGAGAGAGAGCACAGAGAAAAGAACAGAAAAATAAAGAGATGGTATGAGACAGAGAAACAGAAATAACTGTGAAAGGATGAGACAATGAGAAAAATGGAGAAGAGGAGAGAAAGAGAAATAGAGACAAATAGAAAAAGAAGCAAATAAACAAATAAGGAACAGAGAGAGAAAGAATGCATCAACACATGTTCTGCTGATTTGTCAGCCCACATTTTCCATAACTGTATGTTTGCTCAGTGCTCCTGGTGATTGGTGCAGTTAATCCGCTCTCGCTCAGAGAAGACTGATTGGCTGTGTGTGTGTGTGTGTGTGTGTGTGTGTGTGTGTGTGTGTGTGTGTGTGTGTGTGTGTGTGTGTGTGTGTGATTTAAGGTTCCGGTCTGGTGCTGTTTCAGGTCATTTCATAATTGGCACTTTTTTGTCCTAAACCACACCACCTCCCATGCGCTCTCTCTCTATCTTTCTCACTCACACATATACACACATTAACAAATCACATCTTCACCAATTTAATAGGACTAGTGTCTTCATTAGTGCTCAAATGCCATTCCTTTTACAACACACACACACACACACACACACCCACACACACACATACACACACACACACACACAAACACACACACACACACACACACACACACACACACACACACACACACACACACACACTGCATAACGGTCATTTAGTGCATGCATATCCCTCATATGCATGCACTAAACATCAACATATCTAGATTCTTTAAGATGCTTTAATTTATTTTATTTTTTTTAAATATCACTTATTAAAAAATAAATGGATTGTTTGTGTATAGGAATCCCATAAGTTACAAATGGATAAAATATCATACCTGAAATAATAATTTTTGGAAAACCTCTTTGAGGTTTGAATGCGTTTATAAACAAAATTTACTGTATTAAGCAATATCCTTATGCAAAGTGGGAAATGTTTAGTTTTGACATTTCCTGAGGTCATGGAAACAGATTTTGTTAATGTGCACTATTTAGACTGAATTATCTCAGTGTTTAGGTTGTATAGAGTCATTTATGTTGTGTTTTTACTCATATTATGACTTTCTATATGGTACTACTGGCCTTAATTCTCTGTAAACTTGTTGGTGTGATTTCTTTCTTTTTTCAAGGGTCCTTGTATTGCTAGAAACATTCCAGGATGGACTATGCAAGAGCCCCCTGGCACTACATTAGGAAACACAATAAGGAAAATCTATGAGAATGAGGTAAATATACTTTGTACTTTATCCAAGGCTAACACTTTTACCTCACTTTCACTTTAGGATCTCACACCTATAACCATAGAATAAATATTTAATATGTATAACACTGCAACTGGTTGAAAGGAACCGTGGGAAAGTGTATGCAATACATCTGTGTATTTCCAAACCTGATTGTGAAGTGGATCTTTCCAAAATTTTTCAATAAATTGCGCAAGAAGTCAGAAAATAAAGTTTTATGAAAAGGTCATTTCCATAAAATACATAAAGAAATCCAGTCATATACTTGCTCAGTTGCCACAAGTCCCTGCTTTGACTGTAGAGACAAACTCTTATGAGAAATGGTCTTACTGGCATGTGTTGCAGCTAGGAAACCAATCTAGAGGCAAATTAGAAGAGACTGTATTGCATGACAACACATGCATATAAAGCATGGCGTGACAACCAGTGGCACAAATTTTATGCAGTGATGATTCTAACCTTTTGGTTTACAAAAGGCACCAGTGTGTCAGAAAAAGAGCTGGTGACTGTTGTCAACAATGTCAACAATGTTGTCTGTCTTTCCCAGAGAGCAAACTGATAATGTCCCAGTGCTGGCTCAGACTTGCCAACTTCATCCTGCCTGTAACACCAAGTAATGATGGCAATGATCTGAATTTGTTTCACAGAACACAATCACAATTTAACACTGATGCAGAATTAATTCAGGGAGAAATTTGGGAAAATAAATAGCGTTTAGAGTTTAAGTCAGCTTGAAAGTGTCACTTGTGGCCCACAATGCACTTGCCAGTGCAACTGAGCCTTATTGTCTAAATACAACAACAAGAACAACAACAAATAACCTATACAAAAAAATGGTATTTCACAGTGATCCATTTAAATTAAACAGTGCTAAAGAGGCAAAGATGGATGCAATTGCAGGTAAAACAGTTTAATAAAGTTCAACAAATCCAATTCAACAATCAGGTTCAGGGTCAAAAAACAGGCAAAGTTCAGGCGATGTGCAAACAGGAAAGAGAAGGCAAGGCAAGGACAATATCAGGAAACAAACATGGACAGAACCAGATAAACAAACACAATGAAAAGGTTTGGTATAGTCAGGAGCACTAGGACAAAAAGTGTATACTTCACGTTAAAGCTGTGACTGAGAGTGTCTTTTAAAGAGTCCATGAGTGTGTGTGGCTGATTGAACACAGGTTTGTTCAACCAGAAGCTTGGTGACTGTGAGTGAGGCAGGGGTTATGTCTCAACCAGCTCCCTAGTTCAATAGTCAGGGCACTGATCAGGGAGTCAGCCATTTTAAGGTCTGTCTCAATTGCAAAATCCTTCCAGTGCACTGGAAAGTTCACTCCCTAACAAATCCCACAATGCACCACAAAACCCAGGTTGTATTGATGCTCATTATGTTCCCTTACTGGAAATGACATCATGTTTTTCACATTTTAACCATTTTCTCATTTTGCACTTTCAGTTGTTTACTCCTGTGTATGATCTTCACTTTGTTTTCTGCTTTTGTGATTTCTCTTTTTCCCCCAAGTCTGTTTAATCTGCTGTGTTCTAGACCCCTTGACCTGTGCTTTGACCCATTACCTGTATTTTGGATTTTTGCCTTTGCTCAGTTTTTGGATTGTTCTGCTTCTCTTTTATTATTATTTAAGCCTCCCATCCTTTTTTGTAACCTGCATGCATTTCTTTCATCCATTTCAACTGAATTACTTTCACCAGTTAGCTGATTTCCTTTCTGAGGTGTGAAACTAGGAAATAGGGTTTAGTTGAAACGGATTCAGGTCTTAACATTAACAATATTCAATTAACACACTAGAACAAGGGTGTCAAATTCAAATTCTACCCAGGCCAAATGAGCATTTTTGTGAATCCTTTAAGTCCCATAGTATAAAATTGTTTTTGTTTTTTTCTCTCCTGATTTTCTCCCTAAATTAGTCAGGACCAGTTCCCAACCATCAGGCAGCTCTACCCTATCGCATGACAGCTACCAACCATGGAGGATGAAGGCTATCACATCCTTCCTCCAAGAAAACCACCCGATATTTCTGTTGTCTCACTATGATCATGGTCACATTACATTGTATACACAATTAAGAATGAACAAATAACATTATATCAACCCCTGACAAAGCTTTACATTTTCTGCCACCATACTTCTGATTCAGGGTGCAAAAAAGTATGTACTGGATAAAGTATGTGCTGGATCAATTGACCCTGATCAGGATAAAGTGGTGTACCATGATAGATACAGTGATACATGAAATATACATGAAATATACATGAAATACAGTTTACAGCCCATGTTCTGTGTATTTATTATCCTGTGTATTTATTGTTTTGTTCTGTGTATTTATTGGTTTGCACTCATCTCACACTGTTGTGTATTGCACTTTATGTAGTCTTGCATACTGTTCTGTTACACCATGGTCTTGAAGAAACGTGATTTCATTCCAGTGTATACAAGCTATATAGAGGAATGACAATAAAAACCCACTTGACATGACTTGACTCAAGATCCACCATGATCATGTCCAGGATAAATTACTGAAGATGAATGACTGAATGAATATTTTGTAAAGGCTTTGACAGGTGCCAAAAATGTTATGCTCAATTGGACATGTAAGTATTTAAGAAAATATATTAATAGGGATTTGTCATAATATAAATGATTATAAATGATTGAAAATTAAACAATGAAGCACGCACTTATAACTGCAAACCATGGATAGCTTTCTGTAATATTGCAGACTCATTCACTACTTTCTGTAAGATCACAAGGATACAAGGAAAACAGGGCTTTGGTTTGCCACGTAAAGCATTACCCGGTACCCTCCCACTACAGACTCTCACTAAACTACATCTCTCACTGCCTGCCCAGCTCCAGAAGACGGCCCACTTTATGGCCAGACACGCCTTCTCGATGGTGTTGAAGTTAGAGCTTCAAATTGATGTATAGCAGTACACCTGGGATACAACAATCCCCAGCCCTCTGTCTAATATGCCAGTCTGCAACACTAAAGGGAGAGAGAAAGCAGGTGATTGAAGTAGAGGGCCCCACAGAGAGCCATTCTAATACTCGAAAAGGTTCACTGTCATTGCCCCAGTCCATTTGCAAATTTGCCACATTCAACCCTAGGCTGGCTCATCTTAAGGACTTTAGGACTGCATATGTTGCTGCCAAACACAACTATAGTTTATTAGGTCTTATAAATAAGCAGTGACATATACACTGTGAGGCCATAGTACCTGGCCCCACTACCTGATGAAATGTAGCTGGTGTTCAAACAGAAGAGTAACAAATAGGTGAAAACAGAACACGAAGAAGAAACCAATATTCCCTTGAACTTTGGCAACAAGGGAATCTGCCAATTGCCCTTGGTCATATCCAGGGTCAAGTAAGAATAAACTGTGCCTAGACAATCCAGAAGCTTGTCAGTACAAGGCATTAGCATCTTATTTTGACATGCAGTTCAAGCAGAAACTGACAAGCACAATGGGGCTGTTCCAGTCACTGTGTGACTCCTTGATTACTCACATCTCTACATTTTTCTCAAATTGTCTTGAATCACTTTTATTTTGTTTCTTTGTTCCTGGCTATTCACAACAATGGTCTCCAAGTGAAATCTGAATGGGACACACTGTTTCCAACTCTAGTCTCCAGAGCACCTGGGACCACTTTACTTCAGTGATTAAGGAGACTGAGGTGGTAAATTTTCTGTGTCTTTCCCCTATCCATCCCCAATATCTCATAGTTCACTTCCCCAACCTCAGTTTGACCTCTTGCCACTGGTGAGTAATTTTGAGCTAGAGGTGGGGAGTAATAGAAAGTGTTCAGTTCTCAGTGCAGATTGTTTCAGTTGGGAGCACATATTATAGAGAGCTGTTGCCTTTCCTGAGCCGAAAGCAAATTCTCCCCTGATAAGTGAAGCAGTTGGGCCATCCTCCCAGCTTTCTTTAATGACACCCAACATCACCCTGGGCTTCAGCCTATACAATAACTCAAAAGGGTAAAACCCTTCAAGTAATAGGTCTTACAACCATTTATCCCAGTTTTGGCAATACTTACAAACTTATCAAATGTTTGAGTGTCTTATTAAGGCACTCCACAAACCCATTGGTTTTGAATTGGTACACACTAGTTCAGAGCAATTCGTAAAGTTCTCAGAGTTTGCATGACATATATGTTATGCCTTGATCAGGTAGGACCTCTTTTTGGATATCAGTTATGGACAAAACAGACCCTCAGCCATGCTCTTTGCAAAGATCATCCACAATGGTACTGCTTAGTCTATGAGGACTAAGCCAAAGCTCTGGTTGACTGGCCTAATGACCCAATGAGATCCATACCAATTCTTTTAAAGGGGATTTTGATACGGGTAGCCAGCAGATTCACCATCTGATATTCACAGCAAGACACATACCACTGATGCATGTAACTGTGATTGTTTGGCCGATAGAAATGATTCATTCACTGGTGTAATGTTTTATCTGCCTCCAGGTGGCTGACCAAGGGGTTATAATGAGCTGTTGAATGTGAAAAAAAAACATTTACCTGAGGCTTTATTCTTGTTTGAGTGTCCCAACTCCCTCACTATAGAACAGGTCATTAGTAATAGAAAATTTAGGAAGGCATATTGTGGCCCCATTTTGAACATTTTAGCCACTGATCACAGAAACCTGGTCAAAAGCATCCTTCAAAGTATCATCACATGACTGCTCCAGAGGGAATTCTGAAAAGCGGGTGAGGAAAGTGGGAGCACCTACTGAAGCCAGAGTTCCCATTGCGCCACTGTTTGTTCCCACCCAACTACAGTCACAAAATGCACTAGTTTGTCTGCCACCCAAACCTCATACTGCTTTATTTGTTAGGACCCACCCATTTCTAAATCAGCTGCTAGGTGACCAAAACATGGCCAATCGGTTCCCAAGAAAGGTGGGGACTGACCCACGTCTTTATTCTATTTGTCTAGCCATTCTGTTAAATTTTGAGCCACACCAAATGATACATGAGCCCATCTCCATGTACTGTTCACACCTCACCTTCATCTCCCAACACCTTTCCAATGTCTTGTCCTCAATCATGAATGTTAACGTGTGTGTGTGTGTTTACGAGTACACTTCGTAGACACAAAAAGTAAAGGATATCTCTATGTGTTTAAACATTTGTGCATGCGAATGCAAAAGCATATGCATGAGCAAATGTTGATCAGTGTGTACTAAAGCATTTGTGTGTGCGAGAGGCAGAGAGAGTGTGTCGGTGTGTAAAGGGGGTGTATTAAATCGACACTAACCTCACAGGTGAGGTGAGGCTGACACAAAAAGAACTTCCCACGGAGATATAACCCCCTTTTAATTAAATCTGGAGCTGTGGACTGGGCTGCCATGTGTGTGTGTGTGTGTGTGTGTGTGTGTGTGTGTGTGTGTGTGTGTCTAGCTGTCTGTGCCAGGTGTGTATGTGTGTGTCTCAAGCTCACAGTCCCAGCATTGACTAATGAGTTGTCCTGTTGGTACTCTGGTCACATCAAGAGCTGTGTGTGTGTGAGACAGGCTCTGGGGTGGAGGAAAGATGACTAATTGAAATTCGGGGACAGACTAACACACACACACACACACAGGGACAGGAAGGGGGAAGGATACACACTAGGGCCTCTCAGTCCAGCCATCACAAAGCAGTGAAAGAGTCCATTGTGCTATTTTATCAGAAGAGGTACCAGAGAAAGAGAGAGAGAGAGAGAGAGAGAGAGAGAGAGAGAGAGAGAGAGAGAGAGACTGACTGAAGGAGTGTAATGAATGGAGAGTCAAAATGAGTGCAATTTAGAGCAATATCTGTCAGTTTTAAAAGTGCTATAGAAAATATAGCCTTGATTTCCCGGCAGCAGTATAACCTGGATAGACGACAATTCTGAAGCAAAGTTTAAGCAAAGGGGAACATGTCCAACATACAGGCCAGTTCGTCTCTTTAAACAAATACCCTATCAGTAAAATATCTGGACACCTAGGGCTCAAAATTATAGCTTATTTGTTTAACAATAATGTATGGGTAATTTGGTCAATTATTTGGTCAAAGTATTTTCCCCATTTGCACTCTGTTGTGTTTTGCATTGCCAGACATTTTGTTGTCAGGGCAAGAGGGGAGTGTGACATTCACAATCCACCAATGCAGTGGTATTTTGAACTCATTTTGAGCCCAAACTATGGAAACTGTACCAGCTATACCAGTAAATTATGTAAGACAGCCTGTTATTTGTAATACTATTGTTAGCATCTCCCTCTTGCTGCTCCGAGAGGGAGGTCTCCTCAATGGAGCTGCTCCTGGAGGTTAACGTGGCAACCTCCAGCCCCGAGCTCCAGCCAGAGACCCAGCAGGAGGTCCCTTCAGCTGAGCTGCTCTTGGAGGTTCACGAGGAAACCTCCACTTCTGTCCTGTTCATGCCTGAGGTTCAAGAGAAAACCTCCATTCCTGTCCTGTCCCTGTCAGAGACCCAAGTGGGGTGCTCCGCTCCAGTCCCGTGCACACCGGAGATCCACGAGGAGACCTCCGCCCAAGCCATGTTCCTGCCAGAGGTTCAAGAGAAAACCTCCTCTCCTGTCCTGCTCATATCAGAGGCCCACGAGGAGACCTCCGACCAAGCCATGTTCCTGCCAGGAGTTCGCGAGGAAACCTCCTCACCTGTCCTGCTCATGTCAGAGGTCCACGGGATGACCTCTTCCCAAGCCAAGTCCATGTCAGAGATCCACGGGATGACCTCTTCTCAAGCCCAGTCCATGTCAGAGGTCCACAGGATGGCCTCTTCTCAAGCCCAGTCCATGTCTGAGGTCCACAGGATGACCTCTTCCCAAGCCAAGTCCATGTCTGAGGTCCACGGGATGACCTCCTTTCCAAGTTCTAGCCCATGTTTTAGCACAAAATTATGTCCAAGTCCATGTCCAGGTTCCTGCCCTAGTCCTAGTCCATGTCCAAGTCCATGTCAAGGTTCCTGTCCTAGTCCTAGTCCATGTCCAAGTCCATGTCCAGGTTCCTGCCCTATTCCTAGTCCATGTCCAACTCCATGTCCAGGTTTCTGCCCTATTCCAAGGCCAATTTCTGATCCAGTTCCCAGTCCAGTTTCCGGTGCTTTTCCAAGGCCTGTTCCCAGTCCTGTTCCCAGTCCTGATCCCAGTCCATGCCTCAGCCTATGCCCAAAGCCAGTTCCCAGTCCTGTTCCCAGTCCGGTTCCCAGTCAGGTTCCCGGTCCTGTTTCCAATCCTGCTCCCGGTCCTGTTCCCAGTCCTGTTCTCGGTCCCGCTCCCAGTCCCGCTCCTGGTCCCGGTCCCGGTCCTGTTTCCAACCCTGTCTCCAACCCTGTTCTTAGTCCAGTTTCCAATCCAGTTTCCAGTCCAGTTTCCAACCCAGTTCTTGATTTAGTTGCCAGCTCTGTTTTTGATTTAATTTCTAGCCCTATTTTTGCATTAGTTCTCCGTTCGGTTGCTGAGTTAATTGCCAGCTCCATTCCCAGCTCCATTCTAGGTTTTGTTGATGGTGCTGTCCCTAGCCTAGTTTCCAGTTCTGCACACGATCCTGTCTCCTCCTCTGTCTCCTCCTCTGTCTTCTGTTACCTTTCTAGCTCAGTTTCCAGTCCAGTTTCAGATTTTGTCTCCACTTTAATTTCCAGTTCTGTCTCCAGCCCTGTCTCCACTTTAATTTCCAGCTCTGTTTCCAGCCCTGTCTCCACTTTAATTTCCAGCTCTGTTTCCAGCCCTGTCTCCACTTTAATTTCCAGCTCTGTCTCCAGCCCTGACTCCACTTTAATTTCCAGCTCTGTTTCCACTTTGATGTCTAGCTCTGGTTCCGGTTTGATTTCCAGCTCTGCGCCCATTTCTGCTTTGACTCAGGTGTTCAAGTCTGTTCCGGGTCAAAGTTTTGATTTTGTTGACTGTTCAAATACAAGTTCAGTTTCCAGTCCAGTCCTCTGTCCAGTTCCCTATCCAGTTCTCTGTCCTAGCCTCTGTCCTAGCCTCTGTCCTATCCTCTGTCCAGTTTTCTGTCCTGTCCTCTGTCCCATTCCCCAGTCTGTCTCTGAGACTGTTTCTAATCCGGGTGCCAAATCTGAGTCCAGTCCTGGTTCCAGTCCGGGTTCCAGACCCAGCGCCAGGTCACGCGCAGCTCGGAGGTCCAGTCCCAGTGCCCGATCACGCGCAGCTCGGAGGTCCAGTTCCAGCACCCGATCATGCGCAGCTCGGAGGTCCAGTCCCAGCGCCCGATCACGCGCAGCTCCGAGGTCCAGGCCAAGCACCAGGTCACGTGCAGCTCCGAGATCCAGGCCAAGCACCAGTTCAAGCACTGCTCCAAGTTCTCATCCAAGTTCTCATCCAAGTTCTCAGGGACAACGTGACACACTCTGCTCTGGCCTTGGGACATTGAACTTCGCCAGCCTCGGGTCCTGGGGGGCAGATGTTCTAATCCTGCCCAGGGGCCCGGGTCTGCCAGAACAGTCAAAACTTTCGGTGCTTCGGGAGACGCGCCTTTGGGGGGGGGGGGGGCTCTGTTAGCATCTCTTTCTCTCTGCGCCGCTAATGGAGCGGCGCACTTCCGCATTCCACGGAGCGCATTCCAGCGCGATTCATAAAAAGCTCCGGACGGTTTTATGAACTCTGGTTTTGTTTATGTTGCCATGTGCACTTTTGTTTTTGTGTTACGTCATGTCTCTGCCCCCGCTTCCTTATTGGTCCGCTGGGTTTGTGTTCTGCCATTGGTTCTCCTGTTATTATGTTATTATTGTTTCCAGGTGTCACTTGTTTGATCTTGTTTGCTTTTGGATTAACTTTGTTACTTAAGCCCCTGTCTGTGTCCGCTTTGTCGTGGAGTATTGATTTAGACGTACCTGAAAGTGTTTAAGAATGACTTAGTATAACCCTATGTAGCGACGAAGATAAAGAATCGTAGTTTATTTTCCTATGTTTTTGTTTACCAGGTGTTCCCTGGTTCCTGTGGTTTTTTCATATGGTTTTGTTTACCCGGCGTTCCCGGGTTCTTGGATTCATGCCTCGTTACTTCCTGGATTTTTGCCCTGTAAGCCATTGGATTACTGTTTCATGACTTCTTGGATTTTTGCCCTGTAAGTATTCAGATAATTGACTAACCTGTTTGGAATTACTGCCTTAGCGTGTTTTGGGATTATTGTCTTGTTTCATTTTGGACTTTTGTTAGACTGTCCCCTTTCTTTTGAATGTTCTTATTGTTTTGACTGTGCCTAATAAACTGACAACTTTCCCCTGTGAGTGCATCCTGCTTCCCTCCTTCCGGTTCCGTAACAACTATAAATGTTAAGTCTAGTTGTATCAAGTTTCACAGTGCTGAGCTTCCAGCACAAACCTGTTTTTTTTTTGTGATTGTTGCTGCCAAAAAGGTTTGATATTGCTACGGCTTTTTTTTGTGATGCAACTTGTGGAGTTCTTTGTGCTTTTTGTGAAAAATTACTTGAATTGCAATTGCACAGTCTTGCGCAGTGATGTTTGTTGGTAAATGAAAACTTTTAGCTGTACTAATGTTCGACGCACATGAATTCGAAGAGGGCTTTGACTTAATATGTGTTGTGATGACGTCATATGACATGTCATGGCCCAAATCTGTGGTAATTTGAAAAACTGAAAGCTCCTCTGAATATTGCAGAATTTGCTTGATTTTGCGATAATTTCTTAATAATTTGCAATAATAATTTGAAACATGAGAAGATAACTAAAAATAAGTCTGACTTCTGCACACATTTTCTTCAGTATGAACAGTGATGTCAGATTGTGCAGGAGTGCCTTTTGTATATCCCAGAAGTTTATGGACCTGGATGAACACATCTCCTGGGTCCACTAATGTTTGGCTAGACCGACTCCTTCCACAGCAGGACATTATTTTATACATGTCCTCCTTCCTCTACAAATATCTCTCTTTGTAGTTGTGTTTATTTATTTCTAAGGTGTGTTTCAAAAAGCTGGAAACTCAGAAAAAGTGTCTGAACGTTTTTGACTGGCCATGTAATTATCATAATGAGGAAACTAATATATATAATCACAAAGATGTGAGAGTCATTTGTACCTGCCAGAACTAGCAAAGGAGGCTTGGCTGGTTGGTTTGACAGGTACCCACCTCTGTCACTTGGAGAGAGAAACCAACAGTGTCAAAAGAAATGTATTTGGTAATGTTTCTAAATAAGAAAACACTAGCAAAGGGCTATGCATGTGGAATGGGATTTTACCAATACAGAGATGGCTGGATCCATTTAGCCATCATCACCAACATTTCCCTAATATACATTGTTTTTTATGATTGTTGAGTAAATTTTTACAATGAACCTTAGCTTTTAACGTCATTTTATAATGCCATGAGTTTGTCAGTAATATGACATATTGGATAGCACATCAATCTCTGGAAAGAAAACATAGTTACATAATAATTAGTTTAAATACAGACTTGCAATGTGATGGATTTGACAAAATTGCTTCTGTGGTTCTTATCAAACATCAGTCATCTCTACAGAATCATTCACTCCGGGTCGCATGCTGATGCATTTAAAGGCTTCATGATATTGTCCTTTTTCTGCTTTATGTATTTGCTGTCATTACTGATATTAGCCTCAGTGGGTAGTTCTTTATTTTGAGACACTCTATGTCTGTGTGAGTGATAGCAGGTATCAGTAAGCACCATCTCTGTGAGGAGATGAGTGGACATATTGTGCCACTCCAGAGCGGCTTAACTTAATCAGAATAGTCCTAAATCCATTCAAGCCGAGCGGGAGGTCTCAAGGGTGCCGCACGATCAGATTATCATCTCTAATAGGATGAATATGTCCACGGTGTCTCTCGAATTACCCATAAGTCCATCCCCTCGTCATGGATGCCACCACATCGCACCACATCGCTGCCTAAGGTGATGAATATTGAGCAGCTGTTAGGGCCTGCCTACACCTACACACTTTTAGGCACCCACCACACACACACACACACACACACACACACACACACAGCTTTAAGCATGTGTAAATCATGGTCACACTTTGCACAGTATATTATTGCATTTAAATTTAAAATGTCTGTATGTATTTTTGGCCTATACTAAGGTCAGGGTGCTATTATGAATTAATTAATTAAAAAATCAAATCAAAGAACCCTCTTGGTATTATGGAGAAACTGTCTGGCTACAGGATACATACTATTGTGGACTATTTTAAGGTTTTATCTGTCATTCCAACTTAACCCATATAACTCAGAACCATATAATACTAATGTCACAATATTGTGAGGTCCATTCTGAAGTTATCATGCCTAGGTACTGCTATGGAGTACTTCTGAGAAGACTATGTCCTCCTCTGTGACGGTCAAAAATAGAAGTTCCCAGTATCACAGTTATTGTAATGCATCGTGTGTGTGTGTGTGTGTGTGTGTGTGTGTGAGAGAGAGAGAGAGCGCAATAAAGATGCATTCACTCTATCTTTGAGTTTGCAAGTGTTAAACTTCCACAAAGCCATAGCCACCAATTGCCAGAAGTTGGTATAGTTGGTCCAGTTCTCAGGGTAGGGAGGATGACATTACTCTATCCCCCGTTGATTAAAGCAACACTAACCAGTCATGGGTGCCACATAGTATTAGGGTGTTTCATGAGCAGCATTTGGAAAGATGTTAAGAGGTGAGTGAATTGCCCCCCTCAATCTGTTTTATCTGTTCTGTTTTGGTTGATAAAATTTATTAGTTTAAATTCTGTTTGAAATGTTTTCTGTCTTTCAAACCTTGCATGCAGAAGAAGAGTAGGAAATAGCCAATATCTAAATATTCTTTCATACACCAAGTAAACAAAGGTTTACATATAGCTAATAATATTTCTTGTTTCACAGAGATAGGATTCCACAAAGAAACCTTTCAAGAATTTTGATTTCATATAATTTTGAATTCATAGACCATACTGCAAGTGCTGGCATTTTTTAGGTCTGGTTTCTATTTCAACCCCACTAACCACCAGGGGTGCTTTTTAATACCTGGATATTCTCAGAGTCTACACTGGCAGATATGCAGTGAACACAGCTCAGGATAGGTGTCAAAACTCTCTCAGTGAATGTGAAAACACTGACTACAGGCATGGCTTAGATAAAATTGCTGATTCTGGAGCTGAAGGCATGCACAGTGGCTCAGATGATGCTACAAAGCCCTCACAACAGCCCTGGTCTGAAATGCATACCCACTGTGGACCCCTGCCTAAAATCACTGGTGGTTTCACCAGATGAAACATTATGTTCTGAGGTCTACTGTCCCAGTATTGAGCAGACATATGTACCAATGACTGGGCTTATGATATCAAAGTGCATCTAATGTGCATGGATAACTGTGCGTTGATTTTTCCAGCTGGAGCTGGAATAACAAATGTTAGAAGCCAGCTTCTCCTCTATTGAGTTGCTGAAGGCCTTGATTCTAACAGCAGGATACATGGCTCAAGAGATTGGGAAACTCTTTGCTAGTGGACAGAGAGGCTATAGAGTGGAGAGCCCAAGATTCAGAATCACCTAACCTATAGAGCAACACTTCTAGACCATATAGGCCTGAGCCAACACTCCGGGAAACTGCTCCCCATGTCTCTGCACAAAGCCTGCCAGTGAAGAGCATGGGCTAACAGTGGGATGCTTAATGGTTGAAAATCTTACCTACTGGACAAACACCAGTTCTGCCTTCAGCCCCCAACCTCCTTGGGGCTCAAGGCCATGTCAGTCACAAACCCCAACAAAGTCATTGCTCTGAATGCAGAAGTTTGTTCCCTCCTGGACAGAGGAATAATTGTGGAAATAGACCCTGCCTTACAGAACAAGGTGTGATGGTCAGGTACTATACTGTTCAGACCATGTAAATTAGCTCATATGCTCATATTAGCATTTTAGAAGGGAGCTAAACAACTTTGCCCACCATGCTCCATTAGGAGCCTGGCATGACACCCCATGTTGGAGTCCCATAGACCCTCTCTACAAGCTCAGTCAGGAGGGTGATCTGGAATGGGCATCATTGAAGACTTCCTTTCTTCTGGTGATCAATTATGCAACAAAGGTATGAGAGTTGCCTTGGTGATCAGAGTGCCCTACATGCATTGGTAGCCAGATGATTTTGGAGCCCCTTCATGAGTTATTAATTCATTTATTCTACTTTATCCAGATCAGCACTCAGATGCTGTAAACAGCATCAGCTAATTTGCTGAAAGCCAATGTTTTAAAAAAGGTAAGATCTAGAAGTGGAGGAATCGCAAATATTAAACGGGTAACATCTCAATGTGCAGTATATTCTATGCAATTTCAAAATTAAAACCCTACATACATTAGAAATCAAACTTATTGCTGTCAGGGTCCTGGTGCATCCAGAGCTTAACCAAGGAAAGGTATAGACCCTGGATGGGGTTCTAGTTCATCGCAGACCACCATGCACACAAATTCACACCTAGACGCAATTTAGAGTAGCTAGTCCACATACTGATATGTCTTGACAGATGGGAGGAAACCGGCAAACCTGGAGGAAATTCATGTGCTCATATATGAAACTCCAAAATAGACAGGACCTTGGACATGTGATTGTACCTTGGAGCTGTGATGCAGCAACACTACTCTGCACCACTGTGCCTTCCACAATAAATTATATATGTGTTAATTTAAGGAGGTGTAAAAAATAATTGATTCTACTAAGCCTATTTCTAATAGATTCTACTTTCCTATTAACATATATCATCTAGGAAATGCTGCTGAGATAAACATAACCTCATTAGAATTAAAACAGGGATTGCACTGTGTAGTTAGTATAGTCAATAAATGCAGTAATATACAGTAAAATTATGTTTAGAGAACAACAGAGATGCAAATAATTCTGACTAGAACTTTCTCCTCAAACTGAAGCTAATACTGTACATGCCAGAGAATGTGTATTTGGTGTTTTGCAAGTCACATCTTTTCTCAATGTTTAAAAGCTAGAGTATTATTTAGAAATTAGTGTCCTTTCCTGCATTCATTTTGTCACTGCTGTGTCCTTTGCAGCACAGATGGACTGATCAATGTCACCATGACTGACTGGGTCAACCTGACTCTGGTATGACTCATACTGGCTTTCTTTGGGAGGACAACTGGGAATGGGAAAGTTCATTCTTACTCTACCAATGATCAACTTTACATCACTGATGCTTCATACATCAACAGCTAAATAATCCTGTAGGCTACTGCAAAATCCTGTTTCAAATATGCAAATTCAAATGACACATTATGCAGTATGGGAGAGCTAGCATCATTATAAAATGGCAATTTTATATATACATCACTTCTGTGTCTGTTTGGAAAAAAATCAGCAGGATTTGTTCATTTCATTATTTTATCCTTACATGTTAAAAAAGGTCTGGGTTACACATGTAACCTTGTTCCCTGAAAAGGGAATGAGACGTTGCATGAGCTTCACGCTGTGGGAACGCCTCTCGCTCACGACTGGTATCTGAAGATACATGTGATTATAAAATGGCACCTGTAAACTACGTCAGCCTCTATTATCTGAAGCGAAGATGCAATTCACAGGCATAGCCCAGTATGACAAAGCTACGCAATGTCTCGTTCCCTTATCAGGGAACAGGGTTACATGCATAACCCAGACATTCTCTTTCTAAGGGAACTCAACGTTGCGTGAGCTTCACGCTGTGGGAACAAATATATCCACTCCATCATACTGAGGGCATGGCCTGTTCAAAAAAGGTCAGAGGCCGGGGTGGAATTCATGCCCAACCTGTAATATTGAATGAATGTGTGCAGCAAAGACCACCCAGACACAGCACATACATCCTGTAAGGGTACACATTTGGATAAAGCCTTTGAGGAGGTGACCCCGCCTAGTGGAATGAGCACTTATGCCCAGAGGCGTAGCAAGACCGCGCACCTCATAAGTGGTAGAGATTGCTGGCCAGAGCGGTGGACGTAAGTACAGAGAGCCCTTACTGGACACAGTAGGTGCAATTTCTCTTGTTCCGGTGTGAGAAACGGAGGAGGGCAGAAAGCCTGCAACACTACTGTATGGGCAGCAGATGTAGGAATATTATCTGGCCTAGGATATAGGAAGGCCTTGTCTAATCCAGGGGCAAAGTCAAGGCAGGAAGGGGCAACGGAGAGAGCTTGTAGATCTCCTACTCACTTGAGAGATGTCAGGGCCAGCGGAAGAGCTACCTTTAAGTCAGAAGCTTCTCTGAGGAAGACTCTAAGGGCTCAAATGGGGCGCCTGACAGACCTTCCACGACCACAGAAAGTTCCAAGAAAGGTATGCGTGGTCTGCAGATGGGCCTCAGTCACCTGACACCATGCATAAACCTTGATGTTAGAGGATGTTGCCCCACAGAGGCTCCCTATAGGGGTGTGGCTGGCCGAAATGGCGGCCACGTAGGCCCTAGTTGCCAAACCTGCAGTTTCCATAGTTACGGCCGTGGGTGATAAATCAACCCTCTGGCTTCAGTCAGTAGATCCCTGCAAAATGGAATCTCCCAGGGAGTGCTGTCTAGCAGGGATATTATCTCCAAGAACCATATTCGAGCTGGCCAATAAGGTGCTACTAGCAGCAGATTTAGACGGTCTTGGCAAACTCTCGCTAGGAGCAAAGCAATCAGGGGAAAGGCATACAGACGTGACCGTGGCCACGTGTGTACCATGGCTTCCAGCTCTAATGGTGTGGGAGGAATGAGGGCGAACCACAGCGGGTAGTGTGTTGTCTCCTCAGAGGCGAACAAATCCTCCTGGCCGAACCTCCGCCATATGGACTCTACCACTTGTGGATGGAGCCTCCAATTCCTGGGCCTCAGCCCCTGCCTTGACAGGATGTCTGCCCCCAGATTCCGGTTGCCCGGAATGTCTGCCCCCACCCAAAGCTAGAAACTGGGGACACCTCCAAATTCTCAGAGCACGTAGGCATCGCCGAGTGACACTGATTATTCTTAGGGGTTTTGTCCTCGGATGAAACCCCCGACTTTTCAGTCACCACTGAAATGGTCTCATGTGCAAAAGGCTGCTGCTGCCATAAGCCCCAACAGTCTCTCTTAGAAACAGGAGGGGATGCCCAGACTCAGCTTTATCTTGCTCAATGTTGATAGGATTGACCCTACAAAGCATCAGGTTTTCATTGCCTGTGACAGCTTGCCGACCAGAGGGGACTGAAAACTTGGGATGCTATTGGCTAGGGGGGGCCCTACAGTAATACTGGGGGCTAACTGCCCTAACAACCTCATGTCCCCTGATATCTCCCTCCGTGGCCCATCGGGACCGCTCTTTCTTTGCCTGCTTGGCATTAATGATCATTCTTAGATCGGGCCTACTAGCAGGCTGTGACTGTGGCCGTCTGGTCCCCCTGTCTTTCTTCATTCATGGTTGCCCAGGTGAACTCGACATGACGGTGTAGGAACTGGCTGAACGCCGCGTTTGCTGTTTCGCCTCGCGAAACCTGTTGGCAGTGGTGTTAACCGCGTCGCCAAACAGGCCAGAAAGTTCAACAGGGGCATCCAGAAGGTAGACCTTATCCTTATCCCCCATTCCTGAGAGGTTGAGCCATAGGCGCCTCTCCACCGTGACCAAGCTACCCATTGAACGGCCAATATGATGGGCCATTCGAAGAGACAAGTCCATGGCGCAGCAAAGCTCCGCCACTGTCTCAGGCCCAATTCCCTCCCTGCTGTCGAGCTCATTCAGCAGGTCTGCTTGGTATGCAGCTAACACTGCCATTGTATGCAGTGTCCCACAAGCAAGACCCGCTGCCGCATAAGCTTTGCCAACCAACGCTGGGGTGGCCTTACACGGCTTGGATGGCAAAGCTGGCCCCCCTAAATTCCCTGCCATCGATGGAGAGAGGTAGCTCGCAAGCATCTCCTCCACCTTTGGCATAGCCAAATACCTGTACTGTTCATTCCCCATGACGGCTGAATAATCGGACTTCGCAGGGTTATAAGTACGGCTGGTATATGGTTTTCCCCAGAAGTGTGATATTTCATCATGCACTTATGGAAAAAAAGGGAATTTTCTGCAGTGTGAGGGAGTTTTAATTTCACTGGGGAGAAGGTGCTCGTCCAATCTGCTACAAGCCACTTCCTCTTCCCCGGACCAGTCTAAAATCAACTTTTCTACAGCCCTAGTGATCATTTCAAGCAGCTCTTTATATGATTGAGAGCTGCTCTCCATTTTTGGTGCACTGGAGCCCCCTCTGGAGTCAGAGAGGTTGGGTTGACTCTCCATACCAGAAGGATGGAGTTGCGACGCGAGCTCCAAAACCCAGAACCAGAGAGTCGGATCCAGGGGACAAAGCAAGAGATAGAGCAGCACTCGTCTCCGGTTCCTCCTCCAGATCCATACGGGATCCCCAGGACCTGATCCAGCTGGCTGCCTTGGCAGTGGCCAACCAAGAGCCGCAAGATTCAGACACCCAACTCTCTTCGGCTGAGAAGAGAGCGAGCCAAGAGTCAGCCCCCTCAAGGGCCACTGCAGCATGCTCCACCCCCATACACTTCACACAGAAAGTGTGTCCGTCCGTCCCCAAAATAAAACAGGAGCATGGAGTAACACACTTCCTGAATTCTCTCTGACTCATATTCGCAAAGAGGTGAGGGATAGAAAGGTAAGATATATATATATATATATATATATACAGGTGCATCTCAATAAATTAGAATGTCGTGGAAAAGTTCATTTATTTCAGTAATTCAACCCAAATTGTGAAACTCGTGTATTTAATAAATTCAATGCACACAGACTGAAGTAGTTTAAGTCTTTGGTTCTTTTAATTGTGATGATTTTGGCTCACATTTTACAAAAACCCACCAATTCACTATCTCAACAAATTAGAATATGGTGACATGCTAATCAGCTAATCAACTCAAAACACCTGCAAAGGTTTCCTGAGCCTTCAAAATGGTCCCTCAGTTTGGTTCACTAGGTAAGCCACAAACATTCATTGCCAAAGAAGCTGGCTGTTCACAGAGTGCTGTATCCAAGCATGTTAACAGAAAGTTGAGTGGAAGGAAAAAGTGTGGAAGAAAAAGATGCACAACCAACCGAGAGAACCGCAGCCTTATGAGGATTGTCAAGCAAAATCGATTCAAGAATTTGAATGAACTTCACAAGGAATGGACTGAGGCTGGGGTCAAGGCATCAAGAGCCACCACACACAGACGTGTCAAGGAATTTGGCTACAGTTATCGTATTCCTCTTGTTAAGCCACTCCTGAACCACAGACAACGTCAGAGGCATCTTACCAGTGGTCCAAAGTCCTCTTTTCAGATGGGAGCAAGTTTTGTATTTCATTTGGAAACCAAGGTCCTAGAGTCTGGAGGAAGGGTGGAGAAGCTCATAGCCCAAGTTGCTTGAAGTCCAGTGTTAAGTTTCCACAGTCTGTGATGATTTGGGGTGCAGTGTCATCTGCTGGTGTTGGTCCATTGTGTTTTTTGAAAACCAAAGCCACTGTACCCGTTTACCAAGAAACTTTGGAGCACTTCATGCTTCCTTCTGCTGACCAGCTTTTTGAAGATGCTGATTTCATTTTCCAGCAGGATTTGGCACCTGCCCACACTGCCAAAAGCACCAAAAGTTGGTTAAATGACCATGGTGTTGGTGTGCTTGACTGGCCAGCAAACTCACCACACTTGAACCACATAGAGAATCTATGGGGTATTGTCAAGAGGAAAATGAGAAACGAGAGACCAAAAAATGCAGATGAGCTGAAGGCCACTGTCAAAGAAACCTGGGCTTCCATACCACCTCAGCAGTGCCACAAACTGATCACCTCCATGTCACGCCGAATTGAGGCAGTAATTAAAGCAAAAGGAGCCCCTAACAAGTATTGAGTGCATGTACAGTAAATGAACATACTTTCCAGAAGGCCAACAATTCACTAAAAATGTTTTTTTTATTGGTCTTATGAAGTATTCTAATTTGTTGAGATAGTGAATTGGTGGGTTTTTGTTAAATGTGAGCCAAAATCATCACAATTAAAAGAACCAAAGACTTAAACTACTTCAGTCTGTGTGCACTGAATTTATTTTATACACGAGTTTCACAATTTGAGTTGAATTACTGAAATAAATGAACGTTTCCACGACATTCTAATTTATTGAGATGCACCTGTATATATTCTTTTCTGAAAATAGAGAGGAAATGAAGAGTTTTTACAAACAACCGACATGCAGTCTTTCGATGAAAATAATAAGGCTGATGACATGGTTTACAGGTGCCATTTTATAATCACACAACGCATGAAATGCCACGTCACCTGAGCAAGACAGGCCTATAAATAGGTATGATTTCACACAGACTTCAGATACCAGTCACACACGATAGGCGCTCCCACAGCGTGAAGCTCACACAATGTTGAGTTCCCTTAAAAAGGGAACTGAAATTTATGCAGTTTTGTACACTTATCCACAATTATCTACACCAATAGTATAGTTTTCAGAGATTTTGTATACTTTGTGAGATTGTGAGAAAGCATGACTGCAATCTATGGTACAGTTACACCTGTTATAATTGTACAGCATCTTGTTAGCAAAAGGTACCAGCACTGAGACAGAAAACATGTGTACCCATTAATTTCCATGCTTGTATATAAAAACTGCAATTGATGCACTGCTCATAAAAAAATAATATTTTTTAATCATAGAATTATGGTTAAATCATACAAACCATGGTAAAACCATGTCCTAGTAAAGCTGCACAATTGTAACATGGGACTTCTTTTGGTTTCAGTGAAAATGTACAGAACTCTCTGATGATATGGGTAAACTTCCACTTGATAAAAGAACAAATACATTCCCCTCCAAAACTATTGGTATGGCAAGGCCAATTCACTTGCTGTAGACTGAAGACATTTAGGTTTGAGATCAAAAGATGGATATGAGACAAGAGCTTAAAATTTCAGCTTTTATTTTCTGACATTTACATCCAGATGTGTTAAACATCATAAAACATAGAACCTTTTGTATCAGGTTTTTTTGTACCCAATTTTTATGTGAGCAAAAGTAGAGGAACAGACAAGTCTTGAAGTAAATTAAACTAAATAACACAATATTTGGTTGCATATCCTTTGCTTGCAGTAACTGCATGAAGCCTGTTATCACCAAATTGTTTTATTAATTGTGTGATGCTTTTCCAGGCTTTTACCACATCCTTTTTAGTAGTTGTTTGTTTCAGGGGGTTTCTCCTTTCAGTCTACTCTTCAGTAGGTGAAATGCATGCTCAGTTGGGGTCCGGTGACTGACTTAGCCAGTCTAAAACCTTCTACTTTTTCCCCTTGATAAAGTCCTTTTTTGAGTTGGCAGTATGTTTTGGATCATTGTTTTGCTGCGTGATAAAGTACCTCCCGATTAATTTGAATGCATTTCTCTGTACATTTGTAGACAAGATGTTCCTGTAAACTTCTGAATTCACTCTGCTGCTACCACCATGAATTACATCATCGATAAAGATTAGTGAGCCTGTTCCAGAAGCAGCTATGCAAGCCCAAGCCATTGCACTACCTCCACCATGTTTCACAGATGAGCTTGTATGTTTTGGATCATGAGCAGATCCTTATTTTCTCCACACTTTGGCCTTTCCATCACTTTGGTAGAGGTTGATCTTGGTTCCAGAACTTTTGTGACTCATCTTTGTATTTCTTTTCTAATTCCAATCTGGCCTCCTGATTCTTACTGCTGATGAGTGGTTGGCTTCTTGCGGTATGGCCTCTATATTTCTGATCTCAAAGTCTTATTCAAACAGTGGCTTGTGATAACTTCACCCCTGCCCTGTGGAGGTTGTTGGTGATGTTACTGACTGTTGTTTTTTGGGTTTTTCTTCACAGCTCTCACAATGATTCTGTCATCAGCTGTTGTTGGTTTCCTTGGCCAACCCTTTCGGTGTCTGTTGCTCAGTACACCAGTGGATTCTTTCTTTTTCAGGACATTCTAAATTGTTGTATTGGCTATGCCCAATGTTTGTCCAATGCCTCTGACTGATTGTCCCTCTTTTCTCAGCTTCAAAATGGCTTGCTTTTCTCGCATAGACAGCTCTATGGTTTTCATGTTGGCTTAACCTTTCTAAGACAAAATGCAGTCTTCACAGGTGAAACTGAAGGCTAAAACCAAGAGTAGATGTTCAAAGCAATTTATTATTTCAACAATCAATCTGACAGGACACACCTGTATAACAAGAAACACCTGTCAGTCACATGTTCCAATGTTTGATACAAAATGTGCTATGTCATTTAACACATCTACATATAAATACCAGTAAATGAAACTGAAATTCTGAATTCATATTTTGATCTCAAACCCAAATGTAAAAAAAACCAAAAATTTTAAAAGATGAACTGGCCTTGCCTGCTTGGACTGTATATGCATGATGTTTGGTGGGTATTATGTCAGTAATTAGGTCAGTAATTTAAATCATTGTTGATCTGATTAATTCAAACCACAAATGTTAAATTGTACAGCCTCTTCCGGTGTACTTGGCCAATACTTTGATGTCAAATAGTGACATTTTGGGATAAATGTAAATAAAAGATCACTGTGTGGCACCTCACATCACAGCCTTCAGATCAGCTTTCAAAGGAACAGGTGATTTTAAAGAAAGTGTGTAATCATTTAGGCATGCAGTTTGGATTATGCTAATTTGGTATCTACATATAAGCTTACTTGTAACATTAGCCTTTTAGGTCTAGCGCACAACTAACACACCAAACATGTGTTAGCTGACCAACTTTATTAAGAGTACACAGAAAAGGTCCACTTTAAATATATAGAATTAAAATATTTATTGGGGAAAAAAACCCTACAGTATATTACATTCTTCCTATATTAAGGAACCAAAAGTTACTGTACATTACTTGCCCGTATCATTACATGCATCATTAGTTTACATACAAGAGGTCTATAGTTGATTCTAGATGTGGTATTTAAATCTCCAATCTATTGCCTATGAAAGTTAAAGAGATAGATAGATAGATAGATAGAGAGAGAGAGAGAGAGAGAGAGAGAGAGAGAGAGAGAGAGAGAGAGAGAGACTGAAGGAGTGTAAAAATAATATGTGATTTGCCATAACAGCCACTGATGTAACCATACAAATTCACTCCCCCACTCCCCATTGCAAGGCAAGAGGTCTGGCTCTATGCTCTGGTTTGGACTGCCCTCTTGTTCAGCTCTGTTTTTCTTGCATGTATATATATGTGTGTGTGTGTGTGTGTCTGTGTGTGTGTGTGTGTGTGGGAGACGCTTACACAACCACTTCCGGAAATAAAGCGTGCTTGAGTCTCCAACTCTGTGGCTCATCTTGGCTGCACTCTAAATCAGTGCTCTAAGCAGCCTTTCTTCCCTTGCCTCAGAGTAAACTATTATTATTATTATTATTATTATTATTATTATTATTATTATTATTACTAATGTATAACAACAGCAATAATATTAATATTTGGCAGCCCTATGAATTCATATGAGGAAAATATATTTGAAGTATATTCCCACTGATATTTAATTTTTTTTTTTTTTAGTATACCTGGGTGATTAGGAACAGGAAATTGTTCAACCATGACTTCCTGTTTCATAAGAGTATAAATATGAGATAACACATAAGCCAAATTCCCTTAGGCCCTGTCCCAAATGGCACACTCGGCCCTCCTCTGAATAAACATTTTGGTGACGTCGGCTAATGCAGACCTATGGGGCGCTAAGGTGAGAGTCCACAAGGGTGTAGCAAGTCTAGCTCAAATGGGTGAAATATATCTATAGCTCTTTAATAAAGCGTGTTCTGATTAGCTATGGACATAAATAGACCATGAAAGGGAATGTTATATTAATTACTGTAGTCTAGCTTTAGAATTAAATGTGAAGCAGCTTGATCTGTTTGTCCACCAAACTTACCAGGCAGTCTTCGTATTACTCTAAAAGAATAAAGTATTCTTCTGGCCACGAAGCATAGTTTATTCTAAGTTAAAAGAAATACAGCGCGTAGCGAAGAGCAACGTTAAAAGTGAACCTTGCCATGAGTAAAAACAGAGACGATCCAGCGGAATAACCATGGATTTTAATAACTACGTAAAACTATTGATATACACAACTAGGTATAAACAAATAATACATATATATACAGGATAAGTGAAAGAAACAAAGGAAAAATGATGAAAATAACAGAATGGCAGAGCACACAACAGTTTAACCTCGAGAATCAGCAATGGATTGAAAATTCACATTCAACAGGGGCACTGTCTTAAAAAGGACACCTCTATAGATCAATTAAAATTTATACTTGCGTTAATTTTATGCCGTTCACGAGGGTCCTTGGTTCGTAGGTTTAGCGAGGAATTTGCTGAATCTTCCGTGTCGGTAGAGTCGGAGTGAACAGAGTTGGGTCTCGCCAAAGAAGAAAGAAAACGGTAATTGCCACGTGGTTTAACGAGACAAAGGAGAGTCCGGAGGAATACCGGAAAAGGAAGGCAGAAGAGAGCAAGTCCGCGAGAGAGAGAGAGAGAGAGAGAGAGAGAAAAGTGGAGTCAAAGTTGAGAAGAAGAAGAAAAAGAAGAATAAGTAGTAAAAAGGAAGAAGATGAAAAGAAAGAAGAAAGCGAAAAGAAAGAAGCAAAAGCAAAAGCCTAGAGGAACGCGTGTCGCGGTCTTTTATGGATGATGCCAACGTACACGCCTCTCTGAGCTGCTGGCGAATCCAGAGAGAGATGAGAAAGTTCTGGGGGGAAGAACTTTCTTGGTATGTCCCAGAGCGGGTCGCATGTCAAGGCGGGGTTTGTATTAAGTTTGGATTAGGATAAAATATGGAAAAATATAGAATGATACATCCCATCGTCCTATAGTATGCATCATTAATTGGCATATTACGAGACAATGATTTTGGTACCAAACTTCAAGGAAATTATGATATCTTGGACAGTGAAGGATCATTAGACATGGTTACAGACAACTTAAAATTAGCTTCTCACTCAAACTATCTAAAATCACTATAGTTAGGTTATCTAGACACACAACACATGCATATATGAATACATTATAACTATCTAGAAATATGGTTACATGTTACATTCAAGAGACATTTTCACTGTGTGTGTGTGTGTGAGTGTGTGTATGTCCAGAAGAGGGGGCTGGCATTCTTCTAATGTCCCACCTCAGGGTGACCTTTAGGGAGGACGTTTTTTTTCCTAGCCTTGCCGACTCTGATGCTAATCCATGTGGTCGTAAACAGAGATTAGATCAGAGATTTACAGGCCCTTGATCGGAGTTTTGGTGGACCCCTGCTGACGAACCTAAATCGTGAAGTTTCCCAGATGTTCACACCGTTAAGTCATCAAAGGTTTCTTTTATTGCAGGGGTAAGTCCTGTGTGGGTCCAAAGAGTCTTTTGCATTCCAAAGGGCATCTGGCCGCAGGAGGCCTCTCGGGGTTACTCTCGGTCACCTGAGTGGTGAAACTTGTTCATGTTCTGTCTGGGTTCATTCAGAAATCAGTTTGGGCACCGTCATACGTTACAAGGGTAATGGCTATTAATAGACGGCTTTTTATCTTCAAACTATATAATGAAATATTACTAAAAGCTAGAGCTACAGTTCAATTACATTGTAAATCATTGTTAATTATAAAAACAAAAACTTCCTCTTCTGTGTCATGTTGGCTAAAACCTGCAATCGAAACTCCTCCTCTGCTTTCTGATTGGTCTGTCACAAGGACTGTTGGGTAGCATACTGCCGTGAGCCTGCAGTAGTGTGGGCTTTGATGAAGACTGCATCGAGGGCGGAAAGGGGGCGCTCGCAAGAACCCTCACAAGCGCTAAAATCACAAATGAGACACACTACAGACTCGTACACTTCACGAGCACACGCAACTAAATGCCACAAGACCGCAAGTCCACATGAAGTGCGCCATGGGACAGGGCCTTAGTCATTCAAAACAATGGGTAAGAACAAGGAATATAGCTGTGATGTCTGGCAAAGGTTGTTGAGCTTCACAAAATGGGAAGTGGCTATAAGAAAACAGCACAAGCATTGAAAATGCCCATTTCCACCATCAGGGTAATAATTAAGAAGTTCCAGTCAACTGGAAATGGACATGGAATTGGAATCAACCTGGAACTGGACATGTGTCTATATTCTCTCAATGCACTGTGAAGAGGATGGTTCGAACCTCCAAGGATCAATTGCTGGAGAACAGCTGGAGAATTGCATAAGTTAGTTGCGTCTTGGGGTCAGAAAGTCTCCAAGACTACAATCTGAAGTCACCTACATCACCACAAGTTGTTTGGAAGGGTTCAGTTCAGTTTGCCAGACACTACTGTAACTTCAAATGGGATCAAGTTCTAAGGTCAGATGAAACCAAAATAGAGCTTTTTGGCAATAAACACCAGAGGTGGTTTTGGCACACACAGAGAGGTAGCCATATGGAAAAGTACCTTAAAGTACCTAATGTTTTGGGGCTGTTTTTCTGCCAGAGGACCTGGACATTTTGTTAGAATACATGCCATCATGGACTCAAATATCAACAGATATTAAATGAAAACCTGACTGCCTATGCCAGAAAGCTTAAAATGGGCAGTGGTTGGATCTTCCTGCAGGACAATGATCCAAAACATACATCAAAATCAACACAGAAATGATTTACTGACCACAAAAAGTCCTGCCATGGCCATCCCAGTCCCCTGACTTGAACCCCATAGAACCTATGGGGTGAACTGAAGAGGAGAGTCCACCAGCATGGACCTCGAAATTTAAGGGTCTGTAGAGATTCTGTATGGAGGAATGGTCTCAGATCCCTTGCCATGTATTCTCTAACCTCATCAGGCATTATAGGAGAAGACTCAGAGCTGTTATCTTGGCAAGGGAAGTATTGACTAAAAGGGTGCCAATAATTGTTGCACACCTGTATTTAAGAAAGATTTTTTTTTTGATAAACCTGTGTTTTGTTTGCAATTGTTTGATATCCATAAGCAGAGTATTTTTGTTAATTTTTTGAACAAAAGGTCAAAAGGTTAAACAATAAAGACAATTTTTCATAGACTTCTTTGCTCATATTTACCAAGGGTGCCAATATAAGTGGAGGGCACAGTAGTTATATTAATAACTAGTTTAAATATTTTGTGTATTACATCCTGTGCTTATCTTTTCACATTTTGTTCTGTCCCTTGACTCATTTTGTACCTTGTGGGTCAGAATAGCAACTCAGATTTGCACAAAAAATAGATGCCAACAAATAATACACAGCGTATTTGGTTCACTTTATGTAGTTCAGTTGTTTTTAAAGTTGAATCAATTTCTCACTGCAATCCAAGAGATGGGTTGGCACTGGACCAAGATCACCCTGTTCAGATGCTCTCAGAACAGTTGTTTTGATCTGCACTCTAGTGTGATTATGTTCTCAACTGTTTAAAGGAACTGCACTTCATTTCTCTCTGTTATCTCCACCAGATAGGTAATGGCACAATTTCATCGGGCCTCATCAACATTTTGGGGCTAGCATATGTTAGCTTATGTCATCCAACTAGGTAGCTTATAGTTAGCTTAAAATATAAATTTTTCAATGTTATTTTGGACGAGAAATAATGAAATGGGTTAGCAAATAGCTGACATAACTCTACCATTACCATACTCCACACTGAGCTGTAACACAATTGTTATGTAAGCCGGTAGGCCGGCAGAAGAGTCAGGATGCATGCGCTGGGTAGACGTCAGATAATGCAGAAGAGTTTATTCATAAACAAAAAATAGCAGTAATCCACAAATACAGAAATCGAGAAAAAGCAGTAATCCAAAAGACAGGAAAAAATACTCGAAACGAGGAAGTGGTCTGGGAAACACGAAGACGGAGCTACGGACATCTAAATTAGAACTACAGAATCAAGAGCTACGGAAATCGGAATTAGCCCTACGGAACTAGAAATATTTCTACACTTCAAAGTAACACTGAGCTAAACTAAACTAATACTCCGTGAGCAAGTGAAAACAAATAGGGGTTTTTATGCATACACACACAAATGCAAAATCAATGACACCTGAAACTCATGATTACATTACATGGAGAACCAATAAGAAACCAGGAGGCGGGGACAAAGACATGACGTGAACTTTAAAACAAAAACGCACATGGCACAGGTGAACAAAACGTGAGTCTTTATGAATGGAGGCAGAATGCACTCCGTGGAATGCGGAAGTAGGCTACGCTTCATTTGCAGCATAGCAAGAGGGGGAGAACCTAACAGAGCCCCCACTTTAAGGCACGGCTCCCGAAGCACAGCAAGTTCCATCCATTTTGGCGGACCTGGGCCCAGGATCCTAACCTCTGCCCTCCAGGACCTGAGGCTGGTGATGTCCAGTGTCCTGAAACCAGAGCAGAGCGTGTCGGGTTTTCCTTTCAGCCTTGGTCGAGAACTTGGTCGAGGACTTGGTCGAGAACTTGGTCGAGAACTTGGAGTGGTGCTTGACCTGGTGCTTGACTTGGTGCTAGACTTGGAGCTTGCCATGGTGCTAGGCTTGGAGCTTGCCTTGAAGCTTGACTTGGTGCTTAGCTTGAAGCTTGGCCTGGAACCAGGACTGGAGTCAGATTTGGCACCTGGATCAGAGACAGACTTGGCACCTTGATCAGAGACAGCTTTGGCACCTGTATCAGAGACAGACTTGGAAACAGACTTGGAGACAGACTTGGAGACAGACTTGGAGACAGACTTGGAGATTGGACAGAGAACTAGGTTAGGCCCAGAACCATAAACAAAATCAAAAACTTGGTTGGAAACAGAGCTGAAAACAGAGATGGAAATTAAATTGGAGACAGGGCTAGAGACAGGGCTGGAGACAGATTCTGAAACTGGACTGGAAGCTGAGCTAGGAAGGTAACTACAGACAGAGGAGGAGACGGAGCTGGGAACGGAGCTGGGAATTAAATCAGCAACCGAACTGAGAATTACATCAGCAAATGAACTAAGAATGAAAGCAAAAACAGAACTAGAAATTAAATCAAAAACAGAGCTAGCAACTAAATCAGGAACAGGGTTGGAAACAGGACTGGAAACTGGACTGGAAACTGGCATAGGAACAGGGTCGGAACCTGGACTTGGATTTGGACATGGACTAGGACTTGGAAAGGAGGTCATCCCGTGGACCTCAGACATGGACTGGGATTGAGAAGAGGTCATCCCATGGACCTCTGACATGAGCAGGATAGGAGTGGAGGTTTCTTCTTGAACCTCTGGCAGGAACATGGCTTGAGTGGAGGTCTCCTCGTGTACCTCCGGTATAAGCAGGACAGGAGAGGAGGTTTCTTCTTGAACCTCTGGCAGGAACAGGACTGGAGTGGAGCACCCCACTTGGGTCTCCAATAGGAACTGGACAGGAACGGAGCACCCCTCTTGGGTCTCTGACAGGAACTGGACAGGAACGGAGCACCCCACTTGGGTCTCCGACAGGAACTGGACTGGAATGGAGCACCCCACTTGGGTCTCCGATAGGAACTGGAAAGGAGTGGAGGTCTCCTCGTGAACCTCCAAGAGCAGCTCCACTGGGAAAACCTCCTGCTGGGTTTCCGGCTGAAGCTCGAGGCTGGAGGTCGCCACGTTAACCTCCAGGGGCAGCTCCTCTGAGGAGACCTCCTGCTGGGCCTCCGGATGGAGCTCGGGGCTGGAGGTCGCCACGTTAACCTCCTGGGGCAGCTCCGCTGTGGAGACCTCCTGCTGGGCCTCCGGCTGGAGCTCGGGGCTGGAGGTCGCCACGTTAACCTCCAGGGGCAGCTCCGCTGTAGAGACCTCCTGCTGGGCCTCCAGCTGGAGCTCGGGGCTGGAGGTTGCCATGTTAACCTCCAGATGCAGCTCTGCTGAGGAGACCTTCTGCTGGGCCTCCGGCTGGAGCTCGGGGGTAGCCCGCCTGTGGAGCCGTTTGTGCACCCGCCAGCTGCCCTTAAAACAGGATTGTGAGCAGAAGTAGCTGCTCCTTCCTCCCTGTTTCCTGCAGGTGGGGCACTGGAGAGTGGCTGGGTTGGTGCATCCCTCGGTGGCGCACTCCTGGGTCAGGTGTTGAGAGGTGCAGGCTGCCCTGTTAGCCCATTCCCTCTCATAGTGCTCAAGAAAGGACACATTTGGTCAGTCACCCAGACTAGTCTTCCCCAAGAAGGTCCTGAGGTCGGGTTGGAAGTCTGGGCTTCCGAACACCTGGACCAGTAGATCCACAAAGCCCGAAACTGTATTGAGCTTTGCGGATCCACTGGCGAGGTGAAGCTCCGCCCATTGGCGAGCGGAGCCGACCAGACAGGAGAGGAGGAACCCCAACCACTGCTCCTCATCAGTCTTGGGGTCCTCCAAACTAAGAAAATATGTCTGCGCCTGAAGAAAATAACATTGCGGCCAGACGGCGAATCCATCGTACGCCTCCGGGGCATGAACAAAAATCCACTGCTGGAAGCCGATGGAGTCATAAACCGGCACAGAACACAAAGCACGACGTGCACCAATTTTCTCCGCTGCATCCATGTTTTAGGCGGAGTATTCTGTTATGTAAGCCGGTAGGCTGGCAGAAGAGTCAGGATGCATGCGCTGGGGAGACGTCAGATAATGCAGAAGAGTTTATTCATAAACAAAAAAGAGCAGTAATCCACAAATACAGAAATCGAGAAAAAGCAGTAATCCAAAAGACAGGAAAAAATACCCGAAACGAGGAAGTGGTCTGGGAACCACGAACACGGAGCTACGGACATCTAAATTAGAACTACGGAAACAAGAGCTACGGAAATCGGAATTAGCGCTACGGAACTAGAAACATTTCTACACTTCAAAGTAACACTCAGCTAAACTAAACTAATACTCCACGAGCAAGTGAACACAAACAGGGGTTTTTATGCATTCACAAACAAATGCAAAATAAATGACACCTGAAACTCATGATTACATTACATGGAGAACCAATAAGAAACCAGAAGGCGGGGACAAAGACATGACGCGAATTTGAAAACAAAAACGCACATGGCACAGGTAAACAAAACGTGAGTCTTTATGAATGGAGGCAGAATGCGCTCCGTGGAATGAGGAAGTAAGCTACACTTCATTTGCAGCGTAGCGAGAGGGGGAGAACCTAACAACAATAAGGATAAAGATGTACAGTTTCAATCAAAATTATTCAACCCCCATTGCTAATCAGGTTTATTGTCAAAATTTACAGACTTTCAGCTGTTTGCAATGAATAAATCAAACAAAAGCAACTGAAATAGCTAAACATAAAAAATGTTTCAAGTGGTTTCCCCAAATTCAACTGAAAATGCAATTTATAATGACTTCTCCAGTCTCAAAATTATTCGACCTCTTCATGGCAAGCATCTTTAGTACTTAGTAGAGCACCCTTTTGCTGTTATGACCAGCTGCATGACCTGCTGACAAGAAGCATAGCCATACACCAGCTTCTGGCAGCGTTTCTGAGGAATCTTAGCCCATTCCTCATGAGCAATGGCTTCTAGTGACGCCCAAGCCTCAGCTTCCTCACAGACGGCATGACGTTTTCTCCTAGCATTTCCTGATACTTCAGTGAATCCATCTTGCCTTCCACACGCTGCAGGTTTCCAGTGCCAGATAATGCAAAGCAGCCCCAGAGCATCACTGAGCCACCAACATGCTTGACTATGGACGGAGTGTTCTTTTCAGCCTATGATCCATTCTACTTCCTCCAGACATACCGCTGATCCATCGTGCCAAAGAGTTCCACAGAACAGAATCCCAAAACTTCTGTGGCTTATTTATATGATTTTGAGCATATTGGATCCGACTTTTCTTGTGCTTTTGGGTCAGTAGTGGTGTACGTCCTGGAGTTCTGGCATGGAAACCTTCTGTGTTTAGTACACGCCTTAATGTGCTCACTGACACCTCAGTGCCTGTTGCCACCAAGTCTTGCTGCAGGTCTTTTGCAGTTACTGCAAAAAGTTGCAGTTGTGGTTTTTCACAACCTGCCTTCTCAGAGATCTGGTTGCAGCCATTGATAGCTTCCTTTTTCTGCCTCATCCAGGTATTGTAACCACTGTTCCCTTAACTTTGAACTTGCAAACTATGCTTCCAACAGTGTCTCTAGGAACAGTCAATGCCTTTGCTATCTTTTTGTATCCTGTTCCTTGTCTGTGCAGGGTGATGGATCTTTTCTCTTAACTTTTTGGACCATTCTTTTGACCTAGCCATATGTCTAACATGCAGTCAAGCATGACACTCAAAAAACCCCTAGCCAATTCAGGTATTTCATGTGTTCCAGCTCAAGCACACCTGGTGCAACTAATGAAGCCTTTGATTAGCTGCATCAGGTGTGCTTTAGACAACTCTTGTTTTGCATATTTGTGCTGTTGTGAGGGATTCTATTCAGGGGGCTGAATAATTTTGAGACTGGAGAAGTCATTATAAGTTGCATTTTCAGTTGAATTTGGGGAAACCGATGAAAGTCTGTACATTTTGACAGTAAACCTGATTTGCAATGGGGGTTGAATAATTTTGATTGCAACTGTAGCTGTCACACAAGTTCATCACTTAAATAGGGCTAAGTGAGGTTATTTTACTTGCATGTTTTTCATTTGTGTTTTGTTATCTCTTTGCCTGGAATGTACTGGGAAATCTAGCATAGCAAGGAAGCTTAGCCTTCCCATTTCACTCTCTTCCTCTCCGTTTCTCAGTGTGACTCTGGAGAGGCTATCACATCTGTTGAAAGCAACTGACATACTGACACTATCTTCCTTTAGCCTGAAGGCCCCTTTTGCACCTCCATCTTTCCTGCTAACAATGCAGCCGGTGTGCTCTGAAAGCACTCTGTCACCTCGCTGGAATAATCTTTTTCCTCTGACTTCATTACAATGGGGCCCTAAATATGGACTCCACCTGCCAGCCCTACTTGTCAGCCACACATTTAAAAAGAAGATTCCTAGGTGTAATGCGTGTGTGTCTCTAGGTATGCGTGTGTGTGAATGATAAGGGTAATTAATAGCCTCTTGCGACACTGAAGTTTGACTGATTTAAATGCCAGAAGAAGGATAATTAGTAAAGATGCTCACCTCTCCTCCCACTACTGTCTCTCTCATACACACACATATCTTAGATGCTCTAAGGTTGGGCATTTGGTGAAACATTTAACTCTTTTGAATGAATGAATAGTTTTTTAAAGTTTTTTTTTTTTTCCATATGCAGACTAATACAAGGACAACCTGTTGTGCTTCTTTTGGACTTCTATTTTGTAAGGATGTCATCAGACACCGTGAACTGTGAGCACAGCAATCCACCTGTCATCACCTAGTCTTTTTGCGGGTTTAGAAATTGAACCTCTTAGATCAAGATCTGAGATTTGTGATCTCTGAAACTAACCCAAACCTGTAAATGGCAATTTCAAACCAACTGCATTTGTTAATGTTTAACTAGAAACAAGGCTGCATTTTTATTTTATTTATTTATTTTTTTTTTTGGTCTTTACGACCAAAAGGCCCCTTTTATTTGATTTTTTTAAAAATCTTTTTTCACTATGATGACTTTTTAGCCTATAGACCAGTGCAACATCTGTTTTGCAGTTCCTTTATTCTTGGCAGCAGCAGCTAGCTCAAGATTCTTGGCTAGCTTGCTGCTTGCAAATAGTTAACTCACTGCTCTGTGTTGCAAGACCTATCTGAATGGGATGGTATTGCACCCATTTTGCGCAAATGAAAGGGCAAAGCACAAAAACAGAGGGGACTTGTATACTACAGTCAGAGCACGTGGGGGCAGCAGTAGATCAGTGGTTAAGATGTTGGGCTACTGATCAGAAGGTCTTGAGTTCAAATCCCTGCACTGCCAAGCTGCCACTGTTGGGCCCTTGAGCAAGGCCCTTAACCCTCAACTGCTCAGATGTATAAATGTAAGTTGCTCTGAATAAGAACGTCTGTCAAATGCTGTAAATGTAAGCACATGAGTAAGTAGTTGGCTGTTGTTTTTTTTCTCATTCTTGACTTGTAGAGCTGTCTGTGACTTGTAGTCCTTTTTGTAATACTTTAAATATTAATACAGTATTCAATATGGACATTTACTAGTAATATGCTTTATCTGGGTTATAGGCAGGGGTTAAATTGTTAGTTAAGGGTGAACAGTAAAGTTAAATTTATTTGCTAATATATGAAGTGCTCCATGCTGCTATTATGGAATTGAAAATGATTTTGATTTCTCTGTTTCTGTCCTTAGGGATTGATTACAACTGGGTGGCCAGGCCTTACATTTTTACTTTTGCTTGTTTGTCAGTTGTGGCATCTAAATGATATAAATTATCCTCTGAATTATCCTATTTTCTGACAAAGACATGCTATACAGTAAACATAGGTCAATTAACTGGATAACCTGAATGAAACCCATGCAGAGATGGAACACACTAAACTCTGCAGAGAGAGCAACCTGAGCTCAGGACTGAACTGGGGACGATGGAGCTGTGAGAAGACAATACTACCCACTGCACAACCATGCCACCATGAACAGTAAAATAAACCATTAAATGCAGAAATATTTAACTACATTTTGAACTAAACAATTAAATATATTACATTCAATTGTAATTATATTACATTCAATTTATTTATTTATTTATTTATTTTTATTTTTTTCACGACTGAGCTTTGCCAAAAATGCACCTTGAAGATTCATGTCAGATGAGACTAAAATTGAATTATTTGGCCTCAACAACAAACGATATGTCTGCCGGAAATCCAATACAGCTCACCACCCAAATAATACCATTCCTACAGTAAAGCATGGAGGTGGTAATATCCTGTTATGGGGGTGTTTCTCTGCAGCAGGGACTGGAGCACTTGTCAGGATAATAGGAAAATTGATGGGGTAAAATACTGTCAAATTCTTGAGGAAAATCTGCTGCCATCTGCCAGAAAGTTGTCAATGGGAAGAAGATTTACCTTCCAACATGACAATGACCCAAAGCACACAGCAAAACTGACCACACAGTGGTTGAAGGAGAAAAAGGTGAATGTCCTTGCATGGCCTAGTCAGAGCCCAGACTTAAACCCCATTAAAAATCTTTGGAATGACTTGAAGACTGTAGTCCACAAACGTGAGCAGTAGTAGTCCACAAACTTGAGCAGTTCTGCAAAGAAGAGTGAGCAAATATTGCAAAGTCTAGATGTGTAAAGTTAGTAGAGACATATCCCAACAGACTAAAGGCTGTAATTAAAAAATTAAGGCAAATTAAAGCCTTTTTTTTTTTTAACCTCAGTTAAGAAAAACAACATTCAAGCCAGTGAAGTGGTCATTCATAGATATCCATGGATATATTACAATTAGCATTCTCTAAAACACAGAAACATTGTTTCCATCCAGAATAATTAAGTAGTCTGAATATGGATTCAGTTATGCATGGGAACCTGGATGAATTTTTGAGAACTACAGCGGGGTTTGTAATTTATCGCTTGGTTTTTGTTTTTGTTTGTTTTGATTTATCATTATATTTCATAGAATATTTATTTATTTCATGGGGCTGCAAGCAATATAATAATATTCTTGGTTTATTGTTAAATTATGGTTAATAAAAAATGCTAAATTGTTAAAAAGCCAGAAGGAAAACTGTCTAATTAGGAGTTCTTCCATGGGGTCTGTGTAGACTGATACCCACCTCATGCATGTGACTAACTATTTATATAATTAGAAAGTGACAGTGAGATCAACTAATCACAATTCGATTTTTTTTTTTTTCAGTGTAACCATTTAGTGGGAAAAAGCATAACCCTAAAACCCTCTGGAAGGTCATGATGCTGTATGTCACAGACTATAAACATTAATGCATTTTACATACAATACATTTGTCATGGCTGTGTTGAGAGTGTGAGCCATAAGATTCAGAAAGTACAGTGTATTAGTCTCTATTAAATCAGTTCTTAAAGGAGCATTAAACAACATTTCTCAAAGTTAGTCAAGTCTCTAGTATTTGAGGTTCAACAACATTTGAATATTTTTTTTTTACTGCTTAAGCCTGACCCCCCCAAAAAAAAAAGTTCTATCCCCAGGATCTTTGGTGCCGAGTAGAGTTCAGCTAGAGTTGGCTTGCTAACTAGAGTTAGCATTAGCAGACTATCATGACATCACTTTTAAGTGATGACTTAGACCGTTTATTTATTAAGGATATTGCCTCACTTGTTGTATTGCATAAGAGAAGATAACATTACTTCATAAGTGTTAGGTTCCCTCTCTTTCTCTCTCGCTACGAAGCTAGCGGAGGCTAGTGAAGCAGCGTACTTCCGCATTCCACTGAGCGCATTCCAGCGCTATTCGGAAAAACCCTTCGGACTCTTTCATGAACTCATGTTTGTTTTCGTTTAAGTCATGTCTCCACCTCCTGTGTTTTTCCATGTGCTTATGTTTTTGTTCACGTCATGTCTCCACCTCCCGTGTTCTACCATGTGCTTATGTTTTGGTTCGTGTCATGTCGCCGCTTCCTTATTGTCATTGGTTCATGTTCATTCATTGATCATTGGTTTCAGGTGTAAATGATTTGTGTGTGTTTTAAAAACCCTGCTCTGTTTCCGCTTCCTTGCCGAGTATTAGTTTAGAATAGTGTAAAGCTCGTTGTTCGTAGTTCACAGTTCTATTTCCGTAGCCCTTTGTTCGTGGTTCCCAAACCACCTCCTTGCCTCGCGAGTTTTTCCCTTTGTTTTGTTTTCGGTTTTGGATTACTGTCTTTGGATTACTGCCTTTTGGATTACTGCCTGGATTATGGTTTGTTGTTTTGTTTTGTGGATTCTTATATTTTTGAATAAACTATTCATAATCAACTGACGTTTCCCCTGCACATGCATCCTGACTTCCTCTTCCTCCTGATTACGTAACAATAAGTTGATAAATATTAGAGTTGGGGTACTCGATCCCGGACTCGGACTCAAGTCCAATTATGAACGAACTCGGACTTGTCACACACTCGGGTAAATTTGTACTTGAACTTGACACGGACTCGGAAATTTTGGACTCGGAAATTTTCCAGAGTACAGTCGTGTCCGTGTCATGTGCAGGGGTATAACCTGGCCATCTTTTCTTTAGCCCCAAATAATTCTCCACTTGGAGCAGTTTGTCACCACGTAACTGAACGTCAGTAAATGAAGACAGCCTGTAATTTTATATCTTCAGTGAATGGAGGCGAGACCAATCAGACAGGGTTTATTTCAGGAAAATACGTGGAAATACTCATGTCTTATTGGCTGACAGTCTCAATTCTGCCAAATGCTAGCTCACAGTCAGTGTGAGGGAAAATGGATACGCCGATTTTATTTTATTTTTTAAACTAGTAAAGGGGTTGAAACTGAAACAGTAACATCCTCTCATGCTGAGCAGGAAAACAAGGTGTGTAAGTGTCTATATGAGTTTGTGAATATGTATAAGTTAGGTGAATATGATATGATCAGAGCATAAGGACAGATAACGCACTCTGCATGGCTCTGTAGCAGCTAAACTAAGTTACAATGATAGCTTTGCTGTTCCTCCCTTTGGCTAGCGACACTATACTACCCTAGTCTCATGTTAGATAGCCAAAAAGTTCAGTGATAACACCCAAGGCAAGTGTTATGTTAAATCCAACTTTTTGTCCAATTTTCAATTAACCCTCATAAGCAAGGAAAAATGCATGCAAATAGTCTATTTAGAAGTATGTTTTAAAAAGTGTTATTTTTTTTTATTTAATGGAGAAGAATCTTGGCTCAGCCACGGATGGTTAACAGTTCAGCTAACGCCCCTGGTCATGTGTAACATGAAAAGAAGGATAAAAAATAAATAAGAACATAAAATTAAGATAAGAAATTGGTGAATGTCTCCCTGCCTGACCAGGAGCTTTCTCCCCTCATCGTGCGAGTACCGAATTGAGTTCTCTTTAGCGGCTTATTCTGCTTGGACGGTCAAATAAATCATCTCAAAATGCAGGTCTGGCCGAGTATTCATGTAAACACAGTCGGTTAATTTTTAAATGAATGTAAACAGTTGGGGAAAAATCTGAGATGTGTCAATACAGTATATTGGATCTGTGCATTAGGTCTTAAAGTGACAGCAGTATAATAAGCCTGCTGTTGTCTGTGTCATTAATGTTAATCAAATAACAAAAGACAGAGAGAAAATCACTCACTCACTCATTTGTCTGAATAACTTCAGTAAATTTAATAAGGATCATTGTATATGTCATACAGTGAAGTCTATTTTATTTTACAATTAATTGCTTTATTCAATTTCTGTAGTATTTCTTAGACCTACCTGAGAAAACGTATCGTTATCGTGAAATAAGATTGTAGTCATATCGCCCAGTCTTGAATTTCACGTAGAATGTGAAATGTACTTCTTAATGCAGTAAATATCATGAACCCTGCTGATAGGGATTTATTATTGTTGTTGTTGTTTTTTCCATTTTAGGAATTAAAATGAAAAAAGTTACAAGAACAGAGCTGTGTTCAGAAATGAGTTTGCTGTCATTCATAGACAGATTAAAAATAAAGCATATAGTAATAAAGCATGAAGCTTGTTGTTATGACATGCTGCTAAATGTAACTCTACTCTGTACTCTCTCTCTCAGCCTATATAACTGTGGGGGAGAGGCATCAGATAATTGAAATGTCAACTCGAACTGGAGGACACAATATAGTGTCATACAATCATAAAACAGGTTAATTTGTATTTTCATACACTTGTAATATAATAAAAGTTCTACATGTACCTCTATAGCCCTTTTTTTCATTGAAACCATTTTTTGATAAGAAACAAGTTGAGGTGCTGATGACATGAAATAAAAATATTAAATGGCAATGGCAAGATGTAATAGTGGTATTTTTTGTTACATTTATGTTGCCATTGGTTTGTGAAGGTTAAAATATTAATTTAACAGCTCAGTGTTCAGTTTACAATTGCAATTTCAAATCTTTTTCCAATTTAATTACTTTCTGGACTCACCTCGGACTTGGCCATTAAGGACTCAGCTCCATCTCTGCCCATTTTGGACTCGGACACGGACTCGATTGGCTAAGGACTTGGTCTTGACTTTAACTCTACAAAGGTGGACTTGGACCCAACACTAATAAATACCTAACTACTATTATACTAACTTTGCTTGATAGGAGACCCAAACAAATGGAGTTGACATCTGCAGTCCTCTTTCATAGCTACAGCAATTTCACAAGCGAGGCTCTCTGATAGTTTATATGAGGGCGGTTGTGCTTTCTCTCAGAAACATAGCTCTTAGATAAGTATCTCCCCTCAGCAGGCATTGATTTATTGCATTTGGAGAATTACAGGGGCAGACTGGCAACAAAAAGCAGTCAGGAATTTGCTGTCAAGCGGCCCCAATTTGATACACCAAATTCGAACTGACACAATGTTTCTCATTCAACGAATCATTAATTTTAAAAAAAACACAATCTGTTCATTTGTATTGTTTGTGTTAAGCTAATATGTAAAATGATGAAACCGTGTCACTGCAGCTAAGATGACCTATTGAATATCTGTATATAGGCTATAGTATATAATGCCGAGGTTAGGAAAAAAAGACTGCCCCTCACAAGACCGGCCCACCGGGAAAATTCCTGAACTTCCCAATGGCCAGTCCACGCCTGAAGAATTATGACCATTACATTTCTCTTATCCAGGCTGACTTATCGTCTAATCATGCTCCACAGGTACTCTTCTTGTTATAGTGGCAGGCATGGTGTTAGCATTTTAGCCTGACCTGTGCTTTTGCACACTTAGACATTCAACTGCTTGAAAGCTAAGTTTTAACAATATAAACACACAACATCTAGGCTTATACTGATTTATGACAATAGTCAAACGTGTCTTAGCTGTTCTGTTTTTCTATATAATGAGTTATCATGAGTTTTTAAGCTGTAACGTCAGATGTTAGCTAGTTAGCATTATTAGCTGCATGGGAGTTAGCTAGCATTACATACATTTCTATGGTTCATCCAAACCATTGCCCTACCTGGCTCTCTAAGTGATACACATGTATTTACTTGATTTGTTGCATGAAGCTGCTATTTAACAAATTCAAAGCTTTATACAGATTGCATGTATATACCTATCCAGAAGGAACCTAGCTAATTCCATGTCCGCTTCATCCCCATCACAAATAATAACTTATTCTATCTTGGAAAAGTGCTGCCGGTGTTTATTTTAGTTTACTGGATTTCTTGTACTTAAGATTTTTTTGAAGCACAGTTTGTTTGCTTTTCCAAAAATATATGGCTGTGCTTACTAGTTTAGGCCATGTTTTTTCTTTCCTTACAGACCGATGGAGAAAGAGATGGGGGTGGAATGAAGAGGTGTTTGGGAATGTCTATAAAAAGACGGACATGAGTCCAATGTAAACACAAACTAGCACTCTGGCTGATGCACAGTTTTCCAAACAAGTTTTCTCAGTCCCTTGTGCTGAGGCCATGGGTTAAACAATTGTTTTTGTCTTGTTTTGTTTTTTTATCATTATGTTCTACATTTCCTTCAGGTTATTTGTACTAGTAAGAAATTTGAATATTGAATCTTTAAATCCATCAATGTGCTGCAATGGCAAAGGGAGAACAGAGATTTGGATGAGGATTTACTGTTACTGGAGAAAAAACTGTTAGCATTCATTCATCAGTCAGTTGCACTGTTTTAAGTACATACATATCATTTTATACAACAGTTCGTTCTGGTCCACTAATTTGATTGTTCAATTGTCACGTAAAAGTCCACTTCCTAGTTCGAAACGGTTACTACAGTAATGTTAGCGACAACATCAGGCAAAAGTTAATTTTCAGGAATATAACTTTAGACTTAAAATATAAAAGCTTGTCAGATGAAGATGAAAAGGAAAAAGGGATACCAAATTTACAGGAAGCACCTTTAATGGGAATGTATAAATCATTGTGAGATAGCTAGCGGGCTATCGGTGAGTGTAGCTTCTTCGGGATCTATTTCCGCAAAATAAACAGAACATTTGGCTATACTGAGTCCAAAATGACACTTACTCGATATAAATTTCTGTTGTATAAAAGCAATATCACACTCGCAGTCATATGATCATACCGTATATTGGCATTATTCAGCATAACCGATATATAGTGTAACCGCACTCTTGTTCGTGTGATATTGCTTAAACATATCATATCATCAGCTGTGATGATTTTGGTAATGGCTGAAGTTTACATGTTGGACATATTAAGCTGGTTTCGTATGCTATTGTTGAAAGCTCTTTATTTATTTGAATATGCTCTTTGATGTAATATCCACACTATTTCATTACATTTATGGTATAATATACTAAAGGCCTAGACAAATTCACTGTTTTGCATTTTTTTTTTTTTTGTTTAACCTGTAATGAAATTCAGAATAAAAAAAATCTATATCACACTCAATTTCAAGTGATGAGTCTGCCTGAATCAGTTTCTGAAATATGAAAATTGCAACTCAAGAACAAAAACTATGATTTCTCTAAAGAACAATAGTGAGACAATAGCACTGTGTAGAAATAAGAGAATGAGGTGAGATTAATCTGATTTTTTTTTTTTTTTTTTTTACTGGAAAGGAGAGACCGTTGTGATAGATAAGAAGCAGAGATAGGGAAAATAGAGAAAAAGGAAGAGAGAGAGTGTGTGAGTGTGCAGGAGAGAGAGAGGGGGAGGATAAGAAGCAAGGAAGATTTCCTATTCCGTCAGACGGCTCGTAGCTCATTTATTATTTTGTGGAAGCAATTACCACAGCCACCTGCTTTATCTATGGCAGTCATTGTTTCCAGAGCTGTCTGAGCCTTCCTCCCCTTCCTCTCTATCTCCCTCCTCACTCTGTCTTTCTCTTCTCTGTCTCGTTTTCTTTCTGTCTCCTACCTCTCTGTCTTTATCTATCCCCCCCATCTCTTTTCAAGTCTCATATCACTTATTTTCTAGTTTTACTTGTGCTATTATTTTATTTATTTTATCATTGTGTCTTCTTCTTCTTTCTCTCTCCCTCTCTCACACACACACTTCCTTCTTCTTTCAGTAATGGTTGCTCTGAGTGGGCAGCTTAGCCCTTGCCGATTAAAGAAATCCATTTTTGTGTGTTAATAATGAATGGATCACACACACATGCACGGTGTGTATCACACACACACCTTTTTGTTTCTCTCTTAACGAGGTCAGGAAAGCCATTCCCGTGTGTGTGTGTGTGTGTGTGTGTGTGTGTGTGTGTGTGTGTGTGTGTGTGTGTGTGGGTGTGTGTGGGTGTGGGTGTGATTGTAATACCGTGTTATTTATAGGGTAGCATTCAGTAATCAGACTGTACTGAAAATCTACCCACTTATAATGGAAAAAAACAGAAAAGCAGAAGCACTCATCATCATTATGTTAACATTATAGTGGCTAAATCAATTACAACCAGCAGCCAAATGCAGTCAGAGTCCTTCCAATCAGCTGTGAATGACAGAGGAGATCTTTTAAATGTTTCTATTAATCATATTTAGAAGGGGGAAAACACAATTCTAAAAAAAAATGTTACATTTAAATTGATATTTCTTTTTTTTTCTTTGCCATGGTTCTCATTCTGTTTGTGTGTTGACATACTGATGTTCAAAAACAATAGCAAACAGAATAACAGGGTCACTGAACAGGATAATCTCTATTTATTCCTTCTAAAACTCAAGCCAAAGACAAAAGAAATATGAAATAATAAGTACACCCCATGGAAATTGTTGACTTTTTTGACATATTTGGATAAGCAAACATTTGATAATCTTTGAAACAACGCCTATTAATGACATTAATATACTTGAACAAAAGCACAAGAAAATTACCTTTTTCAATTATTTATTCAAAAGAAATAAAACCCCAATTCAAAAGAAGTTGGGACAGTATGGAAAATGCAAAAAAAAAAAAAACTAACAGAGTCATTTGAAAATTCAGTTCACCCTGTACTATATTGAAAACACAATTATTTGATGCTTTACTTTGTGAATTTAATTTATTTATGAAAATATACACTCATTTCAAATCTGATGACTGCAACACACTCCAAAAAAGTTGGGACAGTCGACAGTTTACCACTGTGTAACATCACCTTTTCTTTTAATAACACTTATTAAGCATTTGGGCACTGAAGACACCAGTTGGTTAAGTTTAGCAAGCGGAATTTTCCCCCATTCATCCATTATGCATTTCTTCAGCTGCGCAACAGTACAGGGCTATTGTTGCCTTATTTTGCGTTTCATAATGCGCCACATATTCTCAATCAGAGACAGGCAAGCAGGCAGGCCATGCTTGCACTCGCACTCTCTGCTTACGCAACCATGTGCTTGTAATCCAGTCAGAATGTGGTTTGGCATCCTGCTCTGGATGGCAGCATATGTTGCTCCAAAATGTGTACATTTTTCTGCATTAATGGTGCCCTCACAGATATGCAAGTTAGCCATGCCATGGGCACTGACACACCCCCATATTATGACAGACGCTGGCTTTTGGACCTGACGCTGATAACAGCTTGGGTGGTTCTTTTCCTCTTTGGCCCGCAGAACATGATGGCTGTTTTGTCCAAAAACTATTTTGAAATTACACTGTGCTACTGTCCATCTCAGATGAGACTGAGCCCAGAGAAGTCGACAGCGCTTCTGGACAGTGTTGATGTATGGCTTCTGTTTTGCATAGTAAAGCCTTAACTTGCCTCTGTGGATGCAGTGGCAAATGGTGTTGACAGACAAATGTTTAACAAAGTATTCCTGAGCCCATGTCAGGATATGTCCTGTCCCGAGCCCATGTCCTATTCCTAGGGAAGGGGGAAAAAAAGAGGTAGGAATGCCAGCATTGTCAGCATGGTCTGTAAATTCTGGTTCTGACAGTACCTCAACCTCATTGCTCGAGTTCATAATTTGTCTCAACTAGTGATTGGTGTGGGATTGTTTTTAATCCTACTCATGGGTTACTATTTTGTTTGTACTGCCTTGCAATATATTTAATGAATTTAGCTGGTTCAGTTTCCAAAAAATATAAATAAACTAGTAGCCTAATTTAAACCACAGTGAGTGATTTCCAAAAGAAACAAACAAAAAAAAAAATAGTGTGCCTCCTAATTGTATCTGTATTTGTATGCATTAAAAGCATCTGTTCAATCCATACAATGTATTTGTTTACATCCCTAATAGAGAGCATGTTTACAGGCTTGGGTATTGTGTCTTATGTAATTAGTTATAATTAATATATTAATTATGAGACATGTCAACATCATTCACAGCTGAGTGAAGCTCTTTGTGAAGCTACTTCAAAGTACATGATTTTTCGTTAGATGATAATTCGAATTTGCTGTTAGGGAATGGTTTTGTGATCTATTAATATTAACTTGCTAGCAACAGTAACAAGCAAACTGGCACTGCAATTGCAACGAGGGCACAATGTCAGAGGGCACAATGCCAAGTTTTTGAATTCTATACACTTCAGTTAAAAAATAATTGTAAAGCTGAATAATAATAAATAATATGTTTTATTTATATAGCGCCTTTCCACAACTCGAGGACACTTTACATTCAGTAATTAGTGCTAGCTATATATATATATATATATATATATATATATATATATATATATGTATATATATATATATAATTAAAAAAAACAGTGCCTTCCACTAATATTGGCACCCTTGGTTGTTTTTCTTGTTCATGTACCATGTGTGTGTTTTGTATTGAACCAATTAAACCATATCTGCACTTGCATCCGCTTCTGACTCCCCTTCCCGACAGTGCCTTTCAATAGAATTGGAATGGAATTTTTAAATGTGTCCTAAATGCTATTCCTTTCTTTCCAGCATACCAGCATGGTTTCTTTTGGAACTACAGTGGCTATAAAAAGTCTACACACCCCTGTTAAAATGGCATGTAAACATTGTGATGTAAAAAAAAAAAAATTAAATTAAAAGTATAATTATGTCAGACTTTTTTCACCTTTATTGTGAAACACCCAGAAATTTCCAATACCCAGCTTGCATAAGTGTGCACACCCTTTTATAATTGGGAATGTGGCAATGTTCAGATCAACCAACCACAGTCAAATTCATGTGAAATACTAATTAATATACCAGAGCCACATCACCCTGCAGTTGGTGATATGGCCCAGTATAGTGACAGGGACACTATACTGTAAAAAGAGCACCGTCTTCGGATAAGACATTAAACTGAGGTCCTGACTTTCTGTGGTCATTAAAAATCCCAGGAAACTTCTCGTAAAGAGTAGGGGTATAACCCTGGTGTCCTGGTGAAATTCCCCCATTGGCCCTCATCTATCATGGCCCCCTAATAATCTCAATTCCTGAACTGGCTATATCACTCTCCTCTCCACCAATCGCTGGTGTGTGGTCTGGCACACCATGGCTGCTGTCGCATGATCCAGGTGGATGCTACACACTGGTGGTGGTTGAGGAGATTTCTCCCCCATATACAGCACTTTGAGTGTCTAGAAAAGCGCTATACAAATGCAATGAATTATTATTAAGTAGTATACACCTGTCATCAATTAAAGTGACTGATTACCCCAAATAAAGTACATATACTTTCCTATAGGATTCCTGACATCTTGGTAACATCCAACTGGAAAAGCCATGGGCCACAAAGAGCTAACAAAGCAGGTATGGGATCTCATTGTTGAAAAATATCAATCAGGAGAGGGTTACAAAAAAATTTCTAAGGCATTGGATATACCATGGATCACTGTAAAGACAATTATCAACAAGTGGAGAAAATATGGCACGACAGTGACACTACTAAGAAGAGGACATCCCTCTAAAATTGATGAGAAGATCAGGAGAAAACTGGTCAGGGAGGCTGCCAAGAGGCCTACAGCAACATTAAAAGAATTGCAGCAATATCTGGCAAGTACTGGTTGCTCCCTACAGTCATGTTATGGAGACAAACGTGGATGCAAGTGTAGATGTGTGTGAATTTAATGAAAACAAGCAAACAATACAAACACTATAGACTAAACACACAAAACATAAACTAAGAACTAAGGCAAAAATAAATACAAGGCCTAACAAACCTGACAGTGATAGAACAGCAACACACAACAAAAGCAAGACAATATAAGTCTTGCAAGACATTACTTAAATACTCATGCTCATTAACAAAGATGTGACACAGGTGCAGGCAGTCATGTGACGTGCGCCAGTGGGGTGCAGTGGCTGGTGGGAAATGTAGTCAAGTGACGAAATCAGCATAACCATGACACCTACAGCTGTGGCCAAAAGTTTTGAGAATGACACAAATATTAATTTTCACGAAGTCTACTGCTTCATTGTTTTTAGATCTATTTGTCAGATGTTACTAACTGTTACTGAAGTATAATCACAAGCATTTCATAAGTGTCAATGGCTTTTATTGACAATTACAGGTGCATCTCAATAAATTAGAATGTCGTGGAAAAGTTCATTTATTTCAGTAATTCAACTCAAATTGTGAAACTCGTGTATTAAATAAATTCAATGCACACAGACTGAAGTAGTTTAAGTCTTTGGTTCTTTTAACTGTGATGATTTTGGCTCATATTTAACAAAAACCCACTAATTCACTATCTCAACAAATTAGAATACTTCATAAGACCAATAAAAAAAACATTTTTAGTGAATTGTTGGCCTTCTGGAAAGTATGTTCATTTACTGTACATGTACTCAATACTTGGTAGGGGCTCCTTTTGCTTTAATTACTGCCTCAATTCGGCGTGGCATGGAGGTTATCAGTTTGTGGCACTGCTGAGGTGGTATGGAAGCCCAGGTTTCTTTGACAGTGGCCTTCAGCTCATCTGCATTTTTTGGTCTCTTGTTTCTCATTTTCCTCTTGACAATACCCCATAGATTCTCTATGGGGTTCAGGTGTGGTGAGTTTGCTGGCCAGTCAAGCACACCAACACCATGGTCATTTAACCAACTTTTGGTGCTTTTGGCAGTGTGGGCAGGTGCCAAATCCTGCTGGAAAATGAAATCAGCATCTTCAAAAAGCTGGTCAGCAGAAGGAAGCATGAAGTGCTCCAAAATTTCTTGGTAAACGGGTGCAGTGACTTTGGTTTTCAAAAAACACAATGGACCAACACCAGCAGATGACATTGCACCCCAAATCATCACAGACTGTGGAAACTTAACACTGGACTTCAAGCAACTTGGGCTATGAGCTTCTCCACCCTTCCTCCAGACTCTAGGACCTTCGTTTCCAAATGAAATACAAAACTTGCTCTCATCTGAAAAGAGGACTTTGGACCACTGGGCAACAGTCCAGTTCTTCTTCTCCTTAGCCCAAGTAAGACGCCTCTGACATTGTCTGTGGTTCAGGAGTGGCTTAACAAGGGGAATACGACAACTGTAGCCAAATTCCTTGACTCGTCTGTGTGTGGTGGCTCTTGATGCCTTGACCCCAGCCTCAGTCCATTCCTTGTGAAGTTCACTCAAATTCTTGAATTGATTTTGCTTGACAATCCTCATAAGGCTGCGGTTCTCTCGGTTGGTTGTGCATCTTTTTCTTCCACACTTTTTCCTTCCACTCAACTTTCTGTTAACATGCTTGGATACAGCACTCTGTGAACAGCCAGCTTCTTTGGCAATGAATGTTTGTGGCTTACCTAGTAAACCAAACTGAGAGACCATTTTGAAGGCTCAGGAAACCTTTGCAGGTGTTTTGAGTTGATTAGCTGACTGGCATGTCACCATATTCTAATTTGTTGAGTTAGTGAATTGGTGGTTAAATGTGGGCCAAAATCATCACAATTAAAAGAACCAAAGACTTAAACTACTTCAGTCTGTGTGCACTGAATTTATTTAATACACGAGTTTCACAATTTGAGTTGAATTACTGAAATAAATGAACTTTTCCACGACATTCTAATTTATTGAGATGCACCTGTACATGAAGTTTATGCAAAGAGTCAATATTTGCAGTGTTGACCCTTGTTTTTCAAGACCTCTGCAATTTGCCCTGGCATGCTGTCAATCAACTTCTGGGCCACATCCTGACGGATGGCAGCCCATTCTTGCATAATCAATGCTTGGAGTTTGTCAGAGTTTGTGGGTTTTTGTTTGTCCACCCGCCTCTTGAGGATTGACCACAAATTCTCAATGGGATTAAGGTCTGGGGAGTTTCCTGGCCATGGACCCAAAATGTCGATGTTTTGCTCCCCGAGCCACTTCGTTATCACTTTTGTCTTGTGGCAAGGTGCCCCATCATGCTGGAAAAGGCATTGTTCTTCACCAAACTGTTTTTGGATGGTTGGGAGAAGTTGCTCTCTGAGGATGTTTTTGTACCATTCTTTATTCATGGCTGTGTTCTTAGGCAAAATTGTGAGTGAGCCCACTCCCTTGGCTGAGAAGTAACCCCACACATGAGTGGTCTCAGGATGCTTTACTGTTGGCATGACACAGGACTGATGGTAGCGCTCACCTTTTCTTCTCCGGACAAGCTTTTTTCTAGATGCCCCAAACAATCGGAAAGGGGATTCATCAGAGAAAATGACATTACCCCAGTCCTCAGCAGTCCAGTCCCTGTACTTTTTGCAGAATAGCAGTCTGTCCCTGATGTTTTTCCTGGAGAGAAGTGACTTCTTTGCTGCCCTTCTTGACACCAGGCCATCCTCCAAAAGTCTTCGCCTTACCGTGCGTGCAGACGCACTCACACCTGCCTGCTGCCATTCCTGAGCAAGCTCTGCACTGGTGGTGCCCCGATCCCGCAGCTGAATCAACTTTAGGAGACGGTCCTGGCGCTTGCTGGACTTTCTTGGGCACCCTGAAGCCTTCTTCACAACAGTTGAACCTCTCTCCTTGAAGGTCTTGATGATCTGATAAATGGTTGATTTAGGTGCAATCTTACTAGCAGCAATATCCTTGCCTGTGAATCCCTTTTTGTGCAAAGCAATGATGGCTGCACGTGTTTCCTTGCAGGTAACCATAGTTCACAGAGGAAGAACAATAATTTCAAGCACCACCCTCCTTTTAAAGCTTCCAGTCTGTTATTCTAACTCAATCAGCATGACGGAGTGATCTCCAGCCTTGTCCTCGTTAACACTCTCACCTGTGTTAATGAGAGAATCACTGACATGATGTCAGCTGGTCCTTTTGTGGAAGGGCTGAAATGCAGTGGACATGTTTTTTTGGGATTAAGTTCATTTTCATGGCAAAGGGGGACTTTGAAATTAATTGCAATTCATCTGATCACTCTTCATAACATTCTGGAGTATATGCAAATTGCCATTATAAAAACTGAGGCAGCAGATTAATATTTGTGTCATTCTCAAAACTTTTGGCCACGGCTGTACATGTGACAACAATCTCCCAAATTCTTCAAATCTTTGGGCTATGGTGTAGGGTGGCAAGACAGAAGCCTTTTTTAACCCCCAAAAAAAAGAAAGAAAGAAAAAATACATCCAATCTCCAAAGACTATGTGGAATAATGTGTTATGGTCTGATGAGACCAAAGTTTAACTTTTTGGCCATAATACCAAAAGATATGTTTGGCACAAAAAAACACAGCACTTTACCAAAAGAACTCCATGAGCTAGCATGGTGGGGCAGCATCATACTTTAGGGCTGTTTTTCTTCAGCTGGAACTGGGGCTTTAATCAGGGTGGAGGGAATAATGAATAGGTCTAAATACCAGTCAATTTTGGCACAAAACCTTAAGGCTTCTGCTAAAACACTTAAGATGAAGAGGAATTTCACCATTCAGCATGATAACGACCCAAAGCAGAAATCCAGATTAACAGAGGAATGGCTTCAACAAAACGATTCAAGGTTTTGAAATGGCCCAGCCAGAGTCCAGACCTAAATCCAATCAAAAATCTGTGGGGTGACCTGAAGAGGGCTGTGTACAGGAGCTGCCCAGCCAATTTGCAGAGTTAGAATGCTTTTGCAAGGAAGAATGGCAAAATATTACTAAGTCAAGATGTGCCAAACTGATTGACTCTTACCCAAAAAGATTGAATGCTGTGATAAAATCTAAAGGTGCTTCAACTAAGTATTAGTTTAGGGATGTGCACACTTATACAACCAGGTTATTGTACATTTTTTATGTTTCATTTGAAATTATTCTTATTGTTTTTCACTTTAATTAATAGGTTACAATTTCACAATAAAGGTAGAAAAGGTTCTGACATGATTTGTCTTGGTTTCATTTTTTTTTTACATCACAAACACCTGCCATTTTAACATGGGTATGTAGACCTTTTATATACACTGTAGTTAGTTTTTCCATTCAGTTGCTTCCTTGCTAGGTACTAATAGCAAAGTCATCACCTCATGACCATGACCTTACAAGTCTAGCCTATAAAAGGCTCCTGCTAGGTCACACTCATGCTCTTTCCAATTGCTCTGTTGAGGAATAGAGGAAGTGCATTCAAAACACTGAATATAGCACTCTAATCCTTTTTACTAATCTTTGTCAGATACAGACAAAGAATAGAGGTGAATAACAGCTTTATTTATAAAGCTTGCAGCAAAATCCAAATTGTGAGACACAAATGGTCAAAAAACAGGTGATGGTCAGGCAATGTACAAACAGCATAAACAGGGATAGACAAGAGCAAAAAATATGACAATTAATTGCTTGGTAATGACTGGTACCAAACACAGCACACATACTTCACATTGTGTGAGTGTATTGAGAGTCTTTATATACTGTAGTGGTTAAATTGAGTCCAGGTGTGCATGATCAGTAATCAGTGGATTGTGAACGTGACAATGAGTGTGTGAGTTGGGAGTTAGAATCCATGGCGGCCATGTTCGTAGGCTACATTCTATTATGGCTGTTGGAGTTGTATGCTGATTCTGGTGTTGACATGACAATCTGATTATTAAATCTGCACAGTTAGATAGAGTGTGCTGATCCACACTGTGGCAGATGTAATTCTAATATTTGACTTTTTACTGTTTTTGCCATGATTGACAGTGTCACTGAACTAGACATGTGGTCTATTGTTTAATTCTTATTATCTTAACAATCTATAAACTTATAACTTGTGTGAACTGTTGAAACTTTGTTAACTTTCCCAACCTCTTGTTAAATTTAGGCTAGGATAGCAAGTTGTTTGTTATGTCAAGCCGTGTTGGAATTGAATGATGGATGTGATCAAAGCCCAAACTATTTAGGACCTGAACATTTGTGATAAGTACTTAGCCTTGCCCTAACTACAGGATAATGGCATTAGTGATGGATCACACTTTGCAGGCTATGAAAATACTATACATATATCATCATGGCTATACATTTTCTTTCTCTGGTCCTGCACAGTCACATTGAGAGATGAAGCGAACAGTAGATATGTCAAAGCCAGCCAGTAGGAAAAAGGTACCATATTGCATTCACCATTGCAGTGGCAGGAACAGAAGTGGGTGTCATTCTCTAAGCTTGAGGCCCACATTGTAATGCAGAAGTACAATTCAACAGCAGTAGCTAATTAGTTGCAAGCTGATATTAAGTCTGCCTTGGTGAAACTGAAGCTGGATCTCCCACTTTACACAACTGTCGGTATAGTCACCCAAGCGAGTGGCTGGGCTATGTACTGACTGCATTTAAGAGCTCTTAAGAGTGCACTCAAAACCACAGTAAAGAGAAACAGGCTTGTGTACTGGTTTGCAAGGGCTGTTGCAGAAACATTACAATTGGCATTAATGTAGATGGCAGTGCAGACACCAATGATATCATTAGCAGTACAGTCTGAAGCCTTGCATGTACAGTATATAGATGAGGCATGTAGCTGAATATGAAGAAGCTCACACAATGGTTTGCAAAGCATTTAATGCTATAGCAAATGTGGACTGTGCCCCTAACAAAGGGCAACGTTGACAATGCCTGTAATTGCAGGTACAGTGGGAAACACGGCAGTGAATTGCAGTACATAACAAAGACAAGACAAGTTGGTTGGCTCAAACACCATTGCCAGAAGCCTGGTATAAACACTCTGCACCACCTGCCTCTAGTACATAGTAGGTCCCTACTGCACAGGCCTGGGAGGCACTAGAACATTGTATCTTGCTGTCTGAAACAAACTGGACAGAGGCAACAGGCTACCTTTTGATGCTTTTGTCAGCCACCACTGAAGTTGAAATTCCTGAGTTTGTTCAGTGAATCCAACAGCTAACACTACTATTGAATATACCGTAATGCTGGAAATCAGACCAAATAAACCTGAATGGGATTCACTGAACACAATGAATTTGGTCATGTTAGTGAATCACTCAAAAAAGTGAGTCATTTTTGTAAACAAAACATATCTATCCTTCTCAATATACCCACTTTAAGGGTACAATCCATTAAAAAAGTGCAGTGTCATCGTATCTGAAAATACACAGTCATGTAATACAACTTCTTCTTGACAAAGCACAGAGCCATCTGAATTATGAATGCAGTCATGCAACTGTGAGTGGCTCATATGCAGACTTTCTACATCTGTCTTAGATTTTTCAACTCCAGTACTGAAACGAAATGTTTCATTGCATACCACTTCATAATTGTAATGACAGGTGCCTCTTTAAAGGATAAGGAAGGTGGAAAAGGAATCTCAATGTCAGTGTCTTAACATACTGGAAATTACATTTTTGGGACCCTCTAAAGGCAATCAAACACACACACACACACACACACACACACACACACACACACATTGTAGTTTTACATCAACCATCACAGGAGCATAAAATCCCAAGCGGTGTGGAGCTCTGGAATTGGACTGATGAACTCCTATCTTCAGCGCCGCCTATGTATCAGAACATATACAGCCAGTAGACTCACTATCCAAAGTGGTTCACAGACAGGGCAGAGAACAATGCTTTGGGCCAGGATAATGTCAGCGCATTATTGGCCAAACCAAGAGCTGTATGATTTTCCACCACTCATCTGACAGACTATGTAACCATAGACCCATTGGTTGATAGATCCATTCTATCTGAACAGACCATTGTTCCGCCTATTAATAGTACTGATAGGTCATCCATGCCTGCTACCCATCAAACTTGGCCTGTGGTCTCCACTCTTGCACAGTAGATCACACACCTTGAAATTATGGGTCTGCCTGCTGGGAGCAACCCCAGAATATTTACATGTACACACAGAATCAGTCACTCTTGGGAGTGTGCATGCAGCATCTACATGCTGGCTGTATGAAGGCAAGTTTTCTAACTCTGTACAAAACACTGCATATAAAATCCTTATTCTGTACAGTGTACAATGTATTTGAGCTTTTGCAAATTCGTCTTTTGGGTCTATCCTAATAATATCCTAACACATTATGAACTCTCATGATGATTTTGATACATGGCCTCCACTAGTTCCAAAGGAAACTGTCCTGGCAGTCTGGAACAAAATGAAGAAAAAAGGAAAGTTACATCTGTAACTGTGGTTCTGCAATTGAGTGGAGGACAACCTGGGCCATGCAGGTTGGCAAGAATGACCAAGGGATGAGTGTGAAGTAGCATAGTCCTTTTATAGGCTACACACGTGAGCTCATGGTCACAAGGTGATGATTTTTCTATTAGTATTATTATAAGGAAAAAACATACAGGACAACTCCACCAGTTCCAAAGGAAACCATCCTAGCCATGCTCCAGTTACAACCCCAATTCCAAAAAAGTTGGGACACTGTGTAAAATGTAAATAAAAACAGAATGCAATGATTTGCAAATCTCATAAACCCATATGTTATTCACAATAGAACATGGAAAACATATCAAATGTTTAAACTGAGGAAATGTACCATTTTAAGAAAAAAATAAGGTAATTTTGAATTTGATGGCCGCAACACGTATCAAAAAATTTGGGACGGGGGCAACAAAAGGCTGGAAAGTAAGTGTTACTAAAAAGAAACAGCTGGAGGAACATTTTGCAACTAATTGTTAACAATTGTTAATTGGCAACAGGTCAATAACATGACCACCAATCTGTGAAAAACTGCTTCTACAAATTGTGGAACAATTTCAGAATAATGTTCCTCAATGTAAAATTGCGAAGACTTTGAATATCTCATCATCTACAGTACATAATATTATCAAAAGATTCAGAGAATCTGGAGAAATCTTGTGCCCAAGGTACAAGGGCAAAAATCAATATTGTATACCCGTGATCTTCAGGCCGTCAGACAGCACTGCATTAAAAACAAGCATGATTCTGTAATGGAAATCACTGCATGGGCTCAGAAAAACCTCCAGAACTCGTTGTCTGTGAACACAGTTCGCCATGCCATCTATAAATGCAGGTTAAAGCTCTATCATGCAAAGAAGAAGCCATATGTGAAATGCTACCGTCTTCTCTGGGTCAAAGCTCATTTAAAATGGACTGAGGCAAAGTGGAAAACTGTTCTGTGGTCAGACAAATCGAAATTTTAAATTCTTTTTGGAAACCATGGATGCTGCGTCCGCTGGACTAAAGAGGAGAGGGACCATCCGGCTTGTTATCAGTACTCAGTTCAAAAGCCTGTATCCCTGATGGTATGGGGATGCATTAGTGCCTATTGAATGGGCAGCTTGCACATCTGGAAAGGCACCATCAATGCTGAAAGGTATATACAGGTTTTAGAGCAACATATGCTTCCATCCAGACAACGTCTTTTTCAGGGAAGGCCTTGCATATTTCAGCAAGACAATGCTAAACCACATACTGCATCTATTAGAACAGCATGGCTTCATAGTAGAAAAGTCCGGGTGCTGAACTGGCCTGCCTGCAGTCCAGACCTTTTACCTTTTTCCTTAAAATTGTACATTTCCTCAGTTTCTATGTTCTATTGTGAATAACATATGGGTTTATGAGATTTCCAAATCATTGCATTCTGTTTTTATTTACATTTTACACAGCATCCCAATATTTTTGGAATTGGGGTTGTACATACTGTAAGTAGCCTTCTTTTCTCCCTTTTAATTTCTGGGTAACCAGATATTAAAATGCTGTAACTTGTGAGTACTCTCTGAATGTCTTTCTCCCTCCATACTCCATACATAACATTTCAAGAGAAGGAAAAAAAGAGATAGAGACAAAGAGAGAGAATCAGTCACTTACCCTATTACAGTGTAACAGTGATTTATCGCTTCTTTCTTCTTTTATCTGGCCCTCTCTTTTCCATTTCATATAGAGATCTCGAACAGATGCACCATGAACTTACCCAGATTGCCATTCTCCTGCCTCTGTCAATTACTTGGTTATTGTTTCTAAGCTGGTTTGTCCAAGTGGTTTTATAGGACTGACTGGTTGGACCGTACGGTTGTCAGGGGTTACAATGTCCGGTTCCTGCAGAAATGTAACTGCAGTAACCCTTTGGTACATTCTGACTTTGTTTCCATGGCTTCATTCAGCAGATGGAGTGATGATGAGGAGAGTAATGACTGGAGCTCACAGACACCAAGATCAGAGTCTGCAGAATGGACATAAAAATAGCCCTTATTCATCAAAGTTAAAAGCATATAGTCAAATCTGATCATCTAACAAGAAAATTCCACTGACAGTTTATTTTATTATGTTGTAGCATACCACTTAACAACCTGTAAAACTGCTTGACTTGCAGTTAGTAACAGTCAAAATCAATATCAGTATTATCAATGAGTACAGCAAGTATAGTTAGTAGATTAGTGTAAGCAATAACAATAATAATAGCACATAATATTAATAATCACAATTGTGCATGTGGAAATACTGTACTAAAATATAGGTAATGTGGTTTATTGTCAGCATTAATTTGTAAATGTGAATGAGAATTTGCAGCAATGTATATTTCTCAGCTCATTAGTTCTTCAATTGAGTAATAAGCACTTTTACATATAAGAGGTACCATAAAGCTTTGACCTGAATGCGAAAACTTGGAGAGACGAACCAGACACCTGGGTTATTTACAGACACTTGGATATCATCACTCGTTTTTTGAGGTCATTATATAATTTCATATCAACATTAAAACATGGCAGACATGATTGAATTAATTTTGGTAGTCTAATTTTCTGTGTTTGATTAATTTCTTTAAGCATTTTGTTTACAGAAATTGTTCAGAATGGAAACCTGGCTCTGTCAGCATTTCATCAGTTCTCTGTGATCATATTTCAGATTTTGTCTGTGTTTCTGTGTCTTTGAGGAAGGTTCATTTGTGTTTGTGCTTTGGAAACCAAGATAATGTAGGAATTTTCGACTTTATGTAACAGACACCATTTATAGAGAGTGTCTTTAAAATTGGATGAGTTATATAAGACTGGCTTTCTTCCTCTGTTCTTTGTTTCCCTTTCTTTTTCTTGCTCATAAACTCAGTGGTTTGGTGGGACGGCTTCTTCCAGACCCTTTATCAGAGCTGAGGAGAGGAGGCATACTGGCGGAGGCAGTTGCCATGGCAACCCTGCTCTTTGCTGCAATGGTAGGATGAGCGAAACATATGAGAGAAAGAGAAAAAGAGTTAGTAAAAGAGTTTTTGTCTAGTGTTTGTTTCACACACACACACACACACACACACACACACACACACACTACAAAAGTAATAATAATAATTTTTTTTTTTTTTTTTTTTAAAGAGTAATGTGATATATGTCACACCATACATGTTGTAACATGTTGTGTTGATGCACTTCCTGGTGATTTTGGCGCCCTCTAGACCTGCAACAGAAAGAGGAATTTGTTGCCCAGTCTATAAATAACCAGCTCAGTGTTCAGTCCAAATGGAACAGATCAAACTGTGTCGGACAGCAAGTGTTTTTTTATTGAATATACCACTGCAGAGGCAGACAGAACAGCACAATTACACATGATGTTCTGCAGAAATATCAGCTTCTTACAAATTAGTGCAAATAGGAGCTGCATGAAAGTGTTATAAAAAGATGTAATGTTGCAATAGTATAATGCCTTTTTGCAAACCAATCTTATTTACACTTCACATTTTGTTTTAATAGTAAGCAAACACCTTTTGTAAGCATCCTGATAAACTATCACACATTCTGCTTCATGCATTAGGTGAGGGACTGCTCTAACTGCTATCAATTTGCCTGAATACTCAGCTGCTGCCTGAAGCCAAGGTTACATTATACATCTTTTCCCTGATTTTCTCTTTTGTAGTTCAAAGTCAGGCTCAGTCAGTGCTGGTTGTCCCTAGACTGCAGATTGTTGAGATAGTCAGAGTCAACATTTTTGGCAAATCTAGCGTGACTAGACATTCCCATATTTCCCAGCACAGTCCCATATTTCAGCTTCATTTTAGATGTCACAGCTTATTTTCAAAATGGATATACAGTATACTGTATATCATGAAAATAACATGCTGTAACATGAATGGATTGGGCATGAAACCCCAAAAGAACTCTTCACAAAACCAAAGAAAACATACGAGATCATATAATCCTTGAACAATACATTAAGATGGTGAGGAGATTAATTATAAAGCACAGCCCAGTGAAGTGGCAGTGAAACAATATGAAGGAGTGAAAATAGTAACAAAACTTTTAAAACTTTTAAAACAGATGTGGGTGTTAGCCAAACACTCATTGAAAAGGTTTTCGTTGAAATTTAAGGCCAAGCTTATTTACTGAGAAGCAATTGTATGACTAAGTAACGCTCAGCAAGCAAGCCTTTTTTCATGAAGTGCACAAACCAGATTAAAAATGAAAGCTGAGTTATCCTCAAAGAAGATAAACTGTACATAGTCGAGGAGGGGAATGAGCAGTTGGTGCTTCCTAAATGCCTAAAAATTAAAGTGTTGAAATTAGGACACACAGAATTGAGTGTAAGCTATCTAGGACATACTAAAACACTCAGAAGAATAGTGAGTCAGTTCTACTGATCATGCCAGTACAAAGACATTAGGGATATTGCCCAAGTGCCAGTTAAAAGCCCCAGGAAGAATATTAGAGTGCCTATAATTAATTTGTCAATCACTGGTGAGCCATTTTTAAGAATTGCCATGGATATAGTATGTCCCTTACAGAAAAAACTGTTCTGGAAGGCACTAGACAACTCAAAAAAGTGAAAACTATAAATGGCAAGTTCAGCTGATTTCAAGGGTAGGCATACCAAGCAAAGTACTTACAGATCAAGGCACAAGTCTTTTGTCATGGCAAATAAAAAAGGTATTCATGCTCATAAATATAAATGCTCATATCATACATATAAATACCACACCATTCCACCCCGCCAAAGTGAGAGTGCCGCATGTTAGACATTAGTTCACCAGGGAACCACATATGAATGTAGCTTGTGCAAAAAAAAAAAAAAAAAAAAATGTAGAACTGCATGTCAGCATGCTGAGATCGTGGCAGGAACTGAGGAAGTGGAAGTGGTGCTACTGTACCACTAGAATTGTCACAGCTCACCCCTCAACACCAGAAGTTATGAGCAGAATTCCAGCAAACCTGTTTATAGAAGAGCCAGTAAGGATGGAGATCACAGCATAATATCTGTGAACTGCAGAGTGCTAGTGCCACTGATGCCAGACTTGAACAGAGAGTTCAAGTTGGAACTGAGTATGATTGAACCGCTGCAAATGGTGCAGCTTGGTAGATTAGTACATTTTCATGTGGAATTGCGAATAGTTGATGGTTGGATGGAGAGAGTAGTTTTTAATGACATTACACATGTGCAAAAGGTACTGGCAAGTACCAGTGAGTCAATCAGCAAGGGATTTGACAGCCTTCTGTGCTCCTTGTGAACTGTATAATTTTATGGTTGTGCCGTTCGGACATGGAGCCATGTCAACAGTCCAGAGGCGGATGGACAACGTTCTGAAAGATGAAGAGGGTTTTCATGCAGGCTACGTAAATGAACTATTTATCTACCTGGGAAGAACTCCTATAACATTTGGCCTTCCAGAGAATTGTGGACACAAGACAATCCAGCAAAGTGCAACCTGGGGAAAAATGTGTTCTACCTAGGGTTTGTCCTGGCAGGTGGAATTATACACCAGAAGTGGAAGCTATTGAAGACAGGAGGAGGAATGGGCCTATCATCAGCACAGGCCCAGTGAATTACATATAAAAACCTAGAATACATGCAGAGACTGATTCACATATACTGTTTTAACACATAAAAAAACTAAGGACACATTATTTTAAAATGTGTATGGTGCAATGTTATGTATCACTGAAGATCTACCTTTCTGTAGATGCACCTTTCTGTGAGTGCTGGATGGATCCCAGGAATGGACATGAGGTAACCTATACAGAGAAGAAATATTAAGTACTTGACCAAAAAAGTTGTTGACTAATCATCTTTTCCAGAGTTAAAGCAAAAAAAAACTATTCAGGACATCATTATTTATTGTGTTGTTTGCAGTTGTGCTGATAAATAACAGCAAACTACACTTTAATTAACAGCCATACATAGGCTACACAATACATTTCCAACTTTAATCCTTTTTATGTTATAGTGTTAACAACAAAAATAATTAAATCAATGCAGTAAATGGGCAAAATAACAACATACCAATTTTTAAAATGTGAGTGTGTGGATGGCTTGGTGGCTCAGAAACCCATACCTGTCAACAGAGCCCTCCTTATAGCTTGAATTGAGGATGCTATGTGAGCATCTGGGAGGATTTTCCAGGTTGATAATGACCTGCAATTTAAACCATGTTCAACTATGGCCCCAGTACCATCCAAAAAAACAAACTAAACTGCCTTTTGCCAGCTGGCATGCACTGCTGAAGGATGGCCACTAGCTGAATAGGAATAGGTAGTGATGCCACAACCTGTGGCACCAAATGCATTCTTTCGCACAGTGCTTTCGCCTAGTTATGACAGAATTCATTTTGCCACAGTGCAAGGATTTTATTTACATTTTATTTATCTTTAAAGGGCAACAAAACTGACTGTGAGTGAAATTCTTTTGGGAAGTGATTTCAAAGTTGTAACATTCCATTAAAAAAGACATCCCCAGCATAGCCTCACACAATCACACAGCAATGTGCAGCTAACTGTAGAATTGGCTTCATCTAACCTGAAATATTTTCAGACTAACAAAATGCATTTAGTTTGCTTTTTTTAACTGTCTGCCTCACTGATTTTTCCACCATAGTGACTAGTGGACAGCTCTCCACAACAGCAACTTATGAATGTATTGGGCAATTCAACCCCGATCTTACAATGAAGAACAGATAGGAGAATTGTTTTTTGTTTGTTTGTTTGTTTGTTTCTCCCTGCAGAATGTAATGTCTAGTTTCACAGCTGTCAGACTAGGTCCAGTGCAGACCAGTGACTGTCAGAGATTAGCCACAGGGCTAATGAAGTCACTTAAAAAGCCAAACAGAAGAACTGTAATTGTATCATGACCCAGGAATTATGACAGTGAATTGTTTATTTTTATTGTATGCTTCATAATCACCTGAATAAAAGAGCACTGGAGCTTATCCTGAGGGCACAGTCAGTACATGGTTCACACTATGAACCACACTCCAATTAAAAACAACTTTACCGATCAGCCAGCTAAGCTTGCTAATTTAGCAATGTGAGTACAAAAAAAACAGCTTAGTGTATCAGTGCAGTTTATACTCATCTAATGAAGACCTATAGAAAGAGCTTACAACAGTAATATGATTTAACATACAGGTGCATCTCAATAAATTAGAATGTCGTGGAAAAGTTCATTTATTTCAGTAATTCAACTCAAATTGTGAAACTCGTGTATTAAATAAATTCAATGCACACGGACTGAAGTAGTTTAAGTCTTTGGTTCTTTTAATTGTGATGATTTTGGCTCACATTTAACAAATACCCACCAATTCACTATCTCACCAAATTAGAATATTTCATAAGACCAATAAAAAAAACATTTTTAGTGAATTGTTGGCCTTCTGGAAAGTATGTTCATTTACTGTACATGTACTCAATACTTGGTAGGGGCTCATTTTGCTTTAATTACTGCCTCAATTCAGTGCGGCATGGAGGTGATCAGTTTGTGGCACGGTGGTATGGAAGCCCAGGTTTCTTTGACAGTGGCCTTCAGCTCATCTGCATTTTTTGGTCTCCTGTTTCTCATTTTCCTCTTGACAATACCCCATAGATTCTCTATGGGGTTCAGGTCTGGTGAGTTTGCTGGCCAGTCAAGCACACCAACACCATGGTCATTTAACCAACTTTTGGTGCTTTTGGCAGTGTGGGCAGGTGCCAAATCCTGCTGGAAAATGAAATCAGCATCTTCAAAAAGCTGGTCAGCAGAAGGAAGCATGAAGTACCCAAAAATTTCTTGGTAAATGGGTGCAGTGACTTTGGTTTTCAAAAAACACAATGGACCAACACCAGCAGATGACATTGCACCCCAAATCATCACAGACTGTGGAAACTTAACACTGGACTTCAAGCAGCTTGGGCTATGAGCTTCTCCACCCTTCCTCCAGACTCTAGGACCTTGGTTTCCAAATGAAATACAAAACTTGCTCTCATCTGAAAAGAGGACTTTGGACCACTGGGCAACAGTCCAGTTCTTCTTCTCCTTAGCCCAGGTAAGATGCCTCTGACATTGTCTGTGGATCAGGAGTGGCTTAACAAGAGGAATACGACAACTGTAGCCAAATTCCTTGACACATCTGTGTGTGGTGGTTCTTGATGCCTTGACCCCAGCCTCAGTCCATTCCTTGTGAAGTTCACTCAAATTCTTGAATCGATTTTGCTTGACAATCCTCATAAGGCTGCGGTTCTCTCGGTTGGTTGTGCATCTTTTTCTTCCACAATTTTTCCTTCCACTCAACTTTCTGTTAACATGCTTGGATACAGCACTCTGTGAACAGCCAGCTTCTTTGGCAATGAATGTTTGTGGCTTACCTAGTGAACCAAACTGAGAGACCATTTTGAAGGCTCAGGAAACCTTTGCAGGTGTTTTGAGTTGATTAGCTGATTGGCATGTCACCATATTCTAATTTGTTGAGTTAGTGAATTGGTGGGTTTTTGTTAAATGTAAACCAAAATCATCACAATTAAAAGAACCAAAGACTTAAACTACTTCAGTCTGTGTGCATTGAATTTATTTAATACACGAGTTTCACAATTTGAGTTGAATTACTGAAATAAATTAACTTTTTCACAACATTCTAATTTATTGAGATGCACCTGTAGATGTGGGGCAGGATCTTTTTCACCAAGCCACAAGAATGTAAGGCAACATATTAAACCAATACATAACATATTAACATAAAACATAAGGATGCTACTCCAATTTCCTCTCACCTCCCACAACCATGCATGTTAGTGAATTGGCTATGCTAAATTGCCCTAGGTGTGACAGAGTGTGTGAATTTGTGTGTGAATGTTGCCCTTCAATGGATTGGTGTCCCATCAAGGGTGTATTCCTGCCTCAAGCCCAGTGTTCCCAGGGTAAACTCTGGATCCATCACAACCCTGGCTAGGATGAAATTGCTATGGAAGGCGAATGGATGAATGAATGAATTAATTAATTAATTAATTAATTAATTAATTAATTAATTGATTGATTGATTAATTAATTAATGGCATGACATGAGAAACCTTAAAATGTATGGAAGTCAGTGACTTTTCACATAGGCTACCATTCAGCAGCCCATGAAAAGGTATTTTAGGATTTCCACTATTGGCAACACATTGTATCTGATTTATACTGATTTACACTGCTGTGACCAGGAGTGCAAGTAGTGAAGTTATGAGCAACAGATGCTTCACAGCTCCAGGGAATGATGTTTGATCCTGAGCTCCTGTTACTGTCTGTGTGAAGTTTCCTATGTTCTACCTGCATCATAATTTGTTACATAAGCTTGGCATTATTAAGTGCTTTCTATTTTCTTATTGATATGTCAGTGCAGTTATCTAGTACTGAAGTCAGTATTTGCCTTTTAAAACTAAAAGAATGGTTCTATCTGTCCTATGTAAAAGAAAAGTGTCAAGTAAAACATATCTAGTCTAATAAATAGTAGTAGTTATATCTGCATCACTACCAACACCTTCTCAAGCCCTCATTCTTGCATTGGACCCTGGAGTAGGTACTGTAGTCTCCCTGCCCAGTTGTAAATGTGTCTCATCAATATCTAATGAAAATTAAGAGTGTGGAAAGAATGTTTATGAAGTATGGTGCAAATGGGGCTCCTTGATCAGGGAAAATTGAATTGAGAAGCAGTAGTGCCTGTATAATATATATAAGGAAAATGCTAGGTTGGCAAGAGAGAGTCAGAGAGATAGATAAAGAGAGGATGCACTTTCACTGAGAATTAAATGTGTTTAGTCCATGGTTGTTACTAGTTAATAAAACCGCAAAAGCAGAAAATAATCTAAATTGGTCAGGGCTAAATATTAGAATTTCATTACCTGACACTAACAACATGCTGAAGATGCTGCTAACATGCAGTATCTACTGAACAGAGATGAAAAAATGATAAACTATTAATTTTATCATATGATGGTGTAGCATGTTCAGGATTTGAGTAATATTCATATTCAATACCTTTTTTATTGCCGAGCTCAACATCTCTCTTTCACGTGTACACACACACACACACACACACACACACACACACACACACACACACACACACATAAATGTTGTCCCAGATTGCTTCCTTCAGCACTATGAGTTTTGTGTGTAGATTGGCCGTCTTATATAAATAATAATGTATAATGTTGAACATCCTGGCAGATGACACTGACTCTTTCAATAAAAAATTAGTTCTCAGCGAGAAGAACAAAGAAACATTTATTAGGAGAGAGAAAGAGAGAGAACCCTGTGGAGTGGCATTGTTACAGTGTATATATTCTCCCAGAGTATGGTAAGTGATCTATGACATGAGTTATTAGAATGAATGCTCTAACATTTCATGCTGCTATATATTTACAGCCTCTATCATTTTTTACACTTTATGCACAAGGTACAAGGTGTGTATGTGGGAGGTAAATGTGAATGTTCCTGTTTTGGCTGAGTGAAGAATGTATTCAGAGAGAATGAAAATGTTTGTAAGAGAGTATTTTCACACATTCAGAGAAGTAGGATGTATACAGTTGATAAGGAAGATTTCTTTCTGTTGAAGCTTTATAAGGCAAAATGGAGGTTTGCACCCAGTATTAATATTTCGGTTAAACTTCAAGAAATGGGTTCACATTAAATACTATAGATAGATATGTTTGTGATTTTTTTTTTTTTTTTTTGTAAATTATATACTTTTTTTAAAAGTCACATAACTGAGATCGACAGTAAATAAGTCTTTAAACACAAAGATTATATGATCATTTAATGAGGGAACCCAGGGGAGAACACCTAGGGCTTTACTAGTCCACAACTTTATGTAATTATTTTTAATAATTATTAGTTTATTTGATGATCATTTAAGTATTTATTATCTATTTATTATTTTATGTGTGTAAGATAATAGATGGTAAAAGAAACATGATCCAATCAAAATAAATAGGTTTTCTCTGGTGTCTAGGTGGAAACAGCCAAATGGATTTCAGAAGCTGGAGAGAAGGTTGTAAGTGTCCAATTAGGCAGCAGTTGAAGACTGTCAATGGAGAAAATAAATGGAGATTATTAGAAATGGCTCAAAAGTAGCATTATTAGCATTGACCCATCTCTGAGATACACTGCTATTTTACCTTCTAGCACAGAAGTAGAGGTTTTCATTTGGTGCTGATCACTTATTAAAGATTATAACCAGCCTTATGTGAGATGGACTGGCATCCCATCCAGGGTGTATTCCTGCCCTACGCCCAGTGATCTGGATAGGCTCCAGATCTACCATGGACTGATGATGATAAAGCAGTTACTGTTACTGTACAGTTACTGTACAGGAATGAATGAATGAACAAGTCTTATTTAATTTTAAAAAATGTTTGATGTTTTTGTTTGACCGTATAACACCAGCATTATGCAATACCCCTCCTGTCCACCAGAGGTCACGATCATCAGATGTCTAACTCGAGCAATCAATTTCACCGTGTTATCTGTCCACACATCCTACATAAACACAATGCAAACTCTTACACATAGCAAAGTCTTGCAGAATACATTTTTGTAAGTTCTGACCTCTGTTACAGTTTGTTATTGTTATTCTGTGTATCAATGCTTGCTTGCTTTCCTGATTTTGCCTTTTGGATTTTGCCTTGGATTTGTCCCTGTTTATGCTTTGTTATGCTCTCTCTCATTCACTTTCAGTAACAGCTTTATTCTGGTCAGGGTCACAGTGGATACGGAGCCTTTCCCAGGAACAGTGGGCATGAGGCAGGTAAGCAGCAGCAGCCTGGGCTAGAGCAGCCAAAATGATGAAAAGAAAAGTCAGGTTGTGACCAAAATTATGTTTTTTTTCTGCCTGTGACATAGTTTGACCCACCTTCATTAAGAAACCATACTTTGATCAAGTAGGTGGATATTTACATGCTGTAGTGAGTCTATTCAATTCGGTTTTTAGTCTGATACCAGCTGTGATGCACCTGTGCTATTACATCACCATCAAAACAGAGAAAAGTGCTTTGCCAGTCTGTGAATGGAAAAATTTGGGGAATTTTGTCAACAGAACACAACTCGCTAAATTAATCAGTGCTTATTTCCACACTGAGGTAAGAGTGTACAGGGATCAGTTGAGAGAAGTGATGGCAATGAGGCTTGTGTTTAAATGTGGTTACTGACATTTACCTCGGGTGATGAGACAAAGACTGATGTGGATGATGTTGTTGATCAAAGTGGTTATACATTTATTTATATGTTATTAAATGATTTATATTATTTATTAGTTATTGAACATTGAATGACTACTGGATGGGCAGGGCTTCTAAATAGCCTCTCAGCTACATATAGTTTTCAAGGACATTATTATAATGTTTCTGTCCTATGTATTGTGTAATAAATTAAATGCAAATAGAATCAATAGACAATCAGTGTGTTGACACCTTTCAGTGTAATTGAAATGAAATAGCAAAAGAGAAATATATTTCAGTTCAGGAAAGTGTGTAGTTTTCAGACATTTCTATAGTAGAAAATGTCAGTTTCACCATGTGAAATAATTTTCCAGGCAGGCATAGGTATAAAGATACAACCTTTAACAAGATCTCCATGGATAATGGCTGGTTTTAATTCTTCCCAGCAAATTATAGCTTGATGTTTGTGAATCAGCCATTCACCAGCACTCCACCTATGACTGAGTAAAACTACAGGCCTGTAGTTTCAGGTCATTGCCATGCAGAAAGGTGAGGCTCAATAGAGTGAGTTTATAGGGGAATGGGGGGGGGGCAATTGGGTTTCCTTGTGAATGAGAGACCAAGGTAGATGAAGGAACAGAGATAAGCTATCAAGCATGCATACATCTATTAACTGCCTTTTAATGGACAACCTTTAAAGATCACTATCTTTAACCTCAATTAACTTGACTCCTCATTCTAGCCACCTGGTGTGTGTGTTGGGGGTGGGGGGGAGTATCTAATTGAACTCCATATTATAATGAAAATATAATTATCAGATTCAATGCTCAGGTCATCACATAATATTGAATGAATACTAATAGGAGCTGTGAGGGGCAATAGAATGAGATATACATTGTGCTTCATTTATCAATTCTTTAGTAACATTGTGTGTAAATATTTCAATAAACCACACTGAACTAAAACCTTCCACTGGAGTTACGAAAGTTTTCTCTGAATGATTTTCTTCCTACTCATGTGCAATAGGTTGATGATAAATGCCAATCACCTGTAAAGTACCAGACGCATGCACAGCACAGCTCGTTTGGATTTGGTGACACCCATCCATCCATCCATCCAATTTCTGTACAGCTTATCCTACACAGGGTTCTGGGGAGCCTGGAGCCTATCCCAAGGAACTTGGGGCACAAGGCGGGGGACACTCTGGAAAGGGTGCCAGCCCATCAAAGGGCACAATCACACACGCATTCACACACTACAAACAATTTAGAGATTCCAATCAGCCTACAACACATGTCTTTTGCCTGGAGGAGGAAACCAGAGTACCCGGAGGAAACCCCAGAAGCACGAGGAGAACATGCAAATTCCGCTCACACAGGGCAGAGGTGGGAATCGAACCACCAACCACAGACGTGCAAAGCAAATATGCTAGCCACTAAGCATCCATGCCCCTGGTGACACCCACAAGACTCCATAAAAGGCAAAGCACACAGAGCTGAAGTCTGGAGCCAAACTGGAGATGTGAATTATATGTGAATTATGTGAGGTGAAAAAATGGTTTGACATAAAAACAGTGAAAAAACTGAGGGAAAAAAAGCACAGTATCCAGGTGATCATGGACACCACATGAAAACTGCTATTTTTCTTCAAAGCAAAGTGTCTGTAATTCATACATAAAAGTGCAGTAATTCACCAATTTACATGATTTCAAGCCAAACAATCAAGGTTTATATTAGTTAGTCCTCTTATGCGTAAATTAACACATACCCAGAAGCATGAGTAAATTTATCATGAGCATGATAAATAAGGCCCAATGTTGGGGAAATAATTTGTTATTATTATTTTACCTACTTTTCACCCAAATTAGTCATAATCAGTTCCTACATTTTAGCTGCATCACATGACAGCCTCCACTCTGGGAATGTGAAGTCTAGCTCATGCAACCTTTGGAACACATAAAGCAAAGATGCTTTGGCACTGTTACATTAAAAGAAGCCAGAGAGAGAGACACACAGAGAGAGAGAGAAGTGTGAGGTATGTATATTTTCGACATGTGCGTAATGTGTGTGAGTGTTCGTTTATACAGGGGCATACCAGTAGATTAGCAGAGTGAGGGGTCAGCTTTCATACAGGAGACACACACTTTAGCCCAATAAAAAATTAATTACTCTCTGAAATTGAGTGACAGATGTGGAGAGGAAGGTGGAGCAGAGGGAAAAGAGGGCAACTCACAGACAGAGAGATGGAGAGATAGCTGAACATTGAAACAGATAGTTGAGAGAGAAAGGGGAGAGAAATGGGCTAGATAATTTGGGTTTGACAACAGCTGTTTCAGAGATATGATAGTGCCCTTATTAAAGGGTCCTCATTAGAGACAGCTGATTACACACACACACACACACACACACACACACACACACACACACACACACACACACACACACAGAGAATTATTCCTTGGTCCTAGAGCCAAACACACATGCATACATACTACATATATACATACATACATACATACACGCTCTCTCACACTCATGCCCAGCCATTTATTCTTTCTCTCTAATATGCATAATTGTATTTGGAGGCCATACAATCTTACTACACCTTAAAGTATAGTGGAACTAAGTGGAACTAAAAGAGATACAATGTACTTTGGCACATGGGATTTGATATGTAACAATGACTTCTGACCCCTGAGCCTAAACCTACTGATCCTTAAGCCTGCCTAATCCTAACATTCTTCGACCGTAACCATTACCCTAGATCTTAAACCTATGTAACTTTAGCCATTACTCTGAATCTAAAGTTAATTGTTAGACTAACCATTACTCCAACCTTTGAGTATAAACCCAACTTTAGCCATTACTCTGACCGTGGAGCCTGGTCACTTGGGCTTGGACTTGATGCCTGTTCAAGAATCCACCACAAATCCCATAACATGTAGAGAGCAAGAGACACTTTGATCAGAGATACTTCTTTGATCCAGATCTTCTAAAAAAAAAAAATTGTCTCAATTATTTTTTTGTCTTATCAAATGTCTTCTTCCCTCTCACAGCATGGCCTTCTGAAACCCAACCAGTCTGGCTTCAAAAACGAAGACTGAAAATATAACTGTGAACTGTTGTGGATGCCCTGCAATCTGCAAAAGCTGTTGACAAGTGTTCAGTGTGAATGCTGTTAGAACTATTGGTAGGTTTGAAATCTGTGAATTATAAAGCACTGTAGTCACATGGTTTGAGTAATTCTTACAGAGTAGGCTCTACAGAGTGTCATGGAGGAGTAAGGAGTACAGGTTCCGTTAGATCACAACTGGTGTATCACAAGGATCAGACTGGAATAACCAAATGCTGATCTCATGATTTTGTAGATTGGCTCAGTTCAGTACAACTTGCACTATACGTATAACCAATGCAGATAATACAAAATGTAGTGGAAAATCTTATTTAAATCAGATCACAAATCACCCATCTTTAGTGCATGTAGCTGCCATTGTCGAGGTTCTTGATTCTTACGTATAGAGTGAGCAATACCATTTTGACCACATACATGGAATCACTGCAGTCTGTGAATGAACAATACACTGTAATACCACCATTAAGCCAAATCCATCTTTTACAGTTGTGTAATCAACTATTCAATTTTATTTGCTGTGTTCTCCTTTGCCATGTGATAACCATGTTAACCTAAACCAGGGTACCTCACAGTTACTATTTTTTCTCTAATATTAATATTAGTGTAAGTATTATTGTACTGCAAATAATTATTTTTGTGACCAATGTCTGTATAAGCAATTTACAAAAATCTTTCACTTGTTTATTGTCAGCTGGGGGGAACTTAGTCACTTGTAGACACAAAGATGCTTGGATTATATATTACTTGACTTGTAAATCACTTCAGACAAGTGTCTCCCTAACACACGTAAACTGTTCATATCCTCAAATATCCAAGTTAGTACATTTCTGTTGCTCTTTTTCATGTTTTTCTTTAATCAATTTCTGTTTTTATTTAAAGGCAGCAGCAAATAGTACACAAACAAGATACACACAAAATTAATACATGTGGTCAGTTATGTTTAAGGAAACAAACTGTCATGTACATTGTACACTGTCATTACAATATGGTGAAAAATGTAATTTCAGAAATTTTCCAAAATGCAAAAATAATCCTCATTATATGAACACTGCCCTCATCACACTTACTTTTAAACCAGATAAAAACTCTATTGAAAGTTCCAACTAGTGTCACATATTATTAATCAACTCAGATCATAAGCATAGCTCTATCAATTAGACTGGAGTCTGTAATCGCCTCACTAATAGATCAAACTGCTTTCATCATAGGGAGACACTGCTCAAAAAATGCAAAGGCAGTGTAACTTAATTCATTTGTATAAAGCAACACTTCACCAAAAGGGTCACTATTCATAATGGCATCCCTGGATGCTCAAACAATTTCAACTACAATGAGATACCTGACTAGTACATTCCTTATCTCCACTATTATTTGCACTTTTCACTGAACCCTGCTTTGGTTGCTTCTATTAGACAGTACAAAAAAAACTTAGATATCCAGTCACACCCTGTTAAAATTCATTTATATGCAGGTGACATTTTACTACATTGTACAGCACTAATCATTCATTGTGATTAGGTGGAATGTCAAGGTCTGGAATATACATGTCGTGTCTTGATGTTTGTATCTCCTCAAAACTAAATGAATTACACAAACTAAACTATGTCCCTCATGAAATAAAAGATAATCTAGAAAGATGGGATAAACTACTCTTATCTTTAATTGACTGAATATCCTCAATTAAAATGAATATCTTCTTACAATCAATTATTTGTTTTCTATGACCCCTGTTACCCCACCCTCTGGTTGGTTCTCCTCTCAGTGCAGTCGCAAAGTTTTACTGGAAATGGCAAAAAGCTCTAATCAAATTACCCACCTTCTTGGAGGACTTGGAGGCCCAAATTTATATTATTGTTTCTTATCATATCTTCTATATGTACAACATTCGACAAGTAACTTCAACCAACTATGATTAGACATAGTTTAATTCAAGGATTATACTGCTTTAAACCTCAAAAATGTTATCACAACTCTCAATCTTTTAGCATCTAAAGACAGCACACTATCCATTTCAGCTGAGAAATGGACTGCAGATATAAAACAACCATATGACTTTAAATAGCAAAATATATGCAATAACACATTCTCTGTGACCAGAGAACAACATCAAACAACATGTAATTCTCATAGAACCCATATTACAACTCATGAATAGCACCGCATGAGACTTATCCACAGTAATACATGTTCACATGTAGACACGCAGATACGCTGTCAAGATAATGCATACGCCCATGAGAGTGGCATCTGCACCTAGAAGTATTGTCCCAGAAGTGGAAAAATTTAGGCAGTTTTACAGGTGGACCCCTTTTTTGATGCCAAATTAATTCACTGTTGGCTGTGGTTCTCCCTGGCAGAGCTGGACAGTCCACTAGGTCAGGATGCATTGGCTTTTGACAGGCCTCACTGTGTACTGTAGTCATTTCTGCCCACAGTAATACATGTCCACATTCTGGACAATTACTATCATGCTTTTTGGCTTTGTCCTCACATACATAACATTTGCTCAGAGGTCATGGGCAAGCTTTCTGTGATCCTGGTCCTGGACCTCCCCCATCTGCCCCCTGTAGTACGACCAAAATTTTCTCATTATTAATACTGAACATATATAAACATACACACACGTGTGTGTGTGTGTGTGTGTGTGTGTGTGTGTGTGTGTGTGTGTGTGTGTGTGTGTGTGTGTGTGGATGTATATGTTAGTGATAGAGGAGAAGTCGAGCCCCATGGTTTCCTCTCCATGGCAATTACTCACACTCTGATTGACAGGTAGCACTCCACTGTGTCATTTACCAGTCAACCACCTTACTTCAACACATCCATAGAAGACAAAACATTCAAAGTAATAGCATCAGTGAGATTGGACGAGAGAAGCAAAATGCATATGACCACTCATTATTCATAGATTTACTTGGGAATATCAGTCAGTTCAGGAGTAGACAGGGGAAAAATACACACACACGCGCACACACACACACACACACACACACACACACACACACACATACACACACACACACAATGCATCTTTCCATTCTTTCATATTGAAATGGAATTATACTATCCAGAATAGCACATTGAATTTATATATGAAATAAAACACTGTGGTTGCAAGATATGAATATCAAGGCAGTATGACGTTCATATTACTATATAACTAGAACTCCCATATGTTTGCAACCACAAACGTACATAGTTTTGAATTTATTGTGGAGTCCTCACATTTCACTGTATAAATTACGAGTTCACAAAACAGCAATCAAACGATTACCAACACCAAAAAACCCAATCATTGATATTAATCAGGAAAGCATTCTATTCCCATTAACCACACACAAATGCAAATGTTGCTCTTTAGTGGAGAATGATATTCTATTGTATCCCTCCTAACTGTCAGGGATGGTGAAATACCTTCTTGCCATGGATGCTAAGAACAACATCTCGAAATTATTTGATGTGAATATCATTGTCATACGACAATCGTTCCTTATCATCATCCTCTTGTTTCATACACATGTTGGACCTCATATGCACCTTGGACCTATCTGCATAACAGCTTGTCACTATGGTCAGAAATACAAGTTATGAGTTCCCCATAGCTGACAAGAGACTTTTTATCTCTTCACAACTGCAGTGAGTAAATTCAAGTTTGTACTCTTCTGCACAAAGGAATATGCTGTGCCACAGTGTAAAGACTATACCAAGGAGCTTTTAGATCTGCTATACTGCAGCTTGGTTCCAAGATGTGCGCCTTAGCTAACATGATGGATTACAAGCAGGTTGGGCTACACTGCATGTCTGCCACTGACACTTGTATCACGTCAGTGGTGGTTTCACCTGACAAAGGGATACGTTCAGACTTCAGCTGCCCAAGCACCAAATGCAGATACACCAATGCCATTCTGGTGAGGCCTTATAACATTGCTTTGCACATACAGGCAATTAGTAAGGCATTTTTGCTGCTTGAATTAGTCCAAACTGCAGTTATTGTTCCCTCTATGACAAAGTTTATCAGATCCACACTCCTGACAGTGGGACACCTAGGCCAGGACACAAGGTGGCTCTTGCATATATGACTGTTCTGGATTCCCTTAAGAAGTCTCTTCTGGAGTACCTTAAGGACTCCCTGCTGGAGTCGACCACAAATCAGTCACTTGGGTAAGAGAGTGGGAGAACTACATGGTCTTGTGGTAAACCCAGGGTTTCTGCCCAAAGTTATATCACCATTTTTTGTTGACCAATCTATTGACCTTGTAGGATTCCTTCAAGAGCAACCTGCTCACCATTCCTTGCTATGCTCAGTAAGTGCCCTATAGTACTATTTGCACTGGGCAGCAGCAATTTAATCACCAGGACAAATTTTAATCTGTCATGGGGGAAACACGCATGGAACTCACCTGTCTAAGCAGAGGCACTGGGTGGTGCATGTCATCACATCACTACAGTACATATAGGCCAGATGCCTGACCCCTACCATGACATGACATGGGTCGCCTCCGCATAGAAGTTGCTTAGAGGTATGACACCCCAGGAAATCTGTGCTGCAGAGTCACCTTGCACTTTTTCTATATTTTATAATGTTAGCATTGCTGCTCTCAATGAGCTCCCAGTGAGCATGCTGAACATCATCTCCGAACACCTTTCCAGTCAGTCCTAGGTGGGTCAATTCCTCGTGACATTGTGGCATAGGTTGTCCAGGTTATTCTGACTACCCCTAGCAGTTAGGAGAATTGTAATAGAGCACTAGTTGTATGGCAATAGAAAAATGGCTGTATGACAATGGTATTTATATCATATGGTCACTTCCAAGTTATAGGTCTTGGTGTGCATACAAGAAGGTTTGAAGGCAACGTTAGATTTTTATTGGTGCTTGATGGAGAATAATAGCATTGCAGAATTTGGAAGAGTTTGTCCATGTTTAATGGAGAATGTTCAAAAACTATTACAATCTATATGTTTATTGGTAACTGCTGCGTGTGCAGTCAGCTCGAAATACAAATATCAAAGTCAAAACACATCATACCTAATGTGCTGTCAGCTGCATCATTCATATTTTTGCCAATTTCCTAAATGAGTCATTTCCTTACAAATCATGTGTTTACATTTTGGCAGCTAATTTTCTGTTTGATTAAGTAACTTGTACTTTTAATTTTGTTTAATAATGGGTCATTTTGTATGCATCTTAAAGTAATTTTGACAAATAGTATGAAAAGAGCATGCATAAAGCATATGTATTAGATCAGATGGTTGTTTAACAGTCACATACATAAGCACAAAAAAACAAACAGTGTATTTTTCCAAGAGATGGGTCTTATTTTAAGAGACCAAACTCTTAAAAAAATAAAAAAATAAAATTAATAAATAAAAAATTTAATTTAAAAAAAAAACTTTTCAACTCACTGATAACCTCTTCACTTGTACTGCAGCCTTTCTTTATGTTTGATCATGGTGTCATCAGAAAGTGCCTGTTTTTACTTATTTATTTCTGAAATGCCTCTTGCACAGATGCATTAAGAAAGTTCCTCTCCATTAAAACATTGCGTTCTTAATGTCACAGCATTTTAAAGACACACATTACAGTAGACATTGTAATCATGTTAATAATGCAACATACAATGAGTTTCCAGTTAATTAGCTATTATATTGGTACACATAATAAACAGGCAATCTGGTATATATATATATATATATATATATATGTACAGTACATATATACAGTGACTAGTCTATACCTCTTCCTGCACCTTCTCCTGATTTCCTGCACTGTTATGTTTTGCTTAGAAACATCAATAACAATCAGCATAATCATTATTATCATTGAAGGAAATCTATAGTAGATAATAGGTCCCTATTTTTGTGATCATGGCGCAAGTGCAAAAATAAGGCATGAGTTTCTGGTGGTATAAATTCTTTGTATTTTTTGGCACAGGCAAATATCTTCTAATTACCTCTAAAACGTGGATGCAAGGTAGTAGTGACATTTTCATAATGACATAGTATTTCACATGCAGATTCAACATACAGTACATAAATATTTAGGTGATAAAAATGAGTGGTTGACTGACAAAATTTACAATAAAAGTGGTTTCTGCTCTCACATTTCATGATATTTTAATGGTTGTGTCAAAACATGGATACAAGTGTAGTCACAAATCCAGAAAGTCAATATCAAAAAACGACATGGATTAAAGATCCCATTATTGGGTCAATACAGAGATCATAATTCATAACCATAAAGTAAATAAAACGACATAAAATGCCAAATACAGTATAGATATAAGGACAGACAAAGCCTTAGTAATTTGTATTGAGACAATGACACCCTTGCTATGGGAAGCCCAGCAAATGCCTAATTCACATTTAGTAGAAACAACTGAGCTGTTCGATCTTGTTAAGGGAAAAAATATATTAGTCAGTTATATTTTGTTACTAGTTTTGTGAGAAGTTTATTTATATTGAAGCAGAGTGAAGTAAATAGTGTACATACAGGAAACCCGAAAATAGTGCTTTTTAGCTAATTAGTAATAACTAAAACTTTGCTTTATAATATGGAACAGATGTTGTAGTATTAGTGACTTGTTCAGCTTTTTTAAGCTCTTAAAATAAACTTCAGGTCACTTGATGCTACCTAGAATCTACATATCTATAGTACTGTGCAAAAGTTTCACGCAAGTGTGAAAAAATGCTGTAAAGAATGCTTTCAAAAATAGACGTTAATAGTGTATATTTATCAATTAACAAAATGCAGAGTGAGAGAACAGAAGAAATATCTACATTAAATCAATATTTGGTGTGACCACCCTTTGCCTTCAAAACAGCATCAATTCATTGTAATGCCTCAGCACAAGCAGCATCATATAATTCACACAATTATAACCAGAAGAAATAAAACAATGGGCCTTCTCAGCCAGAGAACCCACAAGAAACTCTGGACCAAAATGTCTCCACTCAGGGAGCCATAAAACAAGGAATCCACCCCAGACACCCAGGAGCCACTTAAATCCAGCATGTGCATCCGCCTTATCTCAACCAACACGGCAAGCGTTAAAGGCCTCCTTGACCCAGGGCTGAACCCTCTCGACCACAGAAACTGCTCTCAAATGCAGTGATTTAGGCCTTTTGGGCCAGACCAGTAAGGCCAATAAATTGTGGAAGAAAGGAGAGACCTTTTCGCTCAGTCACAAAGATTACACATTCTACACTTCCACAATTCCACACAAGGACTCACACATTCCACAATCGGCGCCTACCAGGAGCAACGACTGTGGGAATTAATACATCTTTGAACAACTGCAATCACCTATGTCCTACCATGTGTTGTTCTATTTTCTTCATGTGTATCACCTTTAAGTTGCCACTAATTATTTCATTTAATCATGTATTTGTGTAGTAGCCCTAGGAGGATCATTGTGTTTTAAATATTAGTAATGTACTTTAAGTATAGTCAAACATGTCTTGTTTGGTATGTATGTGTTCATTGAGTGATTTCCTAAATCATAAGAGTAAGGAAATTTGTGTAGATTGTTCTGATATGTACATGCAAGTTTCAGGACAAAGTTTAATAATCCACTCATCATTGAAGAGTGTGGAACCACTCATTCACATGGACAAGGGGCTGATTAGCATAATAGGTGCAAAATCTGGCTAACACCCTGCCCAAAGACAATATTGATTGGAGGAAGCACTCTGGGCTGGACTAGCCCAGGAAGTGTTAAAATCCTAAGAACACAAGTTCTGAAGGTCATCACTTGCCTCGCTCTCTCTCGTGTCTCTTGCTTCTTGGCACGTTTCGAAGGACGGGGTCGGTGGAGGGTCTCCAGAGCCAATCAACGTCGGGGAGATCAGATCATGTTTACCTCGGCCTGGGGACCCAGCGAGAGCCGCCGCCTGCTTTTCAAACCTCCCGCCTTCATTCCACTCAGCATTCCGATTGGTCTTCCGAGACGCCTCTCACCGACCAGACCGCCGACGACACCACGACGTAACCAGGAAATCCCTTCAACACAGCTAAGGCAAGCGCAATACCCCAGAATCTAGCTAATCTGGTGTCTATAACAAGTTGAGCCCTTCTAAAGGAAGTGAAGATAACTAAATAAGTTGATGGTTCGTTCAGATCATGGTCTGTGAAATAGTATGCAACGCTAGAGACTCGGAACTTCATTCACTCTTCATCATCACCCGTTTGTGTGTGTGTGTGTGTGTGTGCGTGCATGTGTTTTATATATTAGATTAGTTTCTGTGTCATAGAATAGTTCAATAAAGTCTCGTCTGTTCTTAAATATGTGTTCTTTTTGCTTACAAGTGTCTATTGCCTTGAATTGCGATTCTGCTACATGCTCTTAGAATAATGTGTCACTATGTTTAGGATATTATTGCCGGTGGCCACGGAGGTAATATCTAATGCATAATTGATGAATACACTAGTTTCAACTTATCGCTGGACGAATAGTTGATCAGTAATACTAAATTAGTCAAATTTCCCTTTTCGAGCTGATCTGTTAATCTCTCTGATATCTTTGGAGGAGAATAAAGATAGCTCGATTTAACAAATAATTTTTACTTACATAAAATGGTGGAGAATATATCAAATTAACCCAAACAGCTAATTTCCACTACATATTTTGGTGGAGAGATGCGGGTAATTTTCACTACATATTCTGGTAGATAATGCGGGCACGCTTTAAAACTTGTCTCCTTTAAAACGGTGCTTTGAATCCAAGCGTGCGCTTTTCTTTCATTTTTAAAGCTGATTCACTACATCATCAATTCTTCTACGTACACTTGCACACAGTTTTTGAAGGAACTCGGCAGGTAGGTTGGCCCAAACATCTGGATAACTAACAGTTCCCTATCAAAAGCTACTCTCGACGCTGCGCATCAAACGCTAATGAGAACATTCTTTGTTCGACCGGTTGCGAAGTATGTGTGTCAAACACGCCAAGAATTTGGCCTAAATAACCTCGGTGAGTTACGTCATTGATAACGTGCACCTGCAGGTTATAAATAGACGTGAAACAGGCATACCTCCAGGTTTCTTTGTCTTCGAGACTGCTTTGTGTGTGTGTGTTGTCTTGGTAAGTGTTGGTAAGTGGTAAATTATATCATGGCTTGTGCCTCGGTCAGGCGATGCATCCCGCCATGTGCACGAGTTATTCCGGATGATGATCCGCACAATTTTTGTTTAGAGTGCCTTGGGGAAGAGCATGCTATTGCTGCTCTTGAGGACGCTGAGTGCATGCACTGTGAGCTATTTCCGCTCCGAGTGCTTCGCTCGAGGCCCGCTTTCTTCCGAAGCCCCCGCCTCCGCTGCTGAAGCACCCAACGGCATTTCTTCAGAGCGAGACGAGGGCGCGGCTTCTCTTGCCTCCGGCGATATGGAGACTGAGAGCGCCGCCTCTGAGCGCTCCTCGTGCTATGATAAGGCATTTGTGGAGCTACTCGAGGTAGTGACTAATGCAGTGGACAGGCTTAAGTTAGACTGGCCACAGGAGCAAGAGAACCCCAGGCACTCCAAATTGGACGACAGATTTCTGTCGGGTGGCCAAGGGGAGAGATTTCAACATCGATCTCTCCCCTTTTTTCCCAGATCTCCATGAGGAGGAGTTCGTGGAGTAGGCCTTACTCCTCATGTATCTTTGTACCCACGACGTCGTTTTATTCGACTGTCGTGGGTGCTAAGGCGCATGGATATGTGATGATGCCTCAGGTCAAAGAGATGCTCGCAGGCTATCTCTCCCCTGGGAGCTCATCATTGCTTAAGAAGCCAATCCTCCCCACCAAGCCTTGCAGAGTAACATCGTCTCTGGTGGGGAAGGCCTTTCAGGCAGCGGGTCAGGCTGGGGCTGCCCTGCACACCATGGCGGTTTTGCAGGCGTACCAGGCTGACCTTCTGAAAGACCTGAGCACGGGTGGGAATATTAGTGAGGAGGCATTTTTAGAGCTCCGCCAAGCCATGGATCTGTCTCTTCGTGCAACCAAGCAGATGGCCCATGCCATGGGCCGTTCTATGGCTGCTTTAGTTGCCATGGAGAGACAACTATGGATCAACCTCACGGGCATCAAGGATAGGGACAAAGCTTTCCTCCTTGATGCCCCAATATCGCCTTCTGGCCTTTTTGGCGATGCCATGAACACTGTCGTCGCTAGGTTCAGGGAGACCAAGAGACACGCAGAGGCTTTTGATAAGTTTCTTCCCCGCCGTGCTCAGACGCCGGGGCTGTCAGCCACCCAGCCCCGACCCAATCCGGTCTCTCTGCGGCGAGAGTCGCAGAAGCAGAGTGTGGTGAGCGGTTTGCCCCCTCGTAGGGACTGTGGAGTGGCTCGCCGGTCTCAGCAGCCCAGTAAGAGGCCGGACCTGAGGACGATCATTTCGTCCGGGAAGAAGTCCTGAGGGTCAAGTCCTCGGGACCGTGGGAGTGTGCTCCTCCAGGGAGGAGCACGAGAAGTTCCATCGGGAAGTAGACGCTCCTTCCTGGCACCCTCTGGTGTTTCGGGGAACAGCAGCCTCGAGCCAAATGTTAGGTGTTCGGTTGCCTCCTGCCATGCTTCAGGACACCAGACACCTAACACTTCCCCATCTAAGCGAAGTGTCAAAACTAGTGCCCCTCTCAGAGAAACCGGCAGAGTGGAAGCTACTGCCAAGTATCTCTCCATGGGTAGAAAGGACTGTAGAGAAAGGCTAAAGGATTCAGTTTGCATATCAGCCTCCACGTTTCAACGGCATGGTCTCCACTTCCGTGAAACCGGAACGAGCCCATTTTTTGACACAGGAATTGCAAGCTCTGCTGGACAAAGGGGCCCTAGAACATTTTCCCCTACCAGACAGAGAGTCAGGATATTACAGCTGGTATTTTTTGGTTCCCAAGAAAGATGGGGGGTTGCATCCAATTTTAGATCTTCGCGGGTGGAACCGCTACCTCAGAACATACATGTTCAAGATGTTGACAATCAAGATGATTGTGTCTCAGATCCAGCCAGGGGACTGGATCATCACAATCGAGCTCCAGGATGCATATTTTCATATAGAAATCTTGCCACAACACAGGAAGTTCCTGAGGTCCACTTTTGGGGGCAAAGCTTACCAGTATCGGGTTCTTCCATTCGGCCTAGCTATGTCACCTCACACATACACGAAATGCATGGATGCAGCACTGGCTCCTCTGTGAGTCCAGGGCATCTGCATTTTAAATTACATAGACAACTCGCTGATTCTGGCTCAGTCTCAAGAGCTGGCGCTTCGACATCGGGATGTCGTCCTAGCTCATCTCGAATCTCTGGGGTTGAGACTCAATGCCAAGAAAAGCATTCTCTCTCCTGCTCAGAGGACAACGTATTTGGGGGTTGTATGGGATACGATCACGATGCAGGCACAGCTCTCTCCTGTGCACATCGAATCCATTGTAAATGCCCTAAAGAATAGCAAGCTAGGCCAGAGAATTACTGTTTACTTCTTTCAGAAGCTTTTAGGTCTCATGGCAGCTGCATCCAAGGTGATACCCTTGGGCCTCCTGCACATGAGATCATTTCAGTTGTGGCTCAGAGCCAGGGGATTTCATCCAAGGGCCAATCCCCAGAGGCAAATAAGCGTCACGCGCCAGGGGCTTCGTACCCTTTCTATGTGGTTCAGACCCCGGTTTTTGACTTTGGGTCCCACTCTAGGTCTGTGCTGTCGTCGCAAGATGCTAATGACAGACGCTACCCTCACGAGCTGGGGTGCGGTCTTGGATGGCCGTCCAGCCCAAGGGATCTGGAGAGGTCATCTTCTTGACTGGCACATCAATTGCCTCGAAATGATGGCTCTATTTTGGGCCCTGAAATACTTCCTTCAGCAGTTAAGAGGCTATCATGTCCTTGTGCGGGTGGACAATACAGCGGTAGCCTCTTACATAAATCACCAGGGCGGACTGCATTTGCACCGCCTGAACAGGCTAGCGCAGCAGGTCCTGCTGTGGGCACAGGACAAGATCCTGTCCCTCAGGACGATTTACATCCCCGGGTATATGAATGTGGGAGCAGACTTGCTGTCCAGACAGGCTGTGACACTCGGGGAATGGAAACTCCACCCCGAAATGGTCAGTCAAATCTGGGGAAGATTTTTCGAAGCAGAGGTGGACCTCTTTGCTTCACAGGAGACAGCACAATGTCCCCTCTACTTCTCTCTGACTCCTCCAGCTCCCCTGGGTCTGGACGCCATGGCTCATACATGGCCCAGACGAAGTCTTTACGCATTTCCCCCAATCGCTCTGCTCCCAGGAGTCGTGGCCAAGGTCCGTCAACAGGGGTTTCGCCTCTTACTGATAGCGCCCCATTGGCCGACCAGAGTATGGTTCTCGGATCTAATATCTCTCCTCGACGGCTCGCCATGGGCGATTCCAGTCAGAAGAGATCTCATATCTCAGGCACAGGGGACAATATTTCATCCCCAGCCCGAGCTCTGGAACCTTCATGTCTAGCCCCTGAGGGGGACCAGTTTAAGGATTCTGGGTTCCCTGCTGACGTAGTAGAGACCATTCTAAGTGCCAGGGTCCCCTCCACTAGAAGAAGTTATGCCTTCAAATGGCACATTTTTGAAAATTGGTGTATGGTGCACCACGTAGACCCAGTTCACTGCCAAGTGGTTTCAGTGCTGGAGTTCCTGCAACGGAAATTATCCTCAGACACATGTCCTGGTACTCTCAGAGTCTATGTGGCCACCATTTCAGCTTGCCATGCTCCGATTGACGGGGTTTCTGTGGGAAAGCACCCTCTAGTCGCTCACTTCATTCGTGGAGCCAAGCGGTTGAGACTGTCCACAAGAGCTACAGTCCCTTCATGGGATTTAGCTATAGTGCTCGAGGGTCTGGTCGGCACCCCTTTCGAACCACTAGAGTCAGCACCTGTCAGGTTTCTGACCCTAAAGATGGTTTTTCTAATGGCTATTACTTCTCTGAAGAGAATTGGGGATTTGCAGGCTCTGTCAGTCGCGCAGTCCTGCCTAGACCTTGCCCCTGGGCTGGTCAAAGCTATCTTGCATCCTCACCCTAATTACCTCCCGAAAGTTCCATTCTCGACCATGCATCTGGTCGTTCTTGAAGCTTTCTGTCATCCGCCTTTCACGACTATGGAGCAGGAAAGACTTCACTTACTGTGTCCAGTACGTGCTCTTCAGATTTACGTCCACCACTCCAGCCAGTGGCGTAAGTCGGAGCAGCTCTTCATATGCTATAGAGGCCGCAATCGGGGGGCAGCTGCCACTAAACAAACGGTGTCTCATTGGGTGAGGGATGCCATTGGCCTAGCCTACGAGGCGCGTGGTCAAGCTTCGCCGCTAGGAGTTAGGGTCCATTCAACCAGGGGGGTTGCATCTTCTATGGCTTTGGCAAAAGGGGTCCCCCTCTAGCAAGTGTGTGAAGCGGCAGGTTGGTCCTCTCCGCACACATTTGTCAGATTCTATAGCTTGGATGTTCATGCTACTCCAGGCTCACATGTCCTTTAGTCAACATCCCTTAGGCATGTCTGAGACCTCTTCAATGTTTGTGCGCACACACTACACAACCTTGGGGGCTCAGACACTTCCAGTGCGGTGGCGTTGGTATTCTTATTCCCATTAGCATTTGATGTGCAGCATCGAGAGTAGCTTTTGATAGGGAACGTCTCGGGTTACTTGACTGTAACCCTGTTCCCTGAAAAAGTGGGAACGAGATGCTGTGCCTCAATGCCGCACTGCAGATGTGTCTGGCGTCTCTCAGACAAAGTGTAACCTGGAGGTATGCCTGTTTCATGTCTATTTATAACCTGCAGGTGCACGTTATCAATGACGTAACTCACCGAGGTTATTTAGGCCAAATTCTTGGCGTGTTTGACACACATACTTCGCAACCGGTCGAACAAAGAATGTTCTCATTAGCGTTTGATGCACAACATCTCGTTCCCGCTTTTTCAGGGAACAGGGTTACAGTCAAGTAACCCGAGACATTCTTCTGTGGATTTAGGCAGCCTCAGTAGCTTCTCTCTCTTCATGTAATCCCAGGCAGATTTAATAATGTTAAGATAAGGGCTCTGTGGGGCCATACCATCACTTCCAGGACTCCTTGTTCTTCTTTATGCTGAAGATGGTTCTTAATGACTTTTGCTGTATGTTTGGGGTTGTCGTGATGCTGCAGAATAAATTTGGGGCCAATCAGATGCCTCCCTAATGGTATAGCATGATGGATAAGTATCTGCCTGTACTTCTCAGCATTGAGGAGACCCTTAATTCTGACCAAATCCCCAACTCCATTTGCAGAAATGCAGCCCCAAACTTGTAAGAAACCTCCACCATGCTTCACTGTTGCCTGCAGACATTTATTAGTGTACTGCTCTCCAGCCCTTCAGCAAACAAACTGCCTTCTGCTACACATATGTCAAATTTTGACTCTTCAGTCCAAAGCACCTGCTGCCATATTTCTGCACCCCAGTTCCTGTGTTTCATGCATAATTGTGTTGCTTGGCCCTGTTTCAACATCAGAGGTATGGCTTTTTGGCCGCAAGTCTTCCATGAAGGTTACTTCTGACCAGACTTCTCTGGACAGTAGATGGGTATACCAGGGTCCCATTGGATTCTGCCAGGTCTGAGCTGATGGCACTGCTGGACATCTTCTGATTGTGAAGGGAAGTAAGCCTGTTGTGCCTTTCATCTGCTGCAGTAAGTTTCCTTGGCCAACCACTGCATCTACGGTCCTCAATGTTGCCCATTTCTTTGTGCTTCTTCAAAAGATCTCGGACAGTACATCTGGAAACCCCTGTCTGCCTTGAAATTTCTGCCTGGGAGAGACCTTGCTGATGCAGTATAACTACCTTCTGTCTTGTTGCTGTGCTCAGTCTTGCCTTGTATGACTTTTGCCAGTAAACTATCTTCAGCAACCTCACCTTGTTTAGCTGAGTTTGGCTGTTCCTCACCCAGTTTTATTCCTCCTACACAGCTGTTTCTGTTTCAGTTAATGATTGTGTTTCAACCTACATATTGAATTGATGATCATTAGCTCCTGTTTAGTATAATTGTTTAATCATACACCTGACTATATGCCTACAAAATCCTTGACTTTGTTCAAGTGTGCCTAGAAGAATTGATGCTGTTTTGAAGGCAAAGGGTGGTGTAACGTCTGAACATATCAAACTGATTTCTGAATCAGCCTGGACTTAGCAAAGAAGTTTCTCTGTTTGTTTGAGCTGTGAATCCATATCAGTAACCTCTTCAACCAGATGCCATCGGAATGCTACAGGGGGCATGACCCCCCTCTTCAGACACACACACACACACACACAAAGCTTACCTACACGTGCACGCGCGCACACACACACAAAGCTTACCTACACACACACGCGCACACACACACACACATGTGCACACACACAATGGAAGAATCTCTTTTGAATGTAACATGTAATTATATGTGATTATTCGATGTCCACATAGTGTGATGTTTTCTTATTTGCATATATTGTGTGTTTATGAAACCTAACTATAATGATTTTAGATAGTTTAATTTAGGATATCATTTTAAATGTCTCTCTCTCTCTCTCTCTCTCTCTCTCCCGGACAAAGGATGCAACCGCCTCATGGCCCACGCCTTTTCGTCGTGCCGTTTGAACCAGCGAACTCGACACAACCTTGAACTCGACACTTGAACTTTCAAACCGACAACACCCAAGCCATGCAAGTATAGTTAATGGATATATACATGCGTTAAGATTGTACCCCTGTTTACAGGAGATTTAAGTTCATTGCTGGTTTTGAAAAAGGCTAATTAATTGTTGTTTTTGTCTGCCATTCCCTCCTATTTCATTATTTTCTCTCTATACCTTTTCTTTCCTTGTATATAGATGTGCGTTACTTGCTTAGAGTTAGTTGTGTGTGTATCCGTAGTTACACATAGTTATTAAAATCTATTATCACCACGCTTGATTTTCTCTGTTTTGGTCACGTGATGAGTCCCTTAATCACTGCTGGTCTCGCTACCCATTCTATTTTAATAACAAACGGAGAATCCTTCCTGGCCAGAAGGATAAACTCCCTCTTTAGAGTTCATAATTCTAAACTAGACTACAGCTAATCCTAAAAGCTGATCTATACCACATACATAGTCATAATTAATTATAATCCATTGTAGTTAATTATCTATATGTATATCTGCACATACATTAATTCCCTTTCATGGCTGATGTATATTTATAACTGGTCACAACACGCATTGATTAGATATATAGATATATTTCACACCATTCAAGCTAATTCCTTACATAAATTGGAGAATACATTTAAACATTTTAAACATCTTTTAATTCGTTACATGAATTGTAATTGGTGGAGAATATATTTAAACGTTTCATTTTTACATGTGATTTGCTACATATTCTGGTAGATAATGTGGGCACGCTTTAAAACTCGTCTCCTTTAAAAAGGTGCTTTGAATCCAAGCGTCCGCTTCTGTTTCGTTTCATTTCATTTTTAAAGCTGATTCCTTACAGTGGTCACACCAAATATTGATTTGATGTAGATGTTTCTTCTGTTCACTCACTTTGCATTTTGTTCATTGATAAGTATAAACTAGTAACATGTCTATTTTTAAAAGCATTCTTACTTTACAGCATTTTTTCACACCTGCCTAAAACTTTTGCACAGTACTGTACATGCATGTACCAATTATACATACTATGTACCAATTATACTTTGCACTAATCAGATATTAATTTAGATTATTAATTCATGCTCAATAATTTACATAACAAGGTCTTAACAAAGCATCCCTTGCAAATTATCAGAATTTATAATGCACTTCATTTCATGTAATTTTCATATAACAGATCACCAAATTGTTTATGCATACAGTCTTATGTATAGACTTCATGAATAAACTATTACATGTGTCTAATATGGGCTTTTCTGAACAAAAAAGCAAGACCTTAATTAACCCCTAACATATGTGCCTTAAAATAAAATGTTAACACTGCAATCAGAGAGCACTCTCTGCATTTTTGAGTTTGAGCAAAGTGTTCTAAAGTTGAGGAGTGCTGCAACAGTTGCTACAGAATTAGTGCAGAACAGATAGGCTGACTATGCCTGGAAATGAAAAGAACGACTTATTTGGAACAAACAAAAATTTTCAAAAGCTGTATTTTTTCAGACTCAGATTTAGTCAAAATAACAGAACTGAATTATGAGTCATCTCTTGTGTTCTCACTATGTTCTCATGGACTAGTCACCAACCAGTACATATGAACAGTAGATAGGATCAAGTACACTTATGGCTATTTTTCAGTACTTGAATTGAACTGGCAGGGGAGTGATGATGCCAAGCAAGTAGAGGAGAATGTAATACAATTGCAAAATTGAGAAACCCAAAATATATAAAACGCAATCATTTAAGCAGCCCTGAAGCAATGTGAAACTTTTTCTGTCAGAAGTCAATAGACAAATCACTAAAAAAAAACCTCCAAGAGAAAGAGTTAGTAGTTTAGGAGTTATAACATCTCGGGTTACTTGACTGTAACCTTGTTCCCTGAAAAAGCGGGAACGAGATGCTGCGCATCAAACGCTACTTTAAATATTATTTAAAAGAGAGACTTTCTCAGTGTTCCCATGAAAAGAGGGGCATTATATTACCTCAGTTTGCCATGTCACATATTAGTCTCACTGGCTTAATATTAACTAACTAAAACAAAATCATTGTTGTTATGGTATATTGAGACACATTTGGATATATGACAATGATTCTGATTTTTCCTCATGTGAGCCAAGTGAGGATTTTATTGCCAGTCATATGTCATATAACTAGAAAACATAGAAGGAAAATGTACAATAGTTTCTTCAGGACCATGGTGCAACAGATAATGCAGTAGCACAGTTCCCTATCAAAAGCTACTCTCGATGCTGCACATCAAACGCTAATGCGAACATTCTTTGTTCGGCCGGTTGCGACGTATGTGTGTCAAACACGCCAAGAATTAAATAAATAAATAACATCGGTGAGTTACGTCATTGATAACGTGCACCTGCAGATTATAAATACACATGAAACAGGCATACCTCCAGGTTACACTTTGTCTGAGAGACACCAGACACGGCTGCAGTGCGGCATTGAGGCGCAGCATCTCATTCCCGCTTTTTCAGGGAACAGGGTTACAGTCAAGTAACCCGAGATGTTATAACTCCTAAACTACTAACCACATAGACTCTGAGAGTACCAGGACATGTGCCTGAGGATAATTTCCCTTGCAGGAACTCCAGCACTGAAACCACTTGGCAGTGAACTGGGTCTACGTGGTGCGCCATACACCAATTTTCAAAAATGTGCCATTTGAAGGCATAACTTCTTCTAGTGGAGGGAGCCCTGGCACTTAGAATGGTCTCTACTATGTCAGCAGGGAACCCAGCATCCCTTAGCTGGTCCCCCTCAGGGGCCAGACATGAAGGTTCCAGAGCTTGGGCTGGGGATGAAATATTGTCCCCTGTGCCTGAGATAGGAGATCTCTTCTGACTGGAACCGCCCATGGTGAGCCGTAGAGGAGTGGTATTAGATCCGAGAACCATACTCTGGTCGGCCAATGGGGCGCTATCAGTAAGAGGCGAAACCCCTGTTGACAGACCTTGGCCAGGACTCCTGGGAGCAGAGCGATCAGGGGAAATGCGTAAAGACTCCGTCTGGGCCATGTAGCATATGACTATGCTCAAACTGATTTCTAAATTAACCCAAACGAAACATAGAAAGTTTCGTTTCTCAGGCGACCAAGAATAACCCTGAGAGGCCTCCTTTGACCAGATGCACCTTTAGGATGCAAAAAGTCTCTCTGGGACCCACACAGGACTTACCCCTGCAATAAAAGAAACCTTTGATGACTGAACGTCTGGGAAACTTCATGATTAGTTCGTCAGCAGGGATCCACCACACACACACACACACACACGCACACTTACCTTACACACACAATGGAGAAATCCCTCTCTCTTCAATGTAACGTGTAATTATATGTAATTATTCCATGTCCAAATAGTGTGATGTTATTTTGTTTACATATATTGTGTGTTTAACTAACCTTAATGACTTTAAATAGTTTTAATCTAGCATATAATTTTAAATGTTTGTAACCAGGTTTTACTTGTAATATTCTTCACAAATCCATCGAATTTGGTATGTAGTTAATCGTCTCGAGATACCCAGATTGATTATGCATATCATATTGCAATGGGATACATCATTTCATGTTTTCTCTTAATTTCATGTATAACACGGTATAAACCAGCCCCTCCCTGGAAATTTAAATTAGGGTCCGAGACCAGACAAAGAGAGTCATCCGGACATGCAAACCCAACTTCCTGATTGGCCCATAGCCCAAAGAGGCGTGTGCGTTGGTGTTGTTTTTAAAACAACACCACGCTGACTTCAGGCGGATTTGAGAGTTAGACTTCAGAGTTTGACTTCACTTCTCAACTTCACTTCTTTTGGTTTCTCTCCCCCGGGGCCACGTGCCCTGGGAAGAGGAAGCCAGGATCTCTCTCTCTCCGGACACAAAATGCAACTACCTCCGGGCTCACGCCTTTCAAACAACAACGAACCAGCGAACTCTACACGACCTCGTGCAAACTCTCAACCTTGAGGCCATGCAAGTATAGTTAATGATCTATATCTGCGTTTAAGATTGGACCCCTGTGTTACAGGAGAATTAAGTTCGTGCTGGTTCTGAAAAAGGCTAAATAGTTGTGTTTTTGTCTGCTTCCCTTTCTCTCATTACTTTCTCTCTATCCCTTTTCTCTCCCTGTATATAGATGTGTCTATATATGTATGTTTTGCTTAGAGTTAGTCATGTGTATCCATAGTCACATATAGCTATTAAAATCTATTATCCCACGCTTGATTTTCTCTGTTTTGTTGACGGGATGAATCAATTAAATGCAGCATAAGATCTGATTACCGGCTCTATCTTTAATAACAAACTTCGTGAGTTAATCCTTCCTGGCCAGAAGGATAAACTCCCTCTTTAGAGTTCATAAAGCTGATCTAGGCCACATACATAGTCATAATTAATCATAATCCGTTGTAGTTAATTATCTATATGTATATGTGCACCTATATAAATTCCCTTTCATGGCTGATGTATATTTATAACTGGTCACAACACGCGTTGATTAGATATATAGATATATTTCACGCCAGTCGAGCTAATTCCTTACATAAATTGGAGAATACATTTAAACGTGTTAAACATCTTTTAATTTGTTACGCAAATCGTAACTGGTGGAGAATATTATTTTAAACGTTGCAGATTCATCCGAGTTACTACACATTCCTGTAGATAACGCGGGCACGCTTTAAAACTCGTCTCCTTTAAAAAGGTGCGTTGAATCCAAGTGTGTGCTTCTGTTTCGTTTCACGTTTAAAGTTGATCCATCTCATTATTCTGGTGGAAAAGAATAATACATAATAATGCCCCTTTTGTAAATTTCGCTACTGCCATGTATGAGCCATGGCGTCCAGACCCAGGGGAGCTGGAGGAGTCAGAGAGAAGTAGAGGGGACATTGTGCCATCTCCTGTGAAGCAAAGAGGTCCACCTCTGCTTTGTAAAATCTTCCCCAGATTTGACTGACCACTTCAGGGTGGAGTTTCCATTCCCCGAGTGTCACAGCCTGTCTGGACAGCAAGTCTGCTCCCACATTCATATACCCAGGGATGTAAATCGCCCTGAGTGACAGGAACTTATCCTGTGCCCACAGCAGGACCTGCTGCGCTAGCCTGTTCAGGCGGTGCGAACGCAGTCCGCCCTGTTGATTTATGTAAGAGACTACTGCCGTATTGTCCACCCACACAAGGACATGGTAGCCTCTTAACTGCTGGAGGAAGTATTTCAGGGCCCGAAATAGAGCCATCATTTCGAGGCAATTGATGTGCCAGTCAAGAAGATGACCTCTCCAGATCCCTTGGGCTGGACGGCCACCCAAGGCCGCACCCCAACCCGTGAGGGAAGCGTCTGTCGTTAGCATCTTGCGATGACAACACGGACCTAGAGTGGGACCCAAAGTCAAAAACCACATAGAAAGGGTACGAAGCCCCTGGCGCGTGACCCTTGTTGCCTCTGGGGATTGGCCCTTGGATGGAATCCCCTGGCTCTGAGCCACAACTGAAACGATCTCATGTGCAGGAGACCCAACGGTATCACCGTGGATGCAGCTGCCATGAGACCTAAAAGCTTCTGAAAGAAGTAAATCGTAATTATCTGGCCTAGCTTGATATTCTTTAGGGCATTTACAATGGATTCGAAGCACGCAGGAGAAAGCCTGCATCGAATCCCATACAACCCCCAAATACGCTGTCCTCTGAGCAGGAGAGAGAACGCTTTTATTGGCGTTGAGTCTCAACCCCAGAGATTCGAGATGAGCTAGGACGACATCCCAATGTCGAAGCGCCAGCTCTTGAGACTGAGCCAGAATCAGCCAGCCGTCTATGTAATTTAAAATGCAGATGCCCTGGACTCACAGAGGAGCCAGTGCTGCATCCATGCATTTCGTGTATGTGTGAGGTGACAGAGCTAGGCCGAATGGAAGAACCCAATACTGGTAAGCTTCGCCCCCGAAAGCGAACCTCAGGAGCTTCCTGTGTTGTGGCAAGATTTCTGTATGAAAATATGCATCCTTGAGATCGATTGTTACGAACCAGTCGCCTGGCTGGATCTGAGACACAATCGTCTTGATCATCAAGCTCTTGAACTTGTATGTTCTGAGGTAGCAGTTCAACCCGCAAACATCTAAAATTGGACGCAACCCCCCATCTTTCTTGGGAACCAAAAAATACCGGCTGTAATAGCCTGACTCTCTGTCTGGTAGGGGAACATGTTCTCTGGCCCCTTTGTCCAGCAGAGCTTGCAATTCCTGTGTCAAAAAATGGGCTCGTTCTGGTTTCACGGAAGTGGAGACCACGCTGTTGAAACGCGGAGGCCAATATGCAAACTGAATCCTGTAGCCTTTCCCTACAGTTCTTTCTAACCATGGAGAGATACTTGGCAGTAGCTTCCACACTGCCGGTTTCTCTGAGAGGGGCACTAGTTTTGACACTTTTTTAGATGGGGAGGTGTTAGGTGTCTGATGTCCTGAAGCATGGCAGGAGGCAACCGAACACCTAACGTTTGGTTGGAGGCCGCTGTTCCCCGAAACAGCAGTGGTGGA